>JAWWLV010000070.1:5380708-5396472 GCA_035041135.1 Platyrinchus mystaceus
GAAGGGACCTTAAAGACCATCCAGTTCCACCCCCTGCCATGGGCAGGGACACCTTCCACTAGCCCAGGTTACTCCAAGCCCCGTCCAACCTGGCCTTGGACGCCTCCAGAGATGGGGCAGCCACAGCTTCTCTGGGCAACCTGTGCCAGGATCTCCCCACCCTCACAGGGAAGAATTCCTTCCCAATATCCAATCTAAACCCACTTTCAGTTTAAAGCCACCGAGTTGGCTGCTAAAAGGAGGGCTCCCCTTTAATTCATGCAGCCAGAGCTGGTCTCCAGGGTGGGTCTGAGTTCTGCTTCGTGAGGACAGCTGGGAAACTCCCAGTGCTCCTGGATTTGCTGGAATAAATGTGTAATCACTTCCCAATTGCTTAAAAGGGGAGGGAGGGGAAACAGCTGCTTAAATTCCTGTCCTTTTTTCTAGGGGTTGCTCCCATCCCAGAATTTGAAGAGGAGGAGACGCCCGATCCGAGCGGGGAGACTCTGTCCATTGTGGCTAAATTCCAGCCTTTGGTCATGGAAACAATGACGAAGAGCAAGGATGGTTTCCTGGGAGTAGGTGTCATGCAGGATGTGTTTGGCCACAAGTTCTGGAATAAACACATCCAGTGGGCTGGTGGCATCACCAGGCACGTGTGCTGGAGCGTTAGGAGGGGGACATAGCCCTGCTGAAGCTGGGTTGGTCAGAAGAATTTAGGATGTGATATATATTTTTCCCCCTTTTCCAAAGCCTCCTTACATCCATGAGTATCCCTGCGTGTTTAAGGGTCCAGTCTGGGCTCTGACAGTGCCTTTTGTTCACAGATTTCTCATGTTGCTCTCTCTGGGCTGAGGAACTGGACGGCCCCAGCAGCCCCTATGAGTGTGCTGCTTGCCAGGCAGTTTAAAGCCTTCCTTCCTCCAAAGAATAAACTGGATCTGGGGGATCCATGGTGGATAATTCCTAGTGAATTGAACATCTTCACTGGCTATCTTTCCAACAACAGATTTTACCCTCCGCCTCCCAAGGGCAAAGAGGTGAGATATGAAACTCAGTTTCTATTTACCTGACATGAAGTTGGTGTAAATGTTCTGCTTAGTAGCCCAGATGAATTTCAGGAATCCCCAGAGGGACAAGGCTGTTGTTATATGTCTACCTGGGTTTTCTAAGGAAGCAAAAAGCCAGGAGCACCATCTCCTAAGCTGGAGAGCAGGCCAAGATGAGGCTGACTTGAGTAACTTCATCTTGCTTTGTCAGTCATGTGGGATTTTAGGGTGGTTTTTCCCAGAGAGGGTTATCCAGAAAGCGGCTGTGTGAAGTGATTGTTCCTTGTGGAACTGTGGCCAAGTGCTGCCCCAGAGGGGAACACTTGTGTTGACAAGTGACAAACACTGTGTGCACACAGCAGGCAAAGCCAGGCATGAGCATCATCCCCCCCTGGGTGCCCAGGCAGGTGTCAGTGATCACTGAGCTGATGCACCTTCACAGCCTGCTGTGATTATTGATTGCACACCCGCTCCTTCAAAATCTGAACCACTATTGATGGAGGCAGCCTCGTAGATCAGTTTGCTGTCCTGACTGGGGTGATGGAAACTTGCAAACAATGGGAATAGCGTAGAAACCCTGGAAGATGGATTTATTTTTGAAAGCAATCCCTTGCTTTATCTCCTTGGTTTGGGATTAGGTTGGTCTCTGAGCTAGTTTTGAAGTCACAGCCATTCTCTTGCCTTCCTGCTCTGGTGGGGAGTTGCTTTGGAGCTGCAAAGCTGTGTGGAGGAGCTGTCCTCATTCCTGCTCTCCTGCAATTCCTTCTCTAGGTCATAATCCACAAGCTTTTGAGCATGTTCCACCCACGGCCCTTCGTGAAGACCCGCTTTGCCCCCCAGGGGGCCGTGGCCTGTATCCAAGCCATCAGCAGCTTCTACTACACCGTAGCATTCCGGTGGGTCCAGGGGGCTCCAGGGGGGCTTGGGGGCACTTCTGAGCTTGTCCCATATCCCAGGGGAGTGGAGAAGGCTGCTGTGAGCCCGTGGCAGACAGCAAACATGCTGCCTGTGCAAGGCCAGGTGTGTTCTGGCTGGGAGGGAGGGGAAGAGTCAGGTTCACAGCCAGCTCTTGCTCCCAGTGTCACTGTGTCCCTGGTGAGGCAGGGTCTGTACCCACAGGAAGGACAGCAGCCGTTCTCCATCACCCTTGGATCTGTTCTGGCTGTAAGGGGAGAGTCTGATTAGCAAGCAATTTGCTAGATTTTGGTTAATCAGGAGGTGGAGTGTCTTTGCAAAGGGTAGAGTGGGGAATTATTCTCCTGTTTCATTGGGAGTATTTACAGCTTTTATTTGCCTGATCAAGCTGGAAGGGAGGCTGAAGGGGTCTTGTTCTGTCCCTGTGATTCAAGAAATGATGATGTAATTTGTCCTCCTGGATGGACACTTAGTGCCCAATTCCAAAAGGCATCAATACTGGAGATGTTCCTGACCCCGAGGATCTTCTCCAGTCTTCTACTCACTGAATTGCATGACATGAAAAGCTGTTTGAACTCCACCTCTCTTCCCCAGTTCAGGTTCACAATTTCTGGTGCCTGGAGACAGCTTTTCCCTGTTGTCATGTGCAGCACATGATCCTTTCCCTCCCCCAAGAACAGCAGCTGATGGCTCCTTTCTCTTTTCAGGATCCACGCCGAGTTCCAGCTGAACGAGCCACCAGACTTCCCCTTCTGGTTTTCCCCAGGCCAGTTCACAGGTCACATCATCCTCTCCAAGGACTCTTCCCACGTCCGAGAGTTTAAGCTCTTTGTCCCTAACAACAGGTACAGCTGATTCTCCCTCCTGGGTGCTGAACAGACTTGAGGATTGTTACAGACAAGGCCTGGGGATTCCAACCCTGCGTGCCTGGGGAGGCTGGTGGGCTCCGTTTAGGGGACAAGTTTAGGTACAAGTGCAGTGACAGCCCTGTCCCCTGTGGTACCTGGGCATCCTGGCAAGTGCAGGGAAGGCAGAGCTGCAGCCTGAGCTTTAGCCAGGCTGGTTCTGCTGTTCCCTCATCTGCTTTCCCCACACGTCCTTCCCTGCACGGTCGTCGTGTCCTCAATCCTCTCGTTGCTTCCTAAACCGGTTCTGATGCAATTTTTCAGGAATAGCTTTGTTTATCAACAGGTCCAGAGGGTGTCTGGCTTGGGAGAGGCAGGGAAGGACAAGGACAGAGGAGGGACAGGAGAGAAGCAGGGCAGAGGCTGCTGGGGACGTGGAGCACAGGGTTGGGAGTAGTTGTCCTTGCACAACCTGAATGCAACTGGCACCTGCTGCAGCTGAGTGTCCAAACCCGAGCTATCCTGTGCCAAACCACTTTGGAAGGAGGTACCTGCAGGCACGTGGGAAGACACACATTGAAGTTGTCCTGTTGCCCTGGACAGGCAGCAGCCTCCTCATTAGTGGCACTGCTGCAAGCACTGCTCCTGTCCCAGCACTCCCTGGCTGTGGCAGGGACTCCCACAGCTGTCAGGTACCTGTTGGAAGCTGCAGAAGCTCCCTGTGTGTCTGTGATCACAGAATCATGGAATGGTTTATTTGGAAGGGACCTTAAAATCATCACCCTAAGTTCCACCCCCGTGCCATGGGCAGGGACACCTTCCACTAGACCAGGTTGCTCCAAAGCCCATCCTGAACACTTCCAGGGATGGGGCAACCACATCTGTCTGTCATGGATGAGCTCATGCTGTTTTGAGCCAAGTTTCTGGAAAAGGAGTGATTTGAGCTCTGTAGTTGCCTGTAAAAGCATCTCAACTGGTCACTGAGGATCCCTGACACATTCCAGGGTCTGATTCACTCACCAGTAACTGTCCCTTGGTACCTGGGGGATGAGGAGGGTGTGGAAAGCAGCCCCAGCCACAGTCCCAGTGCTTGGCTTCAAGCAGTGAAGTTCAGCAAGGCCTAATGCTCCTGCTACAACGTATTTTTTTGCTTGGAGCCTCACAGGTTAAGGTTTTGTGTGCATAGCTTTGCACTAGCTCATTCCTGCTCTCCTGGCAAGGAGCTGGAAGTGTTTCAGGGGAGGAAAAGCTTCAAATCTCTTTGCCCATGATGTGCGGAGTGAAAATTCTATTATAACATTACCCTGGCGACTCAACCCCGATGGCTCTGTCAGCACATTTCTTACTGCAGGCAGACACTCAGGGCTCTGCCAGCAGCTCCTTGTGAAAGCCTTTCGCTTCCAAAAAAACACTTTGAAAAGTTCAGCAGGATCAGAATGTGTGAGTTAAGTGCTGGGAAGGAAGAGGGAGCAAAGACATCTCTCCCTTCCGTAATTTGACAGAGCTCAGAGGTGTGAGGGCCTTTTCCCAGAGTGCTGAGTGGGTGCCTGGGCCCTGATCCAGCAGGGAATCTGGTGTTGCTGGTCTGGTGGAGGGAACACGGTGATCTCCAAGGAGCCAGAGCTTCCAGGCTTCAGTGCTGACCCTGCAACAGGAGCACTGGATGTTCCCTTTTCTGGGGGCTCTCCCACATGCAGCTTTAGCCCTTGGGTGGCTCTGGACATGCTGGGTTCACCTTGCAGGTCTCTCAACGTGGACATGGAGTGGCTGTACGGGGCGAGCGAGAGCAGCAACATGGAAGTGGATATTGGATACCTGCCTCAGGTGTGTGCTCACTCCCAGTCCTCCATCCAGGGATTTGTGCTGGGGTGGCCCCAAGCTGTGTCACATCCATTAGCCCTGATCTTCAGAGCCTTCTCTTGAGCATTGCAATATAATTTCCACTGGTCTATGTATGGCTCCCTATTGCCAGCTCTGTTTTCCTTTTTCCCTCCATGTGGGTTGAATCCTAAGCTCCTGGAGTAATGTGATTTTTTCCTTCTTTAAAACATCATCTGACAGGCAGGAGGGGAAGATGAGGAGGTGAATCCAGGCCCTGAGCCCTTGAACAGCAGTGGGTCTGAATTTAGGAACTGCATGAGGTTATTCCTCTTGTTTTGTGGTAATCCTGGCTCTTGGGACAGAAAACATAAATCAGGGGTTTGAATGCCTGAATTTAACAGCCCCATTTTCTCTTAAACTAGGTCCATGTTTAGTTTTAATTGCCAAAAGACAGGAAAACAGACTTAAAATCATTTCAGCTGTACCAGAACAGAGCCAGAGGGAAGCTCCTGAGCAGCTTTCCCTGTTGCACCCTCTTGTGGCTTCCCAGGGCCCTGTAAGGGCTGAGCTGGTGATGGAAGCAAGAGCTTCCAATTAGCTCTGCAGGTCCTGATGATTTTAAGGATCTGGTGTACCACAGTTAAAAATCTCCACTGGGAAGGTGGGAACATGGAGTCTCACACATTTCCAATCTGGCAAGCACAGCCAAACAATAGGTGAAGGGAGTGAAGTTGCTTTCTTGGTATATCCCCCACATCTGCAGCTGGTAAAGTGCAGCTCCAGGAGGCAGGAGATCAAGTTGTACCGTCATTAGAAGCTGCACAGTCTTATTTTAGATCTTCATCCTGTCCTGGAGCACAGAAAAACCAGGAGTGGGGTGTCTGCAGTGCCCAACTCAGCCTGTTCTCCTGCAGATGGAGCTGGAATCGACAGGGCCTTCAATCCCCTCCGTGATCCATGATGAGAACGGAAACATCATCGACGGCAGGGACCCCTCAGGGGAGCCCATCCAGTTTGTGTTTGAGGAGATAACCTGGCAGCAGGAAATCCCTTGGGAAGAGGCAGCCCAGAAGCTGGAAGTGGCCATGTACCCATTTAAGAAGGTGAGGAAGGGGCCGGGCTCTTCCTTGGCACCTTTATTTGAGGCAGGTTGTCTTCTCTGAGACATCCAGTCACCTCGAGAGCAAGCAGAAAGCAGAGCCCACAGACATGAGCAGCATTCAGAGCAGTGTGAGAGTCTCCCAGCTCAACATGTGCCTCCAGGCACTGCCTGTGTGGCTTGATGGGCTTCAGCTTCCAGATGAAGGAGTGCAGCATCTCAGAAAGGGCATTTGGGGTCACAGGGCAGCACAGGCAGGAGCAAAGCCTTCATGTCAGGTGTCCCAGGCTTGTCTTGTAAGCAGAGGCTCATCCTTCCTGCCTCTTATCAGTAGCTGCTGCAGTGATGCTGGAGGAGGCTCGTGCCCCTTATAAATGATTTTCCTCTGGCATTACTTTTGCAGCATTCAGGTACCTTTGGACCAAGCTTTCCTTATCAGCAGAGAACACACAATCTGCCTGTGCCTCTGCATCCCGCAGGGAGACACAGATTTATAGCTCTGGGTGACCCAAACTATTTAACATGCCAGCAGCCTGTGGAGCAGATGGCTACTGCCTGTCACCACTTCCTTGGCTGAGGGGACACGTTTCAGTGGCTGCCTCCTTGTGCCTGAGCTTACAAATGTCCCTTCGTGCTGCCAAGATGGTAATATCAGTTCCTTTCATTTGAGTGAGTGGAACAATCTCTGTGCAGGGTCAGTTTTGAGGCTGTTTCGGTGAGGTTTTGTCAATAAATATCTCAAGGCCAGATTTCCAGGGCAGCTGAGGTGGGGTGGCAGATGCTTTGTGCAGTGAGTGAAATCAGGGCTCTGCAGGTGCCAGTGAGAGCCCACAGGCTGTGAGGGATCACAGTCTGGTTCCTTCAGACCTGCTCCTCTTTGGGCTGGGCAGTTCTGTGTCTGATCCTCACGCTGTCTCCCTGCCTCCAGATCTCCTACCTGCCCTTCACAGAAGCTTTTGAGAGAGCAAAAGCAGAGAAGAAGCTGGTGCACTCCATCCTGCTCTGGGGGGCCCTGGATGACCAGTCGTGCTGAGGTGAGGACATTCCCAGCCTGGCTGGCAGGGATGATGTGCCTTGTTTGGGCTCTGAGGAGAGCTGAGGGTCAGGGAGCTGGTCACGAGCCAGCAGCAAGTGTTCTGTTACTCTTTTTGGCACTGAAGATGCTGAACAGACAAAGGGGAATTACTGATATGAGCTTAGTTCCCCAATGGCAGGATCAGATCTGTCTGAGACAAGCCCTAGACCAATATGTGAGCCAAGTGCCTTTGTCGAGGTGGAGACGTGGATCTGGTCTTCCCCCTTTCTCTTCCCCTCTCTGTCTGCTTGGGAAGAGGCAGCACTGGCAGGGTGAAGGGGACACTGCTCTCTGCTTCACCCCTGGCACCTGCACAGGACAAGCCAGAGCCACTTGTGGGCTTGGCATTGTCCTGATGTGCAGCTTTTTCCCTCCAGTGCCTAAGAACTTCCATGCCACGTTGGGCAGGAGGGATGGATGGGAGGGGATGGGTATCTTTAGTTCTGTCTGCCCTTAAAAACTCTCCAGTACTGGGCTCTGCTTGGCATGAGGAGCGAGTGGCACTGGGGGATCTGCAGGGATCCGTGGCAGACTTTGGCTTGGGGTCTGCTCTGGTGAATCTTCTCTGCCAGCAGCACCTGCAGGAGACAAAAGCCATGGAAAACAGCCAACAAGGGAGGGGAGAAAGACAATGGGAAGGGCTGGGGGGGAGCCAGAGTCAGCTGCCACACCAACTGGATTGGTGGCATCAGGGTGGCATCGAACATGGTGACAGTCACCTCAGGAAACACATCAAACCCCCGTGTGCCTCCTCCTGTGCCAGGTTCGGGGCGAACTCTCCGGGAGACCGTCCTGGAAAGTTCGCCCATCCTCGCCCTGCTCAACGAGAGCTTCATCAGCAGCTGGTCCCTGGTGAAGGAGCTGGAGGAGCTGCAGGTGAGGCTCACACCACACCTGCCACCTTTGCTGGTGCTGGGGGAGAGCAGATGGGGCTTGGCACAGGGGTGCCAGGGGAAGGGGAGCTCATACCTGTGCCAGAGGGGTGGATTTGGGTTTCGAGCCCTCTGTGTCTGAGCCCCTGCAGGGGCCAGGCAGACACCAGATGGAGCAGCCTAAGAAATGGCACAGTGACCCCCCCCTTGGTTCTGTCCTGGTGCCAGTTTTAAAAGCTAAACCAGATGCTTCACTGGGAGACAGCCCTGCCCAAGCCCTGGTGCCATCAACCAGCTGACTTCTCTGCAACCCAGGGAGCAACCAAATAACTCTCTGAACCCTGAATCTCCTGATTCCCCACTTCTGAGCCCATCTCTGGGCCTGTGCTGTCAGCTGGGGCCAGTCAAAGAGCTGGAGACTCTGGAAAAGGCTGGATCAGGCTCTTGGTGTGCCTGGAAACTGCCAGTGATGGGGTGATTTTATTCTTTAAGGATAAAACCTACAGCTGAAATGTGAGAGGGAGACAGAGAGGGAATAGTAAAGCAGGTTGTGAGAATGGTACCAGTTACCACCACGCTGCAAAGCAGCTCTTCAGTCCCTCCCTCACATGCTCAGTGTACTCATGTGCTGTTCTGCAGTGTGCAAACATGTTTCTTTGGGGTCTCCCTACAGAGCAACAGAGAGAATGAGTTCTACAGCAAACTGGCTGACCTGCACCTGGAGAAATACAACTTCCCCGTGGAGATGATCATCTGCCTCCCCAACGGCACCGTGGTACCGTCAATACCCTTCAGCTGGGCTGGGCTCTTCCCGCTAGAAACTGTTCTCTGCAGGGTCTCCCAGACCCTGGAGGGAGTGTCCACTGCCCCAGACATTCCCTGCCCCTTCATGGTGTGGTGCTCCCAGGGATGCTGTGGCAGACAGGCAGCAGCTCTGCCCAGAAATCTGAAACAAATGTATTTTTATTCAGAGACAGAGCAGCAGCAGGGCTGGAACAGAACAGTCTGCCTGCGATTCCTCATTGTCCCTGGTTGGAGTCAGCGACTTCTGGGAGGCCACTGCAGTTTGTTTCCTGTGCCCACTGTCCTTTGTGCTCATCCTTTGGGGAAAATCTCCTTATCAGCACCTTCTAGCACATTTATCTTTCTCTTGATTCCCCAAATTTGTCATGGCAGATCAGCCATTAGCAGGTCCACCCACTCTGGCTCCGCTGTGCTCCCCAGCAGCCCCCCCAGAGTCCCCCCACCTCGGATTTGATGAACAGCAGTTCCAGACACTTGGCAGCACGGTGCTGTGTCAGCTGCTGGGCTGGGCTGGGCTGTCTGCAGGGGAGGATCCTGCCAGGGCTAGTCCAACTGTGCCCCTCACTGGCCAGACACCAGCAGGGTCCCCTCACTGTCTCTTCATGGCTCCCCTGCAACGAGGCCACGGGCTGGTGACAAACCTCAGCTCGGCCTCCCTGTGGTCAGTGGCCACGTGTCCCCCTTTCCCAGCTCCATGGGGAGTGGGAAGTGTTTGAAGCTCAGGTGCTGGTTTTTCAGCTGTGTGGGCTGAGGGCTCACACCAGCATGGTCAGGCTCTGTCTCCCCAGCCTTTACTCACAGCCAAATGATCTGAGCCTCCATGATTTTTCCCAAATCTCCTTCTTCTTCTTCTTAACCTAAGCCAGAGGGTCAGCACTCAGGGGAAGACAGAGACTGTTGCCTTTCACACACCTTTCTCTGATTTTAAAATGCAAACCTGGATCCTGGTTCCTGAGTTAGCATCTGCAAAGCATTAGAGATTCTGTAAGAGTTGTTACAGTCTTTGTCACCTCTGTCCTGGCCAGAGGCCAAGGCAGCGGATGGGGAATTGTTCTGGCCCTTAAAGTCCCCTCTCATCTGTTTCCTTTCCCAGATTCACCATATCAATGCCAACTACTTCCTGGACATTACTTCTATGAAGCCTGAAGATGTTGAAAGCAGCATCTTTAGTTTCTCAACCAATTTTGAAGACCCTTCAACTGCAACTTACCTCCAGTTCCTGAAGGAAGGACTGCAAAGAGCAAAACCATACCTGCAGACCTAAAACCAGAGGCACCTGAATGCCCCACAGAGACGGCCAAAGATTTCAGAGATCTATTTTGGTTACAGCAACTCCTCCTCATCTTCATGCCAGACATTGATGTTAGGCTGCAAACAGTCCCAGGGTGGGGCTTTGCTCTGGATGTTGGTTTGAGGCCGAGTTTCAAGTGATACCAGTTTACACAACCTGCCCTTTGGAGTTCAGGCGAATTTTACAGGACTTAAAATACTTGAATGCATTCTCAGTGCAAACACCTTGGTCTGCCACCCACCCTCATTTTTTTTTTTCTCCAACTCCTGTTCAGACTTCAGGAGCATCACCTAGATGTAACAGCATCACCCTGAAACCCTGATCTTCAGTACTGGACTGTTGTAGAATTGCCATTATGACCAAACACTCGTGGTGAGAACAGAATCCAGCGCCGGTGGGAAGGTCCCACCTCCGTGCCAGTGCCATGGATGCCAGCCCTGCCAACAGCATTTATTGACAGTGACAACCAGTGTGTCATGGGACTGTAGCTGGCAGTGTGCAGACAGGAACGTGGGAGGTTTGAACTGGAGGCTGAGCTCTGGAGTGGCCTCCCAGGCTCTGGTGGCAGAGGGGTCTCACTCATTTCAGGCTCTGTGCCCCTGAGGGAGGTGCTGAGCTCGACACAGGAACATTAGGAATGGAGACCAGGGCACTGGAGGTTTGGTGCAGCTCAGAGGTGTCAGGTGAGGATCAGTTTGGGGGGCTCAGGGCCCAGAGCCCCTGTGAGCCCCACCAGTGCAGTCCATGCACTCCAGGCTGTGGGACACAGCAGTGCCCCCCGTTCATCCCAGGGCTCCCCCTCTTTGGGGCTTTGGGAGCTTGGTTCTCCCACTGTCCCCTCAGCAATGCCCTGTCTGTGTTTGCTTTGAGCTTCCAGGTCACCCTGGATGATGAACCATGAAGTTCCCTTGGGGAACTGCCCTGAGAGCATTACCTGGTTGAGAACTGGGCAGTTGTAAAAGCCAGCAGTACTAAAAACATTTTCAGGAGATTTTTTCCAAAGATGTTCAGACATAAAGCCTTTATCCCTTACCTGAAACCACCCTGAGCAGTTGCTCCTACTCTCTGCCAATGCCTGGCTAGAGTGAGCGTAGTTTTTTAATTTGGAGAAGGAAAAATTAAATGAAACGGGTTTTAGGCATATTCCTACAGATATGTGAGGAGACAAAGCATCTTCAGTAGCTGCCTGCAGCCAGCTGGTGATACTTTTTCTGCTCTCTGAAGCACAATTTTGTTGGACCAAATCAAAAGAGGTGTTTTCATTCCTGGTGATATCCTGACCCCACCCTGCCCCAGCCCTCCTATCTGTGTCCGAGCCTGGAGACTGAGCTTAGCTGGACCTCTGGGCTGAACCAGCGTCAGTTCACTAATTGCTCTAGTGAGATTAATTACCCCGGGAAGTTTCTCAGTATTGGCTTTATAACTATGCATTAGCTCTGCACTTTGCTCACACTCCGAGGGGCTGCAGTGGGGACAGGCTGGGACCTGGCAGTGCCGTGTTGGGACACCGAGCTCCTGCTGCACCGACAGCCTCATCCCTCCGGGGGACTTGGATCCCTTCAGGGCTCCGAGGAAGCCTCTGGGATCCCACAAAGAACCTTGTTTTTTATTCTCGTGAACCCCTGGGCTCCTGCAGGCACCTCTGAGCGCTCCCGGGAGATCTCAGGAGAAGGGGGTTGGTCTGAACAGCGGCAGAGGGAGCCCAAACAGCCACCCCCAGCCTGGGGGATCCAGGGGGTCCTGGATCCTGTTAACCTGCCAAACTGCTCTGTCGCAGCGGGCGGGCTGTGGACAAGCAGCTGCCGACCGAGGCTTCACTAATTCGTGCCAAGCCTTTGTCTCCTCTTTGTAAACCTCGCATTTACTTTGTAAATCCTCCGCGGGTCAGCGATACCTCGGGGAGGAAGGGGGTAGGGGTGGGTAAGCTGGTGCTGTTTCTCCCCCTCCTTCCCTGCGCCTTGTGACGCCCTGGCCTGAAACCCACGGCGGGCCAGGGCCGATGTCGGCCGGGGAGGGCTCGGGGGGGGAGCAGCCCCTGCGAGGGGCGATGCCGGTGGGCGCGGGGGGGCCCTCGGGCCCGGCTGTAGCTGCATCGGTAAAACCATCCATCCCACCAGCCTCGGCCTCCTGCAGTCCGTCCTTCCGTCCGTCCGTCCGTCCTTCCCTCGGGGGGGCTCGGGGAGCGGGGAGGGGGGGTCGGGCTGAGCCCGCACCGGGGGTGTCCCAGCGCTGTCGCCCCGCACCGGGACCCCCCTCCCGGCCACCCCCCGGTCCCGGTCCCGGTCCCGGCGCCTGCGCTGCGGCCCCGGAAGGGCGAGGGGCGGGTTCTGGTTCCGGGCGATGGCGGCGGAGGGACCGGGAGCGGCGCTGGGAGCGGGGCCGCACCGCGCCCACCCCCAGGTACCGCCGGGAGCGGGGACGGGAGCGGGGAGGGACGGGGGATGCGGGGGGAGAGCCGGGAGCGGGGATGGGGGATGCGGGGGGAGAGCCGGGCTCGGGCCGGGAGCGGGACCGGGGGATGCGGGGGGATAGCCGGGCTCGGGCGGCCCCGGCGCTCCCGCAGCCCCCGGTGTGTGTGTGTTGCAGTGAGACGCGGCGGTGCGAGCGGGGTACGATGAGCCCCGGCAGCCGCAGGAGACAGCGCTGAGCCCGCCCCGGCCGCGGACATGGACGCGGAGGCCGTAAGTGAAACGGGGCCGGGACACCGGGAATTGGCCCCGGGAACTGCCCTCGGCAACCACCGCCGGCATCTGGCACTGGCGCCTTTCCCTGGCACCAGCCCCCGGCAGCTGTTCCCGGCCACTGCCCCGGGAACCTTCCAGTGCCTGCCCCAAACCTTCCCCGAGCCCCCGGCAACAGCCCCTGGCACCGGCCCCGGGAACTGCCCCGGGAACTGCCCCGGCATTCAGCTCCAGCTGTTCGCCCTGGCAGCTGCCCCAGCACCAGCACCGCCCCCTGCCAGAGACCCGTCACGGCACTCACTGCACCCCCCCAGCTCAGAGATCCAGTTTAAAACACGCGTTGGGAGTTTCAGAAGTGACTGCCCAGAGCTCGGTGCTCGGTGTCAGGGGCTGCACAGGGACCGCTCGGGCTCGGTGTGCGGAACGAGCTCGGGCAGTCAGTGAATTAATGGGTGTGGTGTGGCCTGAGTGATAAAA
This sequence comes from Platyrinchus mystaceus, assembly GCA_035041135.1. Classification (NCBI taxonomy): domain Eukaryota; kingdom Metazoa; phylum Chordata; class Aves; order Passeriformes; family Tyrannidae; genus Platyrinchus; species Platyrinchus mystaceus. Next base: position 5,393,617 of record JAWWLV010000070.1, read on the forward strand.
CCTGTTTGGAGTCCGGTTTGTCCTGGTGGCATTTGCTGTCCAGAAGCCTTGTGCTGCCTCCTGTCACAGGAGCGTGAAATGGGCAGAGGGGAAGAGAACTTCACCTTTGGGTCCAGTTCAGCGTCCAGAGATCACTAAAACATTTGCTGTTCTGAAAACACCCACCAAGGCTGTTCTCCGTGGCCCTTGGTTGGGACAGGTGTGGAACAGACTTGTCACTTTGCTGTCACCGCAGCAGTCTTATCCCAGAGTCCTAGAATGGGTCAGGTTGGAAGAGACCACTGAAATCACCTGGTCCAAGCCCCTCTGCTCAGGCAGGGTCTCCTAGAGCAAGTTCCTCAGGATCATGTCCAGGTGAATCTCGCCAGGGAAGGAGACAACCACTCTGAGCAACTTATCACTGCTGCTTGTATTAAAGATTGTGTGAAGGCAAGAGTGCCCCTTTAAATAAGCCCTTGTTCTGATCTCATTTTCCTTCTGGGCCCTTGATGTGCCACTGTTTTCCTCCTTGTGCCAAGTTTTCATTTGTCACTCGGTGCCTGTTACTGAATGGTTTTAGTTTGAAAGTGCTCCAGCCATGTTCAAAATGCTCCTGTATCATATGACTTCATGTATGTGAAGCTGAAACACATTTTTGTGGAATGGGGCCCTTAGTTATCAGCAGGTTCCCAGTTAAAAGAGTCACTGAACAGCTAAAGTCAGAGATCAGACTCTTGACAGTTTAGGAGAACTTCCAATTTAATAAATCTTGAGAAGGGCAGCAGACTTGAGATGCTAATTCTGTCACGTGGATCCTTGCAGACAATCCCCATCTGGCAGAACAAGCCCCACGGCTCAGCACGCAGCGTGGTCAGGATGATCGGGTCAAACCTCCCCCTGAGACCCTGTCCCAGAGCCACCTTCGAGGTACGTGGCTCGTGGGGTTTGGGGGTGGCTGTGGGAGCTGCTGTTCCTGGCCAGGACAAGGCAGTGCCTCGAGATGCTGTTTGTCACTGCACACCCACAGGGTTGCAGCCACAAAACTTGTTGCAGAACAGTTAATTTTAAGATTTATTTTTTTTTTAATTTCTTTTTATCCTTAATTCTGTTCTTGGAAAGTGATCGTTGGCAACTTGAGGAAATAACCTCCTCAGACAGTGCCTGAGGAGCGGGTTTAACAAGCTGGAGGGGGTGGAAACTGTGGAGTTGCTGACTCAGTGCTTTGCTGTGTGACCTCCAAGAAGCCTCGTGCCCTCTGGGCCTGTTTCCTAAACAGTCGGACGGGGTTTATGGAGGCACTGACGTCACTGCTGGAGCTCAAGGACAGTGCTGGGACTTGTAGTGGCAAAGTGTTGTGCACGTGGCCTTGCCTGGATCAGGTGTCCCTTCCTGCCTCAGACACACACCAGCACACCAGGAGCATGTGCAGGAGCCAAGCCAGGGAAGCACAGCGCTTCCCAAACCCGATGGTGTTGCTGTTCTACATCTGCCAGGCGCAGCTGCTGCTCTGTTGCTGAGGGGATGGGCTCTGCCAGCCAGTGCAGCACGTTTTGGGTGGCTTCAGGAGGCAGAAACACCATCTCCTTAACAGTATTTTCTTCTTTTTAGGTTCTACCAAGTGTTTCAGATCTCTATTTAAATGATGTGCCCCCAGTCCCCACCTTGGCTGACATTGTGTGGATCGCAGCAGATGATGAGGAAACGTATGCCAGAGTCAGGTTGGTTCCTCTCCCTGTCTGCAGATCCCTGTTTTTATCCCCTGGTTTATTTTGCACAGCTCAGGGCAGACATTGATCAAATGCTCCCAACTTCCAGTCCTCACAGGCTCTGATGAAAGACATTTTTCCCAAGAGAAGGGGGTAAAAGAAATTACAAAGGACCCCATGAAGAATTCCTGTAGGAAGTGCCAGGAGTCTGTGCCGTGCCCTGTTTTAGTCACTGGCTGAACTGTGCAGAGTAACCCCCTGATCCAGGGTGGTTCCTGGTTAGGAAGTTGGAGAGTTGAGTTCTCACAGGACTGGAATGTTCTGCCCTTGGGGGTTTGGTTCTGGCCAGTTGAACTCCTGTCCTAAAGCAGGCCAGTGGTGGCAGGTGTCTTGTGAAAGAGAAAATGGGCTTTGGAGTCAGAGGCAAATGTTCACTGGTCAGTGACATCCCCCATGTGCCCCCAGGGTTGGGACACGGTCACCAGGAGAAGGGTGACTTCAAACCATGTGAGCACACACAGACTTTCATCCCTGAGTCCTCTCACCACATCTTGTGCCCCCAGGTCGTGATTTCTGTGACAGACTTCCACAGAACCCCAGACTGGCTTGGGTTGGAAGGGACCTTAAAGCCCCTCTCATTCCACCCCCCATGGGCAGGGACACCTCCCACTAGACCAGGTTTGCTCCAAGGCCTGTCCAAGCTGGCCTTGAACACTTTCAGGAATGGGGCAGCCTTGATAATTCACTGTGTTAAAAGCTCCTGCTGCCCTCAGTGGAAGCCCAGCACTGTTGTCCCAGAGGGGTTTGGACCTTGTAAATGCCCAGCAGGTTTGTGTCCCCCAGGAGCGACACTCGCCCGCTGAAGCACAAGTGGAAGCCGAGTCCCTTCACCGTGATCCAGCGAAACGCCTCAGTCCCCAACCTGAGGAAGCAGGAGGAGAAGCTGCTGGCCCTGAAGAAGCCAGGCTTGCCAGCCCTGAGCAGAACCACAGAGCTCCAGGATGAGCTGAGTCACCTCCGGAGCCAGATCGCCAAAATAGTCGCTGCAGAGTCAGGTAGGGCCATACTGAGCTTTGTTCCTGTTGAAGGCTGAGTTGCTGAGCTGTGTTAAATCCTCTGTGCACTCCAGACTCAGCCCAGCCAAGCTGGAACCAAATTGAAATAGAAAAAA
>JAWWLV010000070.1:5396572-5429388 GCA_035041135.1 Platyrinchus mystaceus
CTGACTTAACACCAGGAATTCCTGTAGCTGTTTTTACCCTCACAGGGTTTTACATGAATCCCATCTTCCCCATGGGAGTAGGTGGGTGCTGTGCACTGTGCTGATGGGAAGCAGAACAGGTCACAACAGCTGCAGGCTGAATGGTTGTGACCATCTTGTGTGAAATCCTGGAGCTCCTGGGCAGGCTCTGCATTCCCACCGGGCATCGTGGATGTGGGGCAGGAGCCTGGCAGGGAAAGAAAGGCCAGGAGTTCTCAAGGCAGTGGAGGAAAAGAGAAAAAAAAATTAACAGTAAAGACCTGAATCCTGACACAGCTCCCTGGGTGACCCTGAGCAGCAGCTGAAATCTCTGTTCCTCCTTTTTACACTTGTAAAAGAAGCCAGGAGAAGTAAACACCCCCTGGCTTGTGTTGGGTTTGGACTGGAGGGGTGATGGCCACAGCAGGAGGAGAGATACATCAGGGGCCTGGTGGGATAAGAGGTGCTGGAGAAGGGAGCAGAGTGGACGTGGAGGGGAGCAGAGGACTCTGAGGGGTTTGTTTTCTTTCAGTGCCTCTTGGTTTACATTCTGTCGGTTTGGGGGAAAACTGTCCCGCCTGGTTTGGTGTGAGTTTGTTTACCCACCTCTGTTGTTTTCTTTTCCAGCTTCTGCTCAGTTAACACCAGATTTATTATCTCCAGGGAGTTCAAATGCATCTTCTCCTTTACATTGTTTTGGACCCTCTTTCCAATCCACCACTTCCTTTGTCATTAGCGATATCACGGAGGAGGAGGCAGAGCTGGAAAGCCCCGAGCTCCCGTCGGTCTCCCTGCTCTGCTCTGCAGCCTCTGAGAGCTGCAAGCCAGACCCAAAGGATCCTGATGAGGAAGACTCCGTGTCCCTTTCCAAGGCCAGCAGTTTTGCAGACATGATGGGAATTCTCAAAGACATTCACAGGATGAAGCAGAGCAAAGACTTGTAAGTGCTTCCTGAACTACTTTTGATTTTGTCTCTTTTTGGTTTTGGTGTTAAATCAGCCTTTTCTGGACACTGGACATTGCACTTGCTGCTGGTGCTGCTCCTTTATTCATGATTCACAGGGGAAATACCTGTTTAGAGCAGAACTTGATAACACATTCCTGTTTTTTTTGTTTTAACTCTGGCTTACCCACCCGGAGGTGAAACAGTGGAGGGGGATTTAAACTGATCAGCCCAATGTTTGGCTGTTCCAGCCTGTTCACCTGGCAGAAAGCTGTGTTTGCCCAGGTGCAAACCAGGACTGTGTGTGTTGGCAGCTTTCAGAGTGAGGAAGGGTCACACCACCGGTGTTCCAGGTGCTGGTGTCAACCCACCTCACATTCCCAGGCAGTTGGGAAGCTCAGCAGCCTTTCCAACGTGGCACAGACAGGAATTAACACGTGGAGCTTCTCAGCTTCCCTGGTTGTGCATCTGGCCCAGCTCTGAGCGTGGGCAGAGTGAGTTTGCACTTGTCTCATGATGAGTTGACACACTGATCATGAGAACTCCTGAAGCTGCTCCATGGCTGGGATGAGATTCTGCCCAGCTGAGAAAGTTCCTTCTCCAGTGTTGGCTGAAATCACAGTGATGAAGTTCAGTTCTGTTGTGTGAGATTCCTGGCCAAAAATAACACCTGTTTTGTGATGGCTCTTCACAATTCCTGTGCCTGACCAGGCTTAAAAGAAATTAAATCCTCAGCACTGAAAAACTTGTGTGTAGTCACATGAGAGGAACGTGTTCAGCTTCCACCCAGAGCATCATGGGGGGGTTACACCTCCTGCACTCACCCCTTTCCTCTTGTTTTCCTGAGTGTTAAATGTGACTCAAAGCTTAAACACTTGATTGATTTATATAAATGCCTCTCATGTGTCTTGGGGGTGAGGATTCGTGGACCACGGGTGAACTGCTCCTCTTCTTTCTTCCTGTGTGTTGCACAGTTATTGATTTATGAGGCAAATGGAGAGAGGATTAAGAAAAATCTCGTATTTTGTGTGGCTCAGTCTTTGGCACAGCAGAATTATTGAATTTTTAGGCAAATGGAGGGAAAATCAAGAAAAATCCTGGGGCTTGTGAGGCTCAGCCATGTTGACTCAACAGGGATTTGGGTTTGGCTTTTGGGAACTGTAACTGCCCCATTCTGGTGGCCACTCTGGTATTGCAGGTACTTGATGCTGTGCCATGTAGTGTTTTACCTGTACCAAAACCTGTGCATTCACCTGTAACAATGCAGTTATCACTGTTCCAATCAGTGCAGGCTGCTGGGTCAGCCTCAGGCTCTCAGGGCAGGGAAAGTGCTGCTGCCTTTGCCAGGGGAACAGGGGAAAAAGTGCATTATTCGGGGGGGGGGGGAAGCTTGTACAAATCCAGATTATGGCAGGGAAATCCGAGGCATTTCTCATCCATGCCTGGATGTGCCAACAGGGCTCCTGCAGAGTCCAGGATTCAATCACGAGGGGCTGGGGGGGAGGCTGTGACAAAACAGTGTGTGGGTGACAGGGAATGCTGCAACATAATGGGCCACAATTTGAATTTCCTCCATGGAATGTGTGTGAAAAGTCCCAAGGGGTGAAGGTGTTTGATCCTGCTGTTCCCTGGGAGAGGGAGTGGGGGAGGAAGGGATGGTTTGTGCTCAAGGAAAGGCTTTAATTCTGTTTGAAGTCATAGGAGATGGGATGAGAGCAAAGATTTGGTACTGAGAGGAGGGGAGAGGGTGGGAAGGACTGGGTCACCAGGACCCTTCTCCCTTGATCCCTGGCTGATTATCCAGGGAATGCTGTGACAGAAAGGCTGCTTCCTGCTGGACCCAAACCATTTTCCCCTCATCCCTTTCTCTGTCTCAGCCTCTGGCTCTCCTGAATCCAGCAGTGACATTTTGGGGTTATTACAGCTTAATTAAAGCTGTCTGGAGAGTGGCAGGGAGTTGAAAAAAATTCAGTTAATCACTGATGTTCATGACTTGATGATTTAATTCCTCACATGCCCCTCAGTGCAGTTGTGGAGCATCTTCCCCCCAGCTCTGCTGGGCAGCACTGGGAACCCTGAGCAGGGTCAGGTGCTCTTTAAGTGGATGAAAGTACCAGAAGATGCTTAAAGAGATAATTACATTGACACCTCTCTGCTGCTCCTGTGTAGGACTTGGTGCTGAAACTCAGCCTTGGTGTTTAAACACAGCCTTGGAAGCTTCAGGAATAAGGGAGAAACTTGCAGAAATGTGCCTGTTTCAGCAAATCTGAATTACAGCCTGTTCCAGTGTCTGTGGTGGAAATACTCCAGGGGGATTTTTTTTTTTTTTTTGTTCATTTAGGAATGTTTAAAGCACATTTTCTGAGCAAGGGAGGGTTTCAGCTATAAAAAAATAAAGCTCTGAAATTGTCGTTACAGGTTGTGAACAAAACTGCAGTGAGCAATTCATGATACCTGAGGGAAAAGAGCTGGGGTTTGGCTTCCTTTAAAAATAATCTGCTTCTAAAATGAGCTGCTTGTGTGGACTTGTTGAAGGAGGAAAACTGCTCTTAAAATGCTGCAGAAAAAAAACCTCATGTAGTGGAAGGAAATGTGTACCAGCCCTGCTTTTAAAGTATCTGTAATCACCCATGTTTAAATAGGAAATAATATATCCATTGTGTGGCAAAATCCGTGAAAAAAATATATATACTCCCAGGAGTTCACCTCAGACACCTCACTGCTTGCTGCTCTGTGTTGAGGGGGTGTAGGCTGTAAATAACTGATGAAGTTTTGGGTTGCTTACTCGTTATTAGCACAGTTGAACAAAAATTTGTCCAGAGCTTTGAGGATCCCCCTCGAGCCACAACGCAGGCTCCAGGTTTTCTAAGCTGTTAATCATTAATTTTGGCACTTTCCTGTACCAATACACAGCGATTTTTGTCTCCCATGTAGAAACAGACCTTCCATGAAGGAGGAAGACCCGGCTGTTCTCATTGCAGAAGTTCTGAGAAGGAAATTTGCCCTCAAGGATGAAGATCTGGCCCTGAAGGAGAAATGATGTTACTGTCATTCAACTCTGTAAGCAAAAGTGTTAATGCTCCCAAAATTTTCTCCACAGTAGCTGCCTTCCTAAGGATTGAGCCTTTTGCCTCTTTTATTAATTAGACCTGGTTTCTGCACTGGACACTTAGGAAAGACCCTACGGATTTGATGTGTTTTCCATGTATTGTTATATTTAAGGAAAAAAAACAAAAACAAAACAAAAAGCCTTTTTAAGAAGATGGAAATTCTTTTCCACTTGTGTTTTGATGTTGATTATTGATAAGGATCTTCTGGAGTGCTGCTGGATGATGTTCTTTCTTACCTAAACTTTTCCTTAGGTTCCAATTAAGCATTTACCTCCAACGGCCTCGTTATGATAGAACCAGTTTCCATTTCCAGTACAAACGGGACAAAGCCTCCAGGTCTTTGTTCTGAGTGTGGTAAATAAGCTCATTGATGCTTCCAGGTCTTCAGGCTGTTGGATCAGAGTGGTAAAAGACATTTTTCCAGTGATAGGACAGAACGAACCCCTTGGTGGGTTCTGGGTAGATTTAGTGTGCCCTGGGTATTTAACTCACAGATTAGCCCACAGTTGCATGACAGAATGGCCTTAATTTCTTGCCAGTAATTTAATGTTTCATTACTAGTCCTTGTATTCCAAACCTGTATTTTATTTAGCATTCAAAAGGTCTATTTATTGATGCACCAATGCAAAGGGCCGAGCACCCCTCCAGGAGCAGGGGGGGAGTTTGGCCTTGGCTGTGGCTGCAGCTCTCACCCCCTGAAGAGTTTTCCTTCAGCTCCACCTTTGCTGCAATGTTCCTCATGGCTGTATTTAAAGTATGATTTTTTTCCTTTATATAAAATGGAGCCTTAATAAGACAATGATTGTCCTTGAGGTGATTTAACACGCTTGTGTTTGGGGGGCGGAATTTCGGCTGCTGCAGCTGAACAGACTCAGGTGGCAAGGATTTCTTTCTTAATCCACCTTAATTTTCTTAATCAAGGGCCCTTGGCCCTTAAAAAAATTAAATCATCACATCCCCACCTTAAAAAATGAGAGGAGGCTTTTATAGCAGAGAACAGAAAGAGCATTGAAGGCTTAATCAGTTTTATAGGGAGTTGATGCAGCTCTTCCCCTCCTGGATGCATCCCAAGAGCCCCTGAGCACTGTGATCCTTCTCCCTGTCCCATAAGGCTCCTCTGCTCGAGGATTTGGTGGGGATACACCTGCCTGTGGAGAAGATGGAGCTGTAACCAGGAGTTCCAGTTCCTGGGAATGTGCTCCGTGTGCAGGCTGGACAGGAGCACAGGGCAGTACTATGGGCTGTAATCCTGAGTAGTGAAACAGTCAAAACCCTTATAAATAAACTCCTTCAACATTTTATTTGTATTAAAGCAAAAAGTCAGAAGACAGAGAGGTGCTGCCTGTGGCTGCTGGTTACACCCTGCACACAGACACAGCGGGTTCACTTCCCAAATTCTGACCACTTTCTTACAACCCCACACACACTTTCCTGCTGCACAAGAGGCCACCCAGGACACTGAGGTCACTCACCAGTGTTTAATCACCCTGTACCCTTCAGAATCCTGCGTGAACAGTGACTCAGGGCACAGCTCCAGCTGCTGCCCACGGGGCTGGCTCGAGGCAGCAGAGCTGGAACTGTCCCTGTGGGAAATGCCCCTGTCCCTGCAGCCATGAGCAATGACCCTGTTCCCCTCCGAGTCCTGGGAGAAGAGCTCCCTGCAGGGGCTGTCCCAGCCCAGCCCAGCCCCTGCTGTGTTCTGGCCACGCTCTCTCAGGGGCTGAGCTCTCCCTGGGCTCTGTGGAGATGAACAAACCCCCCCAGGAGCCCAGGGCTTGGCTCCTGGCACAGCATTTGTATTCTCAGTCTCAGCAAAATCAGGTAAAGAATTAACACTGCTCCTCTGCTGTGGTTTCTTACTCTGCTTTGCACCAAGCCCTGGCTGGAAGTCGAGTCCAGCCTTCACCTCCTGGCCCTTCTGCTTGGTTACCCCCCAGTCTGCTGTGACACTGCTGCTCCCTGAAGCCGTTTCTCCGGCAGATAACCAGGATTTGTTCCTGTGAGTGATGATCTGGGGACCCTCCGAGTCCTGGGTGGAGCTGAAGCACCAGGAGTCCCCTCTTGTCCCACAGGAGGCTTTGTCCTGGCTCTGTGACTCCACTTGTAGCTCCAGAGAGTGTGGCAAAGGTGCTTTCCCTGCCTGGCCCTGGGGTGTGACCTGCACCCCCTCCTGGGATCCAAAGGGGTGATCCTGGGCTGCCTCCATCCCTGGCAAGGCCAAGATCTTCACAGGGCAGGCAGCCAGAGGGATTCCTGTGTCTTTACTGCCTTTATTTGGGGTGAAAGGACACGGTCTGGAGTTTTCTTTGTCTTTTTCATCTGAAAGCAACACAAAATTGGTTAAAGCCAGAGCTGGCAGGCCCAATTCTCAGGATTAGTCACTACCCACATTCCTCCACTCAGACCTGGCACTTTGCTCTCCTGCTTTGTGTATCCCTAAGGATTGTCCCAGTCCTGCCACCACCTCAAAATAATCTATTTGTGCTGCAGAGCACAAATGGAACAGCACCCAAAGCTCTGGGGTGGTTCACATCAGTCAGAGTCCCTCGAGTGAGGTCAAGAGCTGCATCTTCAGCTCCTCCACCTTCTCTCAGCTTTCCAAGGAGGTCATCTCTAACATTCCCTTTAAAAGCAGCAGCTCAAGAGTCACTTAAAAACAAACACAAAACTGCCCAGTGAAACTGTGTGGTCTGATGGAGCCATCGAGTCCCACATTTGCCTCTGAAATCACTGAACATAAAACCCAGTACAAGCTCTCAATATAAACCAGCTCCCCCTCAGTTCAGGATAAGCTCAAAGAATAAAATCCTCCAGCACCCTCAATCCTCCAGAACTCTGGATGAACGTTCAGACACGCCCAGGGAGTGGATGAAATCAATCAGGGGAATCAAATGGGAAAAAAAAGGGAAGCACAGACCACGTTCAGAAGGAGTAGGAATGACGACCCCAAAGCAAAAACCATCAATGCCCCTGTCACAACACAGAAATTCTGTCAAACTGTGCAATTTCTGTAATGCCTCCTCTCATCTGCTTATTTCTAAACCAGTTTAATGCTGATGAACCAACTCTTACATAACTCACAACACACAAACAGCTCCAGAGCCCTGCTCTGCTGCTTTCTGCATCTGTTTTCATTTCTCTCCATAGCTGTTAACTCCAGACCCCTGGAAAATCCCAGTTTCTGGTATTCCAGAGTACAAAACAAACAGCCTCAAAAGCACACAGAGTTTGTGAGCTGGCTTAATTAGCTTAAATACCTGCATTTGGATGCAATAAAACCCTTTCTGGGAGTTCAAACCTTTACTCTCCACACTGGAAAATGCACTTTCCTGCCCAGCAAAGCTGCCAGGAGACACAGTGAGATGGGTTTGCTGTAACACCTGGAACTGCTTCCCCTCCTTACCTGTGTGGGAGCTGAAGAAGGTGGGGATGGTGGTTTGCTTGGTGTGAGTTTGGGGGGCTCTGCTCTGTGTGAACACCACCGAGGGGGGTTTCCTCTCCAGAATTCGGGTGGCTGCTTTTAGCTTGGCTGTGAGAGGCTGGGGGGGGGGGGAGGAAGAAACAAGGCAGAGTGAATATATGAATATATATAAAAACAATTTCACCTTCTTCCATAGCTCCCATAGTTGAGGTAGAATTTGTGTTTTAGTTTATGGCCAGTGCTCCTTGTCCTGTCACTGGGCACCACGGAGGAGAGTCTGGCACCATCCTCTACACCCCTTGGAGATATTTGTATGGATTGATGGCTGTTTGTATAGGTTGGTGAGATGTTTGCACGGATCGATGGATGCCCTCCCAGCATTCCCTTCTCCAGACTGACCAGGCCCAGCTCCCGCAGCCTCACCACAGAGACGCCCCGGACCCCAAAACAAATCTCAGATGACGCAGTACCCCTATTAAACGAAGTGAAACGCTTCAACTCTTCCCCTCTCCGGGCTCACCCGACCCCTCACACCTCCCGGGGCACCCCGGTGTCCCTCCCGGGCTTTCCCCCCCGCTGCCGGCTCTTACCGGCGCCGCTCTGCGCTTCAGCTCGGCCGTGTCCAGCCACACCCCGCACGCCTCGGCCGGGGCCGCGGGGGCCCCGCGCCGGCGCCTCATCCCGGCACCGCTCCCGGTGCTTCCCAATTCCTGGCGGTTCCCAATTCAATTCCCGGCCGTTCCCAATTCCCGGCGGTTCCCAATTCAATTCCCGGCGGTTCCCGCTCGTTTCCCGGTCCCGGTTCCCGCCCAACGCGCCCCTCGCGCGCCTCCGGCAGCGGACGGACCAATGGGAGCAGAGGGGCGGGGCCCTGAGCGCAACTGGCCCCGCCCACCCGGCCCGTGTCCTATATAAGGCGGTGGCACCGTGATGGCCCCTCAGAGCAGCGGGGATGGGAACGGCGATGGGGTCGGAACGGCGATGGGTCCGTCACGGACCGGGATCGACCCGTGGGTATCAGAGCGGCGCTGGCCGGTGCTCCTCGGCAGGAAGGGCCTGGAAACCGCGGAGCGGAGCAGCACGACACACAGCGCAGGGCTGCGTTCCCCTGCCCCGCTGCCCCTCCTGCCCCAGCCCCGCTCACCGCCTCTTTTCCCCCTGCGCTGTTCAGGGGTGTTCCCCTGTTCCCGGGGCCTGATCCAGCGCTTGAGGTTCCCGTCCTGGCCCTGGGGCTCAGCCCCATCACACCAATCCTCTCCCCTCGCTGCACTCCCAGGGACGGGCTGTGCCCATCTTGCTCCCACCCCTGAGGGGCAGAGCCCTGCCACTGCACGGACAGCTCCGAACGACCCCCTGAGCTTACATGACAGGCCTGAAATGACACTGCATTAAGTCTGACACCCTTGTTTGTGGTTTAAACAGTCTCACCTTGGTCTGTTCCCATGGGTTGGATTCTAACGGGGGCCAGCGGGGCTCCTTACCTCGTGCTCTGAGACCTGGCAGCTTCCAGGAGCTTCCCCAGCCCACCACTGTCGGGGCACAAGGCTGCAGCACCGAAACACTTTGTTCCAACTCTTTATTCAGAGGTGAATTAAACCCACGTACCATTCTTAACAGCAAGCTGGAACTATCTCTGAATTTAAAAAAAAAAAAAAAAAGAGGCATAAAAAAGCAGCTTTTACTTCCTATAGAAAGCACTTGCTGAGTAACAGTTCATGAAGCGTCTCATTCCTCTTCCCAAGGTTTGGGGGGGGATTCATCCGGCACGGGCTGAGCTCACCTCAGGGCTTTTACTCTTCCTTGAAGCCCAGCTTGTTCTTCACCTTCCGGGCCATGTAAGCAGCTGTGAGGACAGAGCAGGTCACAGTGAAGAGGCACAGGGCAGAGAAGTTGTGTGCCAGGTCCCCCTGGAGAGCGGAATAAATGTGCCGCCTGGACTCGTAGTCCAGCACCACGGCCTCGATCTGCGCCAGCGTGCAGAGCACCAGGCACACGTGGAAAATCTGGTGGCTCTGCCCGAAGAAGTGGCACTTGCCAGGGAACCACTTCTCGGGGTAAGGGTGCGAGAAGAAAAAGGCGCCGACAAGGAAAAACAGCACCTGGCACTTGTGGTAGAGCAGAGCCGGGTCCGGGCGCGGCGAGGGCGGCGCGGTGCAGATGCGATGGACCACGGGGCTGATGTCCAGCAGGTAGGCCAGGCCCGAGGGCAGCTCCTGGCACAGCCGGCCCAGGAGCCGGGCGGACTGGTGGTAGCGGTACTTGGCATAGCAGGAGCCGGCACAGGACAGCCAGGCCAGCAGCACGGCCGCCGGCACGTAAAACCCCCGGACCCTCTCGTGCCAGCTCGGCTCGATGGCGTAGTAGTAGTGCCCCAGGGCGCTGCCATACTGGTAAACAGCAACCCCCACGTAGTCCATGAAGAAGAAGCTGTAGTGCCAGAACTCGGATTTGGCCTGCAGGAGGTGGGCGAGGCTGCTGAACGTCAGGTAGGTGATGGAGGCGGCGATGATGATGAGGAGGGGCTGGGCGTGCAGGTCCTGCCCGAAGTCCACCCGCTGCGAGAGCCGCTGGAAGCGCAGCAGCAGGATCAGCGCTGCCACCAGGTGGGTCCACACGTTGATGGCCTCGTTGTGCTGCTGGAAGAGGGTGGAGAAGTAGTAGCGCCAGGTCTGCTGGACGGGCCGGTAGCCGGTGTGGATGTAGGGCTTCCAGAAGATCTTGGGCACCTCAGAGCTGCTGACAGTGGAAGGAGAGAGGGGCCCCAGCAGCTGAGGGACCTGTCTGACGTTAATGAAGAGCCGGCTGAGCTTCTCGCTGACAAACGTTGCCATGGTGTGGCCCGACTGCAGGTTGCAAAATAACCTGTGGGGTGGAAAGAAAGCTTTGCTGCGGGGTCTGAAAGCGGCTTCGACGGGGCAGCTCAAACGCTTTGCCGGATTTGTTTGGTTTGGTTTGTTTTTCTGAAGATAGGTGTGGTCAGAGAACAGCCTGAAAATAAGAATCACCAGCAGGGTTAGGAAGGAAGGAGGCTGAAGGGAGATTTAGGAAGCCCTGATTGTGCCTTTGCTGCACAGGTAACAGACTGCCTGGAGGAGCACAGAGGACACGAGTGTGGGGTTAACTGATGCAGTTTGGGAAGTGCTAAACAAACCAGGCATCCTAAACAAACCTCCCACTCCAGATTTTCCCCCTTGTAAACTGTTTACAGTCCCTGTCCTCACAAATGACACCAGCCACCTTCCCACCAGCATCGAGGTGACCTGCCCTGCCTCCCAAGGGGGGGAGGGAGGGCATCTGAGAACAAAAATAACCAATGCCACTAACAGAGGGTGAAACTCCTGCATTTGGAGTTTCACCTCCTTTTTGGAGCTCCCGATTTTCCAAGCAGCCTTCCACAAAAACAACGCGGCTCCAGTGAGTTCATCCTGTTGCATCACTGAGGTCCAGCAGCGTAACCTTCGCGAGCAAACGTTTCCATATTTACATTTTGGAAGCTGCTGCCCTCACCCAGATAAAGGCAGCCCTTTCATAAAAGCTTCTTGAACAAAACTTGCCCAAAAGAAGGTTCTCCCCCCGTTTTACCTGCTCTTGCTCAGACAAGCCCTGAAGAAAACAGCCCAGCTCCCATCCAGCTCCAGTGCTGATTTATGCCTCAACCCCTGGCAAGTGCCGTTGTTTCAGAGACAGCTCAGACAGGAAAAGCTTTTCAAAGTTTGGGAACAGGAGGAGGTGGGGATGAGACTGTTTGTTTTTAAAATATTCGTAATTTCTTCATCAGAATGGCCCTGTAACCCATGCCTGCCTGAATCCAAGGGGCACAGATGCAGACAAAACCAGGCTGTTTGCTGCTCAGCTTCCCTCCTGAGTGCTCTTTTCCCACTTTGCCTGGTTAAAGAGGCCCCCACATCCCAAACAGCCCCCCTGGCTGGGGCAGCAGCTCACAGAGGGCAGTCCTGACCCCTGCTTGGCCTCCTAAACCCTCCTGCAATGCTGCGACACGCTCTGGCTGCCGGTGAAAGATTAACTTCACAAACCTCTTCTGGACTCGCAGCTCCTGCGCTGAACTGAAACAGCCTCGGGCCCCACCACCACAGAGATGAGGATAAAAACAGAATTTCCCAAATGAAGCTGTTTTAACCAAAATATGATGGGCAGTTCAGAAGAAAAACACTGCCCAGAGAACTCGCCTCTGTGCCAGGGCTGCTGCTGCTCACAGGGATATTCAGGTAGAGGGGAAGAGGCTCAGCTCCAGATCGTGTCCGACCCCCTTTCGGCTTCCAGAAGAGAAATTCCTGTGGGAAAGGCAGCCCTGGTTTGCTCAGGGAGATGCTGCGGCAAGAGGAGCAGAAGAGCAGCCAAGCACGAGGCAGGAAAGGGAGTGGTGTTTACCCCAGCTCCTCCAGAACTTGTCGGAGCAGGGCTGCATTTGCCAAGCTCTTCCCAGCTATCAACCCTTGAGCAACACTCCGTTAGGAACGGGGCACATCTTGGAAACCATTCACCTGCCTGGTACTCCAAATAACAGCCTCCACATCCCCACGAGCTGTCAATAACGCTGCCTCAAACGCCTGCTGCTTCCTCCGAAGCATTTCCTTTCTCCAGCAGCATCCACCCATCCTGCCGAATTTTTCTGCGGTGATAGAGCCTCGGCCCCCGGCTGTTTACATCCCTGTTTGCTCCCGCCACACGGCGGGATCCACCCTCCCGAGGCACAAATATACAAATATCTTTCTTTCTTTTTAAGTTGGGATGGGTTTTTTTTCCTACCTCGGCTCACCGAGGCCCTGCTACACCGGAGCCCCCCCGGCAGAGCAGCTGCCGAGACCCGGGAGCCGAGGGATGGTTCTCCCTCCCCTGGGATTTTCCCCCTCCCCGGAGAAGGGGGGGATGCTCCAGGGCTCGGGTGCAGTTGGACACGAGGACGGGCAGCGCTCTGGGACCCTTCCCCTCCCGGTGCCCCCCCCGGGACCCCCATCCCAACCCAGGCACCTGCAGAACGGACCCCTCCGGGCCGGGCTGCGCCTCCGCCGCCTCCGCCTCCCTCCCCCGGGCCCGCCCCGCTCCGGCCCCGCCGCTTCCTTCGCTTCCCCGGTGCCCTCCGCCCGCATCGGAGGGGGAAAAGGGGGGCGGTGAACCGGGGGGGGTCCCGTCCCCTTCCCCGCAGCCCCTACGAGCTGCTCCGACCCTGCTCTTTCCCCCCGTGCCCCTTCTCGCCCCTCCAACACGGGTCCCCATCGCCCCTCCCCGCGCAGGGTGGAAAGAAGCCGTGGAGCCTTTTTGTCCTTTATTTTGAAAGGACCTGTTTCCATCCCGCCCTGATTCCCGTTTTCCTGCCCGGCCATCACCCGGATAGTTCCCCTCCCTTACCCCGCTCTCACATCACTCTGTCTTCTCACTACTCCCACCCCCCAAATTCCCGCTGCCATCAGCACTCGGGGGAACCAGCCACAATTAAGCACAAACAACGGCAGACACGGAAAGCAGAAGGAAGAGGAGGGAACAGAAGGCCCCGCGCCGAGATCTGACAGCCCTGACAAGCCAGAAACCCGCGTTTATCGTCTTTTTGGGCTCTAACGCCATTTGGGGTTTGGCAGCTCTGCCATCCTCCTCCCCCACCGCAGGAGAGAGACAGGAGATAAAGCCCCACACGGTATTTGGGACACTTGGTCTGTTCTCAGCAGGTTAATAAATACATTAAAATGAAGATCTGGGGTTTTTTTTTTGATCATTGGTTGTGCCTCATCTTGTACACGGGCTCTGATCCAGGGATCCCTCAAGCCTCCATTACACAGTACCAGGGATTCAGCTCCTCTTCCGAGCACATTATCAAGCCTCGTCTCAAAGTTCAGCTCTGTATTTTCCTGCCCTCATCCCTGTGCCCTCATTTCCCCCTGGACAAATCCTGACCCCATCCCTGTGCCCTCAGCCTACCCAGTGTGGATAAGAGCCACTAAAAAAAGCCCCAAACCTGCCCCGTGCCCCGACAGTCGCTCCCCACCAGGGAGCAGCACAGACTCACTCACCTCCGGCTGTGGAGCTTCTGGAATTCCATCGGGGAGAGCACATGGAGCTGGCCTGTACCTCACTGCTCCTCCACGGGTTAAGTGCAGCTCAGGTGCAATCGAAGTGCCCGGTGGGACCCAGGAAAGCTCCCTAAACTGAGGGCTGCTTCTTAATCAAGGGACCAAAGGACTCCTTTAAGCCCCTTAGAAAACCACTTCCCCACCAGCTTTTTCCATCCTCGGGGTTACCTGTCAGCTGGGCTGTGCCAGATGCTTCCAGGTGTGGAGTTAAACCTGAAGGCAAAGCTGGGAACCAAATGGCTCAGGATCAGGGATACAGAGAAGGACTGAGCAAAGACTCAGCCAGGCCAGAGCCATGAGTGTCCACTGAGGATGTGAAATCCCTGGCACCCACTAAGCCAAGAGTTCTGGAACAGGATTTGGTGCTGAGGAAGGTGGGTGCCTCCTGCTCACCCCTCAGCTGCAGCCTTGGCTCTGCTGAGGGCAGCACAATGGATTGTCATTAGGGGTAGGATTTGGGGTAAAATACAGCAATTTTGTACCCAATCCACCTACAAAAACCCCACCAAAATCATCTTTCTCAGAGCACAAGTACAGCCCCATCCATTCCTCACACCCCAGGAGGAGAAAAAAAGACAACACAGCTCTGGCTGTGGGCAGGAGGTAACCTTGGTGTTCCACCCCAACACAGATGTGACACCGAAACAAACACAATTCTTGTCCACAAACAGCACTCTGGAGCAGGTCCAGCTGACTTATCCCAGCACCAACACAGGTTCCTGACTCTCCCCCTCTGACGCTGCAGGATGCAGCACACAGTGGCCATTCAGCAGCACAAGCCATCTCCCAGAAACCCTTCCCAAAACCAGGCTCAGAGCAGTCATGTGGTAACAAGGGCCGTTTGTTGGGGTGTCACAGCCCCGGGGAGGTGGCTCTGAACCCTCTGAACAAAAACACCCGACAGCTGACAACTGCTGAGGTGTCAAAACAAGGCTCTGATTGTCCAGCTAAGACAATGCTGTGCTCTGGGGAGCGAGGAAATGTGCTGCTCCAGACCTTCCCACCGGGGTGAGGATTCCCACCGCAGCCCTCGGATGGTTTTTGTCCCTCAGGAAATAACTCTGGGGAATAACAGCACTGTGCAGCTTTATTGAGTCACTCAGTTACAGCAGTATTTTAGCAGACTGGGACAGAGTCAGATATTTTTTTTTTTTCTCTTGAAGTGTAACAGATATTCAGCATGGAACAGTTACTACAGATTCCTTTCACAAAGGTCTTACAGAGCTGATACAGTACTCGCCATCAACCCAGGAGCGAGAGCACTGGCGTAGAAAAGGATGCAACAAGAAGAAAAGCTACACTGGAAAGACAACACTTTTAGAAAAGTGACACATGGAAGGTTCTCCCCTCTAGCCCCCAAAGCAAGTGTACAGTTTGGATCTAATTTTACAGTTCTACATCAGTTTCTAGAAACTTAAAAAAAAAAATATATATATATATAACCAAACCAAGAACCAAAGATAAAACCACTGGCCAGTACAGTCTTTGGATATTTAGAGGAGGGGGAGAGTCAGTTTCCAGAATGAAATCAGTCGGTTTCGGCCTCACCGGGGTCTTTGCCTTCTTTGTTCTTTCGAACCTCTTCCACGTGCTTGTCCTGAAAGACAGCAGCAGGGAGCACTCAGATCCCAGGAAAAGCATGGATCCTGGGAAAGGCATGGAGCCTCCCACCCCCAGCTCCCAGCAGGAACCCTGGCGTGGGTCACTAAGGGGGGACAGGGTGGAGCTTTAGAGAAAGCAAAACACTGCCCTAACTCGCTCCACCCATCCCACCCCCTCTCCCCCAAAAAAAGAGCTGCAAGTTTCTGCAAAACCTCCTGCAGGTTTGAGAACCTCTGAAGGTCACAGCACTCCCAAGGACACCCATCTATTTGCAGGCCCGTTCCCCTGGGGTTTTCAGCCAGTTTTCCAAGCAGGGAGCAGGAATAACTCCCTCTCTCCAAGGGGGCCCCACACCCACCTTCTCCCTCAAGCGCTCCAGCTTGGCAGCCATTTGTGCCTCACGGTTCTCCTTGTTGGCTTCCATTTTGTGGGTCAGCTTCTCCTCTGCCATTTTGCTGAAGTTGTTGTTCTCCTCGATGGCTTTTTGCAGCACCTCCTTCTCGTGCTCCCGCTTCTCCGCCAGCTGCTTCAACACTTCTGCTTCGTGAGACTGCCAAAGCAGAGGGTGCAGGCGTTGAGGAACCACACACAGTTGCTCCCAGCTCCTCAGAGAACACGTTTTCTGCCCTTTTTTTACTGCAGAACAGCAGTTTGGTGCTGCAGGACAGAGCTCCTCGGTGCTCCCCCCCCACCCACAGAACCTGTACTTCACCATCACAAGCTAACTGGGAGGTTCAGGTTCTGTCAGCACCTGCAAGTCTTGTTAAATGGGATTTTTCTGGGAAGAGAACATGGATTTTTTGATTTTTTTTTAATGTTAACATTGATGGAACTTTCCTTGAAGATTCTCCCTTCACAGAACGGTGAATCACTCAGATTTAGGTCAGGCTCACTTCAGTCAAAGCCTCGGCACCATCGAGGGCTCCAGGCTACACCAACAGCCAGATCTTTCATCACTCAGACACTGCATTAACAAACTGCTCATTACAGATTCACCACTACATTTTCTAGGGGAAAAATTAATCTGTTCTGGTGCCAAAAGACAAGAAAAGCAGCTCCTTCCTGAAAGAGCTGCACCTCTCAACTGAACATTTTCCCCCCCTGTTTTAATTCAAGTGACAGCTCAAAAATCACTTTGGAAATAAAGCCGTGGCTTTCCACACCATGAGAAAGGTTCATAAGAGCCCCAGGGATTCCAGCAAAGCTCAGTTAATATTCCATTTATCAACACAAACCGCTGATCACTTCTCCCAATCCATTAAAAAAAACCCAAAAAAAACCCATAACTTGCACAGGCTGGCAGAGCAGAGCTCACCTGGGCTGCCCCAAACTCACCTTACGTCTCTCTTCTGCTGCTTCCAACTTCTTCTGAATCTCCTCCAGTGACACATCCTTCTTCTTTGGGGGAGAAAGAGGGAATTCTGGAACAGCTTCTTTGGAGCGGGGGCTGAGGATCAGCTCAAAGGCCTGCCCAGAGGCTCGCTTCTCCAGCTCCTTCACTTGGATGTCTAGGAAGGTGGGGGGAAAAAGCCAGAAAAAAAAGAACATTTTTAAGCCACTGACTGGCTTAAAAGCCTTCAAAAATTCCCTGCCACAAAGCTCACTGGGGGAGGAGGCATCCGAGACAACGGTGTTGTGTTAAGCACAGCAGGAGTGTCCAAAAATACAGCAATTTTCTGTGTGATTCTCTCCTGATACTACATCACCCCAAACACCTGACCTTTTGGTTTAGCCTTTAATATCCAGAATTGGGGAAAAAAAATAAATTACTAGTACTTCAAATTAAAAAAAAAAAAAAAAAAAAAAATCATTTCTTCAACGACAGGTCTAAGGATGAGTTTCCAGGTCCCTGCCTGAAACCTGATAAAGCCAAGAAGAACAGGGAGTTTTCAAGGAAATCCAGAAGCAGGGTTGGGTCTCCAAAGCCTCTGAGAGGCACGTCAGCCCTGCACAGTGTCAGCTGCACCAGTTTGGATCCCCGAGACGTCTTGTTGACAGCCAGTTCTGCAGAGGGAGCAGATGGCTGCAGGGAGCTGGAGCCCATCTGCTGACACTCTCATCTCAGGATGCTTTTTGGGGTGTTTTCACAACCACCCAGTTTCAGCAGCTTCACCCAAGCAGCCCAGAGATGGGAGAAAAGCATGGGGGGGATGGGGGCAGTTTATTTTACTAGATTAGATTTTGAAGTGATTTCTCTGGAAATTAAGAAGAAAAAAAACCAAACCAAACAAACAAAGAAAAACACCCCCAAAAAAACAAAGACAAGAGCATTTAGTACGTAATACTACATACCAGAAGTAGCCATGACCAAGAAAATCAGATTCCAGAAGCCAACCCTGGGAGAAGGTCAGTCAGTTGGATTCCTAGACAACAAAGAGATGTGCCTTTGAACAGCAAGCACATGGATTATATTCCTTCTGATAAAGATTGCTAAGCATAGTAAGACCTGCTGAACAAAAGGCAGTCAGGCAGGTTACTGCAGTCAGTGATTCCACACAGCCTGTGGGGATGAGGCTGATGTACATAGCTAGGAACAGCAGAGAGGTTCTGGATTATGGGTGTTATTCGAGCATCTTCAGTCTCTGTTTTACTCTACCGTAATTAAGATGCTCCAACAAAGACTCAGTTTTACTGAGTGCTATGGATATTTCACTGCTATCACACACAGGTAGAGCCATCTGAATTAAAACATGGCGCACAACAGGACAGCACAGGCAGAATTCCCGCTGCTCCCGAAGGATCTGAAATGTGCGCAATCAAGCCTCATTAAAATTCTATTTTAATTGCGCAGCCGAAGCCAAGACGTGCGAGGCAGCGAGGGCGCACACGCGAGGAAAACGCCTCGTCCAAACGGCGGCGTCATAAAAAATGCTAGTAAAGGGTGTAAAAACCGTTAGAAGAGGGTTTTTTTGGGGGGGTTTTAAGCGATTCGGACGGGCGGGGACGGGGCAGCGAACGGGCGGCGCTGGGACCGCGCACACCCGGCCTCGGCCCCGCCCACCGAGCGCCAGCGGCCAATCAGCGCCGAGGCGGCGGCGGAGGCCCCGCCCAGGCCCCGCCCCTCCGCGCCCGGCCGCTCCGAATTCAAACGGCCGGGGAGAGCGCGCGCGCGCGCCCGCGCGAGAGGGGGCTCGAGGGAGGGGGGCGGGGCCAGCGGCGACATCCGGGCACCTGCCGCCCCCCGCCTCAGGTGCGGGGCCGCCCCCCCCCCCTTCATCCTTCCCCCCTTCCCGCTTCAGCCCCCGCGGGGGCGAAAGGGACGGAGGGGAGGGTGAGGCGGGGGGGGGGGACGACACGGGCACAAGGGGCTCGAAGAGGGTCCCCCCCTGCTCGATGGCGTCGCGGCGCGGCCGCCCGGACACCGCCCCTTCCCCACTAACAATGGCGGGGAGGGGAGGGGGCGCCGCCGCCGCTGCTGCCGCGGGTAGGGCGTCGCCCCTCGCTGAGGGACAATAGACACCCCTTTCCCCCAAAGCGATCGGGGCGCGGGGACGCACATTAGGCACATTCCCCCCCCCCCCATTCCCGCCATTATCTCCCTTCCCTTTGTCACCGCGACGCCCCAAAAGGCGGGCGGCGATGCCCGCGATCCGGGGTGGGGGTGAGGGGGGGGCGCGAAAACGATCCCCCCATACACCGAGCGCCCGCGGATCCCCCCTGCAGCTCACCCTGACACCCACTCTCAGAAAGGGGCAGCGGACCCCCGTAACGCACCCGCACACACAAAAATAACACGCACACACACATAAACGCTCTCAAGGCGCGCAGGGCGCCGCGGGCGCGGCCGGGTCGTCCCTAAAGCGCTCCGTGCTCTCCCTCCCCATGCCCCTCACGGCAGCACGGCACACAGAACAGAACACACAGCGCACCAGCAGCCCCGCTCCGCACCCACCTGCCCGCACCGCCGCTCCGGCCACACTCCGCCCGCGCCCGCCCCGCCGCGCTCTAAAGCGCCAAACAAAGGCACGTGACCCGCCCCGCCCCGCCCCGATTGGCCGAGCGCGCCGGCACGTGCCGCCCGCCGCGGGGAGGGGGGGGGCGCTCTCACCCACCCCCCCCTCACTCACACTCACTCGCCCCCCCACCGCCCCTCACGGGCCCCGCGCGGGGAGTGCCGGGAGTTGTAGTTCGCGCCCCCCCCCACCTCCCCATGGCGGGGGTCGCTCCCAAGGCGGCTCCTCCCGCGGCTCCGAGGGGGCTCGCCGGGGTCGGAGCCCCCGCGGTGGGGTGTGGTTGTTGCTCGCCTCCCCACCCCGCCGCGGGTGGTGGGGCTGCCTTTGTCTGCCGTGCTGGCGGTGGGGAGGTGGGTGCTGTGGGTGGGGTGGGGTGGGGGGGGTCTGGGCACACAGGGAGGGTGGTGGGAGGGCAGTGGGGATGGGATGGATGGGGCTGGGCATGGTCACTTTGGGGCTGCAGACGCTTCGTGGCCGTGGGCACTGGACTTGTGTCCATGGTCACCTGAGGACCACGGTCATGTTGGGGCCATGGTCACCCAATTCCATGGTCACCTCAGAGCCATGGTCACCCAATTCCATGGTCACCTCAGGGCCATGGTCACCTCAGAGCCATGGTCACCCAATTCCATGGTCACCTCAGAGCCATGGTCACCCAATTCTGTGGTCACCCAATTCCACGGTCACCCAATTCCACAGTCACCCAGAACCATGGTCACCTTGCAGCCATGACCACTTGCCTCAAGACCTTGACCACCTCAGAGTCACAGTCGCCTCAGGGCCACAGCACCTACCCCAGGACTTTTGGTCCCCTCAGGACGATGGCCACTTACTGTACCCCAAAACTATGGTCACCTCAGAACCACGGTCAGCTCAAAGCCACGGCCGCAGATCTTCGGGCCATGGTCACCTCAGAGCCATGGTCACCTCAGAGCCATGGTCACCTCAGGGCCATGGTCACCTCAGGGCCATGATCTCCTGCATCTCAGGACCATGGCCACATACTTCAGAGCCTCGTGGCTCACGGTCACCTTATGGCTCTTGGTCACTTCAGGACCATGATCACCTCAGGGCCATCGTCACCTACCTAAGGGCATGGCCACCTCAGGGCCACTCAGCCACCTCAGGGCCACAGTGGCCTCAGGGCTGAGATGACCACTGTGTCCCTTTGGTCACCTCTGGGTTGCAACCACCACAGGCCAACCCCACAGAGGGTCTGTGGCTCTCTCGGCCCTGCAGTGTGTTTTGGGGGACATGGCCACCCTCTCCTTTGGGGTGACACCAGCAAGTCCAAGGAAAGCCACTGCTCGTGCAGATTCCAGAGCATGGACAGAGTGGCTCCGTAATGATCCATCCTTGTCCTGCACTACAGGCTGCCCTGGGAAAATTTCCATCCCAGGATAACACTATTGCCAAGCCCAGATAAGCTTTTCCCTCCCAAACGTGCTTTAAATGTTCACATGTCCCATTCAGAGGAATTCTGTACAATTCCCGCGGTGGTTTCCGCCCTGCAGTCGCTCCAGTTACACCAAGAGTCAATCCACACAAAAGGCAGATGGACACAGAACAGCACAAATCCGCAGCCCCAGCTCAGCAGCCTCCACACCCAAAATCCCAAATAAAGGACTTTCTGGGACCCCTCTTGTTGTGCACACTCTTAAAACCAAGGATTTTGCAGCAAAAAAGAAAAGAAATCCTACCTTGTGGAAGGTTAATATTGTGACAGAAAGGCAGAAAGCTTTCAAAACAGAGATTATTTTAAACACTTGCCCTGTTTTTTTTGCTGATCTGACGTCTATTTCCATGGAAACCACATCCAGCTCCGAGCTGCTAGAATTGGGAGAGGCTTCTGCCGGAGTGGGCATGGGAAGAACCATTTTCCAGCAGCATGGAAGAACCTTTTTGTGGGATTGGATGGATTTCAGGTTAAAAATCTGAAATCTGGTGTGGCTGCTTGGCCCTTTGGGATCATGTCTGGCACTTCCCAGGGTTCCCAGCTCCATCCCAGGGAACGCACATCGATGTCACCCACAACACACGTGTTTTTCAACGAAACATCTTGGGTGCTTGGATGAAGTGGCATCAAATGTTGCTGGAAGACAAAGCAGCCAAGAGCCCCTGCCATCAGCCTGTGTTTTACTTTATCATTTATTAATTATCACCCGTGTAGCTCAACAGTGTGTTGGATGCTTTAATATTAATGCTTTTTAGTGAAATCAATGAGCTTATCCTGGGATGATCTCAGGATTTCCCAAAGGAAACAAGGCTTCCTGGGCTCGGGGCTTTTGGTTTAGTACCTGTGAGGTGGCCTTTAGTCAGGGCTCACCCCCCGGAGGGAGGATGATGAAATACCCTTTACAGCTTTAGAAGAAGGGATGGAAGCTGAGATAAATCTACGAGTCATGCCTGCTGTTCTCAGTGCTTTCCATCTTATCTCCTGGCCTCTCACAGGGGAAAAAAAAAAAGGGGGAGAAATAAAAAAAAAAGAAAGACTTGACTGTAACTTACCTCCCCTTGCAGATTGGCTTTAAAGCCAAAAATATTTCTTTTGGGTAAGAACTGTCTTATGTAAGAGGCAACATGGTTTATTGACGAGAGGCACCGAGCTGGGAATAGGATTTGGGATCTGTTCCGAGCTCTGGCATTTTCCATGCTGTGCCACTTGGGTTGAGACTCTTTACCAACCCATTCTGGCGGTGCATCCTGCCCCTTGTCACCCCCCCTGACCACACCATGACCTGAGTAATGATGGGAGTAATTCTCTTCAGACCTCGGCCTTGAGAACACCAGGGCTGAGCTCCTTTGATCTTGTCAGGAATCCTCTCTGCTCCCAGACAGTGTTGTGTTGTCTAATGAGTTTTTTGCTTTTTTTAATGAACACCCTGGAAACTTTTTGCCTGAATAACATTTTTATCGTACAGTAAATCATATATAGATCCAAGTTAAATTGTTAAGTTAATAAATGTTAAGTTGATGCTGTTAAGTGTTAAGTTTTAAGTTAAGTGCTGCTAAGTTAAGTCATAAGTGAAGTGTTGCCAGGCCTTTTTGTCCTTATACCTTCTGTTCTTTTGTCTCACCTATCCCCCCACCCCACCACAAACACAGCCTCCACATACAGGGTCTTGTGTTTATTTCAGTCCAGACTGACATTGATTTTAGATTTTTCTGTGCTTTTTCTCACTGTATTTGAACTGTTTAGTTAGTAGCAGAGTGAACCTTGCCACAGACTCTCTTGTGCCATTGCCTTTATATTAAATCAGCTTTCACCAATACCTTTGCTGGTGATTTTTTGAGAGACCCTAAAACACTCATTTCACAACACCTGCCACAACTGGTTTGAATTTAAACCAAGATCTTTGAGTATTATTGTGATGCAAAGAGAAACAACACCTCTCAGCAGCTGGAAAGACAGGGGGACGATCTCATTTTTGGCCTCATTGCAAGAGTGGTTTTATTTTTGGAGCATTTCATAAAAGCCCCATTTGTTTATGTGGCATTTATTCTCGTCTGATCTCAAGGAAAACGGAGTACATGAAAAGCTTTTATTTAATCTGCATTTGATTTGTGTTTATTGACACATTTACTGCAATTCTAAACGGGCTCTTCCTTCCTCCAGCCTTGCAGCATGTGGCTGTGGTAGTTTTTATCTACTGGATTCCTTATCACCAACAAAAGGATTTTTTTTGCTTTAATTCCAGTTTTACCACTAGAAGAGCAGGCAGCAGTGGGAGAAACATCCTCCAACATTCATATTTAGCCCCAAAATGGGGTTCGAGAAGGAAAATAGCGTTTCAAGCCCAAATTTAACATCAGAAGGAATTTATGCCGGATGAATTTAGGCATCCTGAGGAAAATAAAGGATCACAGCAGAATCTGCAGAAGACATTCCCAGTGTAGAAATGACAAAGGCTTTGTAAATTAGGAATATGACCAGTGGCTGTGACCAGTGAAGAATTCGAGCTGGTGATAACAGCACCCACCTAAAATCATTGCCCTCGTGCCTCTGGCAACCACTGCAAGTGCTCAAGGGGGGCTCATTCCTTCCACAAACCAAATATGAGGCCCCTTGGCTTCATCTCAGCCCACTCTGCTCTTGGTGAAACAGATAAATCAAGGTCTCATTGGAGGGACTCCTGGTACGTGTGAATTTGGGACGTGACGTGACCAGATTTAGCACAAAGATTAAAGCATCTCCTCTGATGTGCTTATCAAAACATCCCACAAAGAGACTGACATAATTAGGTGACAACTCAGCCCACGGCAGCTCTTTTAACTTGCAAAAATATTTAATCTCCAATAAGGAAAATGTGCTCTCTGAGTATTAAATTGCCAGTCTTAAGCACTGGTGGTGGAGGGACTGACAGCTTATTTGTTAATCGGAGGATGTTTGAAAACACCTTGGTAAGTAATACTAGTAAGTGTTGGCTGAGGCTGGTAACAGTCACTGAATTAGCAAAGTTTATTTTAAAACTAGAAATCCAACATATTATTTGACCTGAGTCGATCAGTTTAAGAGATTTAATAAATAACCTGATAGAGGAGAGACCAGTAAAAAGAAATGTTCTCTTGGCTACAAGATTTCTTCCTACCCCTGAAATTCGTTGATCTTAGATTTTTCCAACCCTAATAATTCAATGATTTTGTGGTTTTTTTGGTCTTTGTATTAACTTTGAGCCTTTTTTCCCGCCCCACACACACACTGCATCTTCTCCACCCTCACACTGGATGTGCCAATGTGCCCCCACCCAACAAAGGCCTTGCAAGGAAAATTAGTGGCCACAAAGGTCTCGTTGGCCTTCAGATAAAACTACATTTTAATCCAAATGCAGCCAAGGAGTCCACAGAACTGAAGAACAAAACAAGGCTTTTAGGGAGTGTCTCCCTCACAATGAAATGCCTTTTCCACAGGCAAGAAACGTTTAAGGTAATTGATATTTGTTTACTAGAGGTGTTTAGGCTGATACTATATTTATGCTGAAAAACACCATTAAGAAAATGTTCCCTTCGGAATAAATTTGCACTTGCCAATGAGCTGTTGGAAGTAATTTAATTTTTTTCAAATCAAGACAGGGTGCTTGGCTTCCACTGCCAGGTTGTTTCTTGAGAAATTCGCTCGAATCTGTTAATTCCTCTTTCAAATGAGACAAGTAAAAGTGCTCAGAGCAGATGGCGACTGTGCCTGCAGCAACAGAGATGAAAATATTAATTAATTGCTTTGATATTGGGGCAATATAACTCTGAAATGTCACGTTCACCTCTTCAAATGCAGCCACATATTGCATGATACCCAAATACTGTGGTGATGGGGGCTGACAAGGCTCTAGAGTAGAAGAACATAAGCTGCTAATGAAATAAAGACAGAGGCTCCAGGAGAACTCTGTTACCCTTCCAAAAAATTCTCAAACACACTGAAACAGTCACAGACCCTAAAATAAGGTCAGGGGACTGTGGGACCCACCACAAGCACCTTCATCCTCAGGATGCTGAACAAGATCTGGTCTTTCCCCTGAATAGGTCTGCCTGTGACCCAGCCTGGTCAAAGGAACAGCAGAATTCCCTTCCCAGCCTTCTGGCATGTTTTTCATTCTTTGTTTCCTAAGAAAACGAGGGTTTACATGTTCAAACTCCTTCTGTATCTCTGCCTGGTCTTCTCCCCCAGCTTTTAGCTTCAGTCCCTGCCACTCCGATAAATATGGATAAGAGCTCGGTGACATGAATTCCACAAGTTTCTTGGAAACAGATGGCTGGGGAGAGGCAAGAGCGAGGAAAAGGCTCCAGAACAAGCCCAACTATTATTAGAGAGCAGAGATTTCACACCAGGCAGAGCTCTCACAGCCACTCCCTCGAGCAGGGACGGCTTCAGAGCTGTTCGTTTCCTTCTTGGCACCAGCAGATCCTGCAGGACATCCCTGTGCAGGTGTGTTCTCCTGGCAAATACAAGGACAGATCCATGTGGATGCTCCACTACATCCACAAACATGTGTTGGAAGCTGTCCTGGAGATCTCCTCACGTTGCTTCCCCCCTCTCCTGTCTCCCAACCGAGCCAGGAGCCTCGACCCATTTCTCTGCGTCCTCCCTGCTTTTTCCCTCTCTGCTCCAAACTGCAGCTCACAAATTTGCATTTCCATATGGAGCACCAAGAGCTTTGCTATTCAAGGAAGCCTGTAAACATCTCACTACCAGGGGTTCAAAAATAACTGTGCTGCTCTGAGCTGCACCACCCCGTGGTAGTGAGGGGCTGGGGAGAAGCACAAAAAAAAAAAAAAAAAAAGGGATTATGGGGTGGTTTCTTTGGTGTAGGAGCCAACAGAAGATGTACTAATTAAATTTCAAAAGTGTCAGAGTCAGCCATTTCAGCTGGGATACAGCAAAGGAGACGGTGTGATTCTGACAACCACATGGAATAGCAATGCATGGGGAAGCCATAAAATATTCAACAGCCATAGAACATTCCAGTAAAGGCATTTGCTTTGGATCTTTGAAAATAAGGTGGGGAGGAGGAAGAAAAGATGGGTATAGCACTAATTATTCCCCAGTTCCTAATTAGTTCCTTGAATTTAAAATATGGATTCAGCTCCACCAGCAGCTCAGCTAGTCCTTTGTGCTATTAATACTTCCCTGGCGTGATATGGTTAAAAATACTCCCACCCTTTCAAGAGAAAATGTGGCTTGAAAGTGTCACGATGGGAGGAGTTCAGGGCTGGAAATCCTCTTAAAGGAATATGACCTCCCCAATATCAAATAAACAATATGAATGAGCTCCTAAAAGCCCCCAGACTGAGCCTGTTCCCACAAAAGGGCAAATCTGAAAATGATTCTCACCGCAGAGCTCTTGGGCCACCTGATGTCAGAGAGGTTTCCCTGGCAAAAATCGGTGCACAGCCAAATGGGAGCAGGTTTTTATTTCTCAGGAGACCTCCTGCCTGGGGAGCAGGTGGGTTTGCAGTTCCCAAGTGCCTGGGTCCTTCAGACACGAGGCTGAACTTTGATCAAAAGGCAGGATTTTGAAGTGTCCCCCCTTCCTCCCACCCAGGGAACACAGGAGATCCAAACCTGCCTGGAGCAACAGCCATTTTCCCCTGGAATTCTATAGGTGTTTAGGGGTGAGATCCATCCAACACCGTGGGCAGAATAAAACAGGATTTGTGAGACAAGGAAACAAGTCTGGGGGATATGGGGGGTGTTTATGGCACCTTTTGGCTTCAGTTTGAGGAGTCCAGATTCGTGTTTCCACGTTTTAGATCCCCTCAGGACAATAAGCAGATCCCCTCCCATCTCCACCAACAATTCTGCATCAAAATGGGTTAATTCCTGCTCAGCTCCCCTGGAATCTCAGCAATATCAGCACAGAAACAATACCTGCACTTAACATTTGCTCTGTGCTGTTTGATCCCTTTTTCCCCTAGTAATTTGTGTCTGTAATAGATCAATATATAAATTAAAAGACAAAAGAACCTGACACATCCACTGCAGGCTGTGAGGGCAGACAAAGACAGCCTTTCTAGTGGAAAAACACCCCTGTCTTTTAGGCAATAAAGGCAGCAAACTGCTGCTGTGCACCAAAATCCACATCCAGAGAGACAACCTTACACCATGGGCAACATAAATTTTAACAAAATTCTAAAAATTATAATTAAATTTAAAAACAAACAAACAAACAAAAAACAAACAACCAAAACAAACCCCAACCAAGGCCTTGAGTGATAAAACATCAGAGAGCCACTATCAACATGAAGGGACAAGGCAGCCTGAAGTTGGTGGTTTGGGGTGTCCAGTGCCACTGTGTCACCCAGGGAGGGATGATGACACTCTCAGTACCTTCCCACATCTCAGTCTGGAGTCAAAATATGAGCTAAAGGGCTAAAAAAGGAGGATGAGACATTTGGGGTCTCCACCTTGCCCAGCTCCCTGCTCTTCCCCTTCCCACGCTGGGGTGCAAGGCAGGAGCCAGCTGAGCTCAGCCTGTCCTTCCTAAAAGGAGGGAAAGCTGGCTATTGACCAAAATGGACCATTTCAATCTGTTTCAGCAGCTTTTTCAGAGTAGCCTGGAACTGGAGAGACCTCAGACAGCCTCTTCTCTCCTCCAGCACTTCAGTTTCCCTCCCCAGTCCTTTTTTTCCCCCTGTTTATTTAGGAATCATCTCTAGGTCAGCAAGAGACCACACCAGCTCAAAATGGGTCTTCTGCTGCAGAGTAAAAGCTGTCAGAAAAACCAGTTGTGTGTGTGTCCCCCCCTCCAAATCCCCTCAGTGCTGCTGGGTGAGGGAACAGGAGCCCTCTTGGCCCACGGTGCTGCCTTTTGAAGGGCAGGGAGCTCGGCAAGCGGAGCATCGAAGCCGGGCAAGCACGTGCCCAGCTCTGCATCCCAAGGGCCTGTCCTGCCCCAGATCCCAGCGTGGGAGGAACTCGGGAAGATGACAGCACTGAGCTGGATCCCTCGTGACTGCAGCATTCCAGGCTTTCAGCTCAGGGGGTTGATGGTAAAAACTCGCTTCGGAGATCGGGAGGACTCGGTTTTCCTTCGGAGCGTCACCCGGAGCAAAGCTTTGATTTTCCAATGGGAAAAAGACCAAACCCAACATAAAAACCAGGCATATACTCACCAATCAGAGGAATTCTGCTCAAGAAGGTGCTGCCTGGGGTTTGGGTCAGCACTGCACCTGTATCCACGCTGGTCTTCGAGGCCAGTTCTGAGCACTGAGCTCCTCCAGCAGAGCTCGTGTGTTCTCACTGCACACCCTGGGCTCAGCTGGCAGGGTCCTGGACCTTCACAGCCTGTTGTGAATCCAGGCCTTACTACTTTCCTTAAAAAAACACGAGAAAAAGGAAAAAAAACCCAAACAAAACAACACCACCCCACCCCCACCCCCCGCCCCCCCTACTACAGCATTACGGTAATTACAAGGAGGTTTAACACGCCTCGATTTGCATTAATTAAATCAACGGGGAGGCTTCAATTGAAGCAAATGAGGTTTTCTCCACACGGCAGCAAAATGCTGCGGAAAGGCTGGAGCTGGGAACTCCGGTTTGCTGCATGGATGTGCGGCGGGATGGGGAGGGATCTGCCGGCTGAAAGGGGCTTCCCGGGAGGGAGGGAAGGAGGGAGAGCTGGGGGTGGGGAGGATGAGGAGAAGACTCTCGGCTCTAAGATGTGAAGAGCTCCAAGCCGGGTCTGTGCTGTCACGGTCGGATTTGAGCCCGGGGAGCAGAAAGCTTTGGAGCAGAGGCCGTTTGGAGAGCGGAGGTTGCTCCGCAGGGATAAGCCGTGGGTAAGAGGAATGTTTCCATTCACACCCCGGCCCTGCTGCAAGCACAGCTGTGAGGGGAATATAAATGGGCAGCAGGGTGGGTTGTTTGGTTTTGTTGTTTTGTTGGGGTTTTTTTTCCTATTATTTATTTTTAAAGCCACCGGTTTGAATACTGAAGCAGAGCTGACACACTGGAATGCTCGGCTGGAAGTGAGCCCTTCCAACACCCACCCCTCCAGGGCAGGGCATGGCCAACCTGCAGGTGGGTGCTCTCAGGGCCCACCCCACAATGTAACGGGGTCAGTGTTTCCTTCCCGTGTCCCTGATAAACAAAATCCACCCGGATTTAGGGGGATAAAGCATTTTAGTTCACATTCAAACCCAATCCTTTGAGTTGGAAGGACACGACCAGCCCAGAGCTGGTGCTGGTGGTGGTAGATCACATCCCGGGATAGCCCTTAACTCCTACTTTTTTTTGCCAGAAAACCTCCCAGTGTGGCACAGGCAAGCCTGGAGGAGCCTGGGACACCCCAAAGAGTGGAGGGCTGTCCCCTCTGGTCGCCAGCCCGAGCAAGCGGCAGGGACTGATGTTCAGTCTCTGCCCATGGCCAGGCTGGGAAGCACCAACAGAGCTGTCCCAGCCTCTTCCTTTCCAACCTCTCAGGGCCAGCAGAGCAATCCCAGCAAAGCTGGGACGTGGGAATGTGCTGGTTGTGGCTGGGGTAGAGTTGATTTCCTCCACAGTAGCTGGCCTGGGGCTGTGTTTGGGTTTGTGCTGAGCACAGGGCTGATAACTCAGGGATGTTTTGTTGTTGCTGAGCAGCTCTTGAGCAGCATCAAGGCCTTTTCTGCTCCTTGTGTCACCCCCAGTGACCAGGCTGGGGGTGCACTGGAAGTCTGGAGGGGACAAAGCTGGGACAGCTGACCCTGTCTGACCCAGGGATACCCCAGCCCATACAGCCCATTCTCAGCATATAAAGTAGGAGGGACATTGGCAGTGATGGCATTTGCCTTCCCAAGTCACCCTTAGGCAGTGGCAGAACCCCTGCCTGCCCATGGGAAGTGGGGAATGAATTCCTGGCTTTCCTTTGCTCACACACACACAGCTTTTGCTTTCCCTGTTAATCTGTCTTTATCTCAGCCCACAAGTTTCCTCACTATTCTGACTCTCTCCCCCATCCCACTGGAGGGGTGGGAGTGAGTGGCTGAGTGGGGCTGGGATGTTGGCTGGGATTAAACCACGTCAGGGAAAACACCTGCCTGGTGTGCTCTGCTGGCATTTGTGCCACATCTTTCACACACGCTGCCTCTGGAGCATGTAATGGAGATCTGGAGCAAAGGACGGCTTGGGACGGAGCCTGGCTGAAGAGATGGCTCCAGGCTGGATTTTAAAGCAGATGCAATAAGTCAGTGAATTAGGAAAATGCCCAGAGAGAGGGCTCCTGCACCATCACATCCCACAGAGAGCAGAGAGAGGCCGATGGAGCAGAGGGAGGAGGGGTCTCTGCCCTGCCCAAGTGACCCCAGGGCTTTCTCGAACTCTTTCTGGCAGGATTTTCCTCCAGAGGCACAAAAATAATTGGGAAAGCGGTTCTGGTGGGCTCTGGAGTGGGGGGCAAAGGGATGAAGGGCCAGGCAGAAGGATATCTTCCTGCTTCCCTGCTCCCCCAGCCCCCCAGGCAGCGGGGATGGGAATAAGCAGATTCCCATGAACAGAAGGGTTAATGGATGTCAGACACCTTCCCAGAAGAGTCTGTTTCTGCCACCCCCTTCTGAAAGCCTTTACATAAGAGTCTTGCAGAATTTATAGCCTGTCTCAGCTGTGCCACCACTGGGCTGCTCCCCTGTGGCTGCCAGTGCAGATCCCCAGCCCTGCTAATTCCAGGAGCAAAATGGGATTTGATTTCTGCACCAGTCACTGTCTCTCACTGTTAACACGGGACCCGACGGGCTCTGTCCGTCCCCCCCGGGCTCAGCCACACGATTCCTCACACACATCGACCTTGAATGTCCCCCACCCACCCCCAGCATCGCAGCAGAGGGCTGTCTGCATGGGCTGACACACCCCGGTCTGAACCCAGGGCTGGAAACAGCGTGAAACATTTAAATATAAATATCTGGAAGCCTTAAAAGCAGCGGGGCCTCGTGGTCCAGTTCACAACAGTCCTTTGTGTGTCACCGGGGAGCGCAGGAGACACTGAGTGATGTCCTCTCTGCTGAAGGATGTCCTCCCTGCTGCTGTGCCTTCCCCCGAGGCCATCCCGGAGAATCCTGGAGCATCCTCAGCCCCAGGGCCTGTCCTTGGCCGGGAATGGCTGTGACACAAACAACCCAGACACCGGAGGAGTGAAATGCTGCTTTTCCATTCCTTTTCTTCCCCTGGAAAAGGGCTTTGCTCGTACCCACATCGCCCACTGTCACCAGGAGAGGATCAGCACCACCCAAACCCCCGTCTCCTCCAGCCTCCCCTCCTTCCTTCCCCCAGGAATTCCTGCCTCCGTGTAGCCCCAGGCGCCGTCTCTGCAGCTCCTCTCCGGGATGGCAGGGGATGGAGCAAAGCCGGCGCCGCCGTCCTTCCCCCCCGGGTGTGTCCCAGCTGGAATCCCGCACCGCGGCGGGGACAATGCAAAAGCAGATGGTGTGTCGGGAGCCGGGATGCTCCCGGCAGCTGCCGAGCCGGCGTGTCCAGGATCCCTGCTGCCTCTCCCACCTCATTGCCAGCCAGGACCCTGGGGAGGGGCTCCGGTGGGGTAAATCCGTGCGGCTCCACCAGCTTCAGCCCTTCCTCGGGATGGAAGTGTCACTTTTCATGCTGCACAGCCAGGATGGGTTGCTTTCCTTCCATCCCTGAGGCCAATCCGAGTCCCCATTTCACATCCCTGCGCTGCTGAGGTGTTCAGAGACACCTCCTTCCAACCAGCTTGCTGTTTCTTTTTCTCCCCCTCCAGATTCTCCTCTTTCTTTCCCCCTCCAGATTTTAGGCGTGGAGGCAGCCATCTGGCCCGCTTTCCAGGACAATGACAGGATTTTCCTTACTCCTGTGCTTGGAGCCCTGATGCTGCATCTCTCCATTCCGGTTCTTTCGGCTGTGATTGAACTGCCCCCAACCCACAGCAAACAACCCCCCTCCCTGCTCCTGCCAGATGTGCCCCAGCTGCAGCAGATCCAGTGAGGGATCACTGCCCACCCATCCCACGTGCAGGAAGGATCTCACCTCGTGCCCAGGTGAGGCCCTGGCACAGGTTGCCCAGAGAAGCTGTGGCTGTCCCTGGATCCCTGGAAGTCTCCAAGGCCAGGTTGGACGAGGCTTGGAGCAACCTGGGCTGGTGGAAGGTGTCCCTGCCCATGGCAGGGGGTGGAACGAGGTGATCCTTAAGGTCCCTTCCAATCCAAACCAGTCTGTGACTCTGTGACAGCCAACCCAGTCTTTATCCCTGCGGGTTTTATTCCCTTTGCCCCACAGCCCTCACTGCAGGCACATGAGCAGGGAGGGCCCTCCTGTCATGTTCCCTGAGCACCTCAGTCACCAGACATCCTGTGAGCACATTCCCCAGCTCCTGCTCTCCCCGTGGGTCCTCCTGCCCTTCCTGGCTCCTGCACGGATCATTCTGGGCAAGAGCTTGGAGTGGCTACAGGTTGGACCGGCAGAACGGTGCTTCTGGAACAACCGAGTCTCCCACGCCTTCCACGAGGTCATCCCACTGATCAAACTCCTCTTCCAGGTCTGCACGGGGCACAGATGGTTTGGGGGTTACTGCTACAGCCTCATCAGGGGTCACAGAGGAGCAGCCACCCGACCCCTTTGCTGTGGGAAGCACCGACCCCAAGCCCAGCGAGGCAGTGGCCACCCCGCAGCCCCCCACAAGCTGGGGAGCTCTCCTGCCCTCCCCAGCCCCTGAACAACGTGCCCTCCACCCGTACTGAGGTGCCTCTGCAGGAAGGCCAGAGCTGCTCGGCCGGTGATGGCCAGTCCCTTGTTGGGGTCGAGGGTCCCCCTCGCGCCGAAGATGCGGCTGATGAGCTTCCCGGGGAGAAAGGCGAAGTCAGTCTGGCTCTCGTGCACGGTTCCCCTGCACAGGGAAGGGATGTGCTTCAGTGGGAGCTGGGGAGAGGTTCTCCTGCTGGAACCCAGCCTGTAGGTGTTCCCTCCAGCCCCAGCTCACAGGACAGTGATAATCCTCGTCTGGCTGTTCCTGGAGCTCAACCTCTTCATTTTGGCAACGCCTTCTGGAGTCTGGAACTTCTCGGTGTTGATGAAGAGCACGGGCTTGGGCACCTCTGGGTACAGCAGGTTCTCCAGGGGGAACATCCAGGCGTCGAGAGCCACTGCACACCTGCAGCAGGGCGGACACCACCACGACTTCCCTTCCCTTCCCTTCCCTTCCCTTCCCTTCCCTTCCCTTCCCTTCCCTTCCCTTCCCTTCCCTTCCCTTCCCT
>JAWWLV010000070.1:5435538-5458443 GCA_035041135.1 Platyrinchus mystaceus
GGGGCGCCCAGCCCCGCGAGGCGGGGAGCCGGGGGACCCCGCGCGGTCCCGGCGGTCCGGGGCCCCCGGCGGGAGTGCGCGCGCGGTGGGGGGGGGGGCACGTGGAGAGCGGGGGGTGACGATGGTGACGATGGTGACGATGGACCACCGGGACCGGCCGGGAAACGGGGCCGGGAACTGACCGCGGAGGGACGGACAGCCCCGAGAGACAGACAGGCGGACAGGGGACAGCCAGCCCGGAGGGGGACAGGGGACAGCCAGCTCAGAGGGGGACAAACGGACAGGGGACGGCCAGCTCCGGGGGGAGGAAAGGGGACAGCCAGATAGCGGCGGGACAGACAGACTGAGAGGGGACAGCCAGCCCCGGGGGGAACGGGGACAGACAGACGGACAGGGGGAAGCCAGCCTCGGGTGGTGACAGACAGAGTGACAGGGCACAGCCAGCGCCGGGGGTAGAAAGGGGACAGCTATCCCAGGGGGGACAGACAGACGAACAGAGGACAGGCAGCCCAGAGCAGGACAGACAGACGGACAGGGGACAGCCAACAGCGGGACGGGGGACAGTAGGACAGGCAGCCACGAGGGGTGCTGACAGCCGGGGTCTTGCACAGGCAGCCTGTGGGACACGGGGACAGAGAGGGACAGACGGACAAGGTGACAAGGGGGACGCACGCCCGGAGCCCTCCCGGCCCCGGGGCTGCGCGGAGCCTCCCGCGGCAGCTCCTCCGTGCGGCCGCGCACCGGGAGCCCGGCGGGGCGGCACGGCGGCCGCTCCGCCGCCTTCCCCGGCCGGGGATGCAGCCCGGAGCCGCGGGCAGCCGGGGATCGGCACTGCGGGGCACGGCGGCCCGACACCCACCCGGGGCTGCGTGTCCCCGAAGGTAACGGGGGGACCGGGCAGGGAAGGAGCAGTTGGAGATAGGGGGGCTCCGGTGGCGGCGGGAGGGTTTATTCTCAGGTTTTTATTCCCCGGGGGCCGGGGAGGGGGGGGTCCTGCCGCAGGGATGTGTGGGGCTGCTTGCGGTGACACGGTTGGCGGCGACAGGACGGTGACGGCGCGACCTCTCCCCTTCTCCAGGGATTTGAAGCTGAGCCAAGCGATGGAAATGTCATTGTCGCGGCACGGGAGCCCGGAGAAGTGAGCGGCTGGGACACCTCTGCTCCGCGGCTGGAGAGCCGGACGGTCCCGAAAAACCAGCACAGCCCTGGGCAGAGGGGGCAGCGAGTGGGGTTTGTCACAGGCTGCAAGGGCACAGGGCAACACCTGGGGGCCGGGAGCTGTCCCACCACCCAGCTGGGGTTTGGGACATCGGCTGTTCCACAGGACTCTGGCACCCGTCTGAGCCCGATGAGGAGCCAGGGCTGTGTGTGAACCTATGCAGACCAGGAAGAAATACATTTTCCTGACTTTCCTTGCCTCTTGGCTCCTGATTTTCTTCTTTGGAGGAGACCAGCTGCGCCGTTTCGCTTTCTTTTCTGGGAGGAAAGCTGAAGCCCAGAGGAACTGGCCCCGCTGGACGGATCGGTCCATCCTCAAAAACTTTGCAGACCCCGAGGAGCTCCAGAGGGATGGGGACCCCTCCCTGCTGTCCCCCCGGGAGCGGCGGGCGGCGTGGCTGAGCGTCTACAAGAGCAGCAGATGCCGGATGGAATCCTGCTTCGACTTCTCCAGGTGCGAGAGGAACGGCTTCAAGGTGTTCACCTACCCCCGGGAGAGGGACCGGCCCGTCTCGGGGAGCTACGGCAAAATCCTCTCCTCCATCGAGCACTCCCGCTACTACACCCCGAATCCTGAGGAAGCCTGCCTGTTCATCCTCGGCATCGACACGCTGGACCGCGACCACCTCTCGGCTCAGTACGTCCGTGATGTCGACGAGAAAATCCGCAGCTTCCCGCTCTGGAATGGCGGCCGGAACCACCTCATCTTCAACCTCTACTCGGGCACCTGGCCCAACTACACCGGGGACCTGGGCTTCGACATCGGCCAGGCCATCCTGGCCAAGGCCAGCTTTGACACCGAGAGCTTCCGGCCCGGCTTTGACGTCTCCATCCCCCTGTTCTCCAAGGACCACCCGCAGCGCGGCGGGGACAGGGGGTGGCTGTCTCAGGACTTGGTCCCCCCGAAAAAGAAGTACTTGTTGGTGTTCAAGGGGAAACGGTACCTGACCGGCATCGGCTCCGGCACCCGGAACGCCCTGCACCACATCCACAACGGGAAGGACATCATCTCCCTCACCACCTGCAAGCACGGCAAGGACTGGGAGAAGCACAAGGACACGCGCTGCGACAAGGATAACGTCGACTACGAAAAGTGAGTTGGAGATGGGGCATGAAACGTGGGTCTGGGGGGAGTGGGACACCCCACAAATGTTCCTGTCCCTCTGCGTGCCTGCCTGTGGCAGCCGGACCTCCAGGGAGGGACGTTTTGGGCTCTCCCAGAAATAGATGAGGGTTTCGTGCCCCAATGGGGAGTGAGGCGCTGAGTGCTCAGGGCTTTCCTGGTCTGCATTAAAGTTGGAGTAATCTGGTGAGAGCGGCTCTTATCTGCAATCGCTGCCACCGCCTCTAATACGATTTCCCTTTTCCCCAACACTGATGAATGACGCTTTTCTTCTCCCCCCCCTCCCGCCCTCCTTCAACATAAACGTTTCTCTTGGAGATGAGCCCGAAACATCCCCCCTCACTGGCTCCGCTAAAAATCCCACAAAACTGCCGGGTCTGTGGGCAGTGTGGTGGTGGGTGGGGGTCCCCCTGCGTCCTCCATCACAAATGGACATAGTGACAGCAGCATGTGATGGAAAAAAGTGGGGGGGACAACGTTGTGTGAGTCTGGGGGGGTCCATGCTGCGAGGACACACAGCAGCTCCTTATCTCCCCATCCTTCTACTTGGGACCCGTCACCAGCTGCCCAATCCAGGGCTGGTAAACACAGACCCCATCCCGCCAGCGATGGGCAGATCCCCATCCCACTGCCTGGGGACATCCCACAGCCACCCTGTCGGAGAGCAGATGGGGAGAGGCCACATTGGGCATCATCCTCAAAGCGTCTTAGGAGGTGCTGGGAGGTAAAAGTGGAGCTGGGGTGCTGGCACCGGGATTAGCTGTGGCCCCAGCGTGGGTCACACACCTCGTGACCCCGTCTGGAGGATGCCACCAGCCCAGCAGGGTCAGCCCTTGCAGCAAGGTCTTTTTGGGATAGGGCATTGCAGGGTGATGGGGCTGACGGGACGGAGGGTCCAAGGTCAGCTCCGAGCCATGCCAAGGGGCAGTGGGATGAGAAATCCCACTGTCTGCCCACCCAGGTAATCCCCTAATGCTGTTTGAAAATACAGGGAGATTTACACCTCTCCCAGGATGGCTTTAGGCAGCGGATAGATGGGGAACACGTGGCACAGGGCAGCGTGCTCTTGTGTGACCCTGAGCCTCCACCACCCTGCTCATCCCTGTGGGACACCGGGCAAAAAGCCATCGGTGCCTCCATCGCGCCGGGCCAGCTCTGCCCAACCTCCCGTGGGGATTGATGCCCTCCTGCCCTGGGAGATGTTCCCAGACTTGGACAGGGGACAAGCCAGCAGGGTGGGGACACACCACAGTTGGCAAAGAGAGACCCCAGCTGCCCTGTTCACGCGGGGTGTTGGGGACATCGGGTGCTGTCACAGTGGAGGCAGCACGGGGAGCAGAGGAAGGCCTTGCTGAGGATTCCATCATCCTCCTCGACCCTGGTGTGCGGGGGTGGGGATGCCAGAAACAAACTGGTTCTGTGCTGGCATAAAGGGTGGCTTGTGGCAGCGCTGCGGGCCGGCCCTGCTGCCGGCTGCCCTGAGTTTGGAGCGATCCAAGCGGGTTGGGAAAGGCTCCCTGGAGCCGACGGTCCCCGGTGGCACCGTGCCTGGCCGGAGCCACGGAGGGGCCTGGCGAAGGGAGCGCGGCGGGCGCCCGTCCCGGCTCCTAACAAAACAAGGAAGCCCTGACGGCCGTGATTGCCCGGAAACCGCAGCAGCGTCAGGAGCGAAGTATTTCCATCGGGAGGTTTTGGCCCCGCAGCCCGGCCGGCGCCAACCTCCCCACGGCACTGCTGGAAAGGGGAGGCTGCCCCCCAGGATGTGTCCCGCTGCCCACCCAGCCCTGGCAGTGGGAATGGCCCCCCGGGGGTGCTGGGGGTCGTGGCTGGGTCTGGGGTCCCCGAGGAGCGGGTGGCAGCAGTGTCTGGCCGCGGGGATGTGGCTGTCACTGCTGTGGTTTCATGGGGAGGGTCTGGGCGCTGTTTGAGCCGCCGTCACCCCTCCTCTTGGGTGTTGGGTGTCAACGAGTCAGGGTGAACTGAGGCTTTTGGCATCCGCTGGGAGAGTTTGACTAGAGGTGGGTTTTATTATAAAACTTTATGCCTTGGCATTGGGCCTGATTTCCCACATCCCAGAGTGCCGGGATGCCCCAGCACTGTGAGAGGACACATCCTCAACTCTCAGGCTGGCACCAGCACCACGTTGCCACTGCAGGGAGACCCTTCCTCCTGGGGACCAGCACGCTTCAAGGAGCTCTTTGGTCTCCCACCCCCGCAGCTGAACCACGCACATTCCCCCTCCCCAGCCCATCCAGGACCCGGCTGCCCCGGCCCTCCCTCCCCGCGGGCAGGAACAGACGGGGTCTGTCCCGACCTAGAGTCAATATTGGATTTTCCGGCGCGGTCGCCGGGACCCGGCAGCAAACGCGCCTCTCCCCACCACTGCACAGAAGGGGCTTTCATAGCCCCACGGGCGAGCCCGACCCGGGGGGGCCACGCTGGCTGCACCCGCTGGTCCCCCCCGAATGCTGCCAGGGCAGGCAGGGCTGGTCCTGCCCGGCAAGTCGGGGCACAGCAGAGGAGTTGCCGCAGTTTCGGGCTTGGGGGTTCGGGTGGTGGCTTTGCACGGAGTTTCATTACTGGAGGGTGGGGGGAGCAGGGTCATGCCTTTGAAGGCACCGTGGTCCTATCCTGACCCCCCACCCGTTAAGGGTGGCACATCACCCAGGGCGTGTCTGCTCCACCAGCCCCGTGGAGCCGGGGATATTCAGAGCCAAAATCAGCCCCACTCAATCCCAACGCTGCCCTGGGCTGGTCACACACACCCTCCAGGTGCAAGTGAGACCCCCAGGATGCTCGTGGATTGGGACTGGGGGGTCATTCCTGACTCCCACCCCATCTCCCATCCCAGGTTCGACTACCAGGAGCTGCTGCACAACTCCACCTTCTGCATCGTGCCCCGGGGCAGGCGCTTGGGCTCCTTCCGCTTCCTGGAGGCTCTGCAGGTACAGGGTGGGCAGAGGGACAGGGGACCCCCCTCCTTGGGGCCCGGGGGGCTCTGTCCCAGCCCTGTGGGGTCCCACCACAGGCCGCCTGTGTCCCTGTGCTGCTGAGTGACGGCTGGGAGCTGCCCTTCGCCGAGGCCATCGACTGGAGCAAAGCTGCTGTCGTGGGCAGTGAGAGGCTCCTGCTGCAGGTACCATGGCTGGATCCTGCCCCAAAACGCACACAGAGGATCCCAAATCTTAATTTCAGTAATGGTGGATCCCCCAGCCAAGTCTGGGGGTGAAACCCCTGCTGCCAAGTCCAGCAGCTCTCATGTGGATGGATGCAGGAGAGCCTCATCCAGCTTGGAATCAGGGTCCCGTTCCAGCTGCAGCCCTGGGGTATTTTTCATCTTGGGGGGGTGACCAAGACCCATCCCATACTCTAACCCTTGGAGGTCCTGGACCAGATCATGCTCCAAAGGGGAGGTGCAGCACCACAGTGGAGTGGTGGCACAGCATCCTTGGCTGGGGGAGGAGTTTCCATTGGGCTGGTTGGAGGTGGTGGAGGCAAGGAGCCCTGCTGGGGGGTGCAGAGAGGAGAAACCAACTCCCCCCTGCCATCACAGATCCCTTCTGCCGTCCGCTGCATCCACCCGGAGCGCGTGCTGGCTTTCCAGCAGCAGACCCAGTTCCTGTGGGATGCATACTTCTCCTCTGTGGACAAGATCGTGCACACCACGCTGGAGGTGAGGCCCCCACCCCAAACTCCCCCTCATAGCTCCCAGAGTCACAACCAGGGTGCTGGGAGCATCACTCCGGACTCCGGCAGATCATCAAGGACCGTCTGTCTCTGCGCCGTTCCCGCTCCCGCTTCCTCTGGAACACACTGCCCGGGGGGCTCCTGGTGCTGCCCAACTTCTCCACCCACCCAGGGGATTTTCCCTTCTACTACCTGCAGCACGGTAGGAGCCCACCTGTCCCTTGCTGAGCACTGCAAAGTCAGTGCATGCCACAACATCTGTCTTCTCTCACACCCTTTTTTCAGGCTCCAGCCCCTCCGAGAAGTTCACAGCCTTCATCCGGGTGGCCTCACAAGCAGGTTCCCTCTCCCAGCCCATCCACAGGCTCATCCAAGCTGTCTCTGGATCCCAGTACTGTGCCCAGGTGGGAAAAGCTGAGCCCTGCAGTACCTGGTGCAGCTCCCAGGGATCCAATGGAAGGGATGGGGCAGGGTCCCATGGGTTGGGAAGGGGATGGATGGGTTTAAGGGGTGGGAGGGGGTGGCCGATGGTGTCACCCTTGGGTGAGCAGAGCTGTACCCCCAGCCCCCCGGGGTGAAGGTGGGACCACCTGGGAGCTTATCCTGGTCCAAAATGCCATGAGGTGGTTTTGGGATGAGCAGACACACCTGTCCTCTCCTCACAGATCCTGGTGCTGTGGAGCTGCGAGAAGCCACCACCACCGAGCGGGAAATGGCCCCAGACCACCGTGCCTCTGACCATCATCCAGGGCAGGAGGAAGGTGAGAGGAGCAGGGATGCAAGGCAGGGAGCCAGGACACGGGCAGGGAGCTGGGACACCCACCCCATGGCACAGCCCAACCTGTCTTTGCCCCCTCCATAGCTCAGCGACCGCTTCTTCCCCTACACGGCCATCCAGACGGACGCGGTGCTGAGCCTGGACGAGCACACCAGCCTCTCAACCAGCGAGGTGAGGCCGTGGGCACCACGGTCCCTGGTCCCTCAGATGCTCACGGGGCTGGCAGGAGCAGTGCTGCTGTCCCCATGTCCCCTGGGAGAAGGCAGGGGCGGCGGTGGGTGACCCACAGTGGGTGACACCGTTCCCCCCAACCGTGTGCCAGGTGGACTTTGCCTTCGTGGTGTGGCGCAGCTTCCCCGAGCGCATCGTGGGTTTCCCTGCCCTGAGCCACTTCTGGGACCCCGAGCAGGGGCGCTGGGGCTACACCTCCAAATGGACCAACGAGCTCTCCATCGTCCTCACCGCCGCCGCCTTCTACCACAGGTACCCGCCCGGGGAGGGGCTGGTGGGCAGGGGAATTCGGCCACAACACGCCCCCCACCTCGCCCCCTCCCCAGGTACTACCACAGCCTCTTCACCGAGTACCTGCCGGCGGGGCTGCGGGAGCTGGTGGACGGCCTGGCCGCCTGCGAGGACATCCTGATGAACGTCCTGGTGGCCGCCGTCACCAAGCTGCCCCCCGTCAAGGTCACCCAGAGGAAGCAGCACAAGGACACGGTGCCCCAGCAGGTAGGGTGCACGGAGGGGGGCGTGGGGACCCCCCCGAGCGGGGAGTGCAGCCCCTCACCCCCGCCCTGTCCCGCTGCCAAGGCGAAGGGCACGGCGGGGGCGGCCGGCAGCCGGCGTTTCTCCCAGCGGCAGGACTGCCTCAACCAGCTGGTGGACTGGTTTGGCCACATGCCCCTGGTGTCCTCCCAGCTGCGCCTCGACCCCGTCCTCTTCAAGGACCAGGTCTCCGTCCTGCGCAAGAAATACCCACGCTTGGAGAGGCCCTGAGGGCCGCCGGGGTGCTCTGGGTGCCCTGTGGGAGCAGGAGGTTGCTGCTGCTGCTGCTGCTGCTGCTGACGGGGTTTTACTCGTTATTGGGTTTTACCAGTGCAATAAAGGAGGGTGGAGAGGCAGAGTCTGTGGCTGTAGGACGTGGGGGAGCACTGGTGTTTGAGTGCACCATTGCTTATGCAGTTGGCACCCTGGGAATGACCCGGGCAGCTCCCGGCTGCACATACAGCTCCCCCAGCCCCGCGGGGAGGGCGAGTCCTTCACCCTCCCGAGGGCAAACAGAGGAGTGATAAGAGGCCAGAGCAAGGCCAGTGTGTCCTCCTTCCCCCAGCTGGGATGGGTCCACCCACAGCACCAGGCACTCCAGCGCCCCACTGCCTCACAGCGCTCCCTGGAGAAGGGAAAAGGGGTGTTTTAGCTGCCTTACCCCCCAGCTGAATAGAAATAGGGAATATTGAGGCTGCTGGCTTCCAACAGCTGCTGCCCTCTGGCTTCCGCAGCCCTGGATCTGCCCTTGATTCCTACAGATACGAGAGGTAACGCCCTGATGCCAGACCCAACACCTGTGTGCTCTGCTTTATTTTCCCCACGTAAGAAGTTTGCCCTGGGACACAAGCAGAGGAGTCAGTCTCGGGGGGGCTGGCATTCCTGGCAGTCCCTCATCTCCTCGGAGTAGCTCTCCACCTGGATGGTGGTGGTGTGGAAGTGGAAGGTGCCCTGCAGGCGGGAGCTGGCCTCCTCCAGCACCTCCTGCGCGCTGGCAGCGGCGTCTGCGGGGAGCGAGGGAGGGGCTGTGGGGCCGTGGGTGAACCCCGACCCCCCACCCCGTGTTGGGATGGAAAGAGAAGGGATGTGGGGGTGTGGGTGACCCCTGAGCCCCACTTGGGATACTCACTGATGGCGATGTGCACCGAGAGCAGGGGCTGTGCCGCCGTCAGCGCCCAGATGTGGAGGCTGTGCAC
This sequence comes from Platyrinchus mystaceus, assembly GCA_035041135.1. Lineage (NCBI taxonomy): Eukaryota > Metazoa > Chordata > Aves > Passeriformes > Tyrannidae > Platyrinchus > Platyrinchus mystaceus. The sequence continues at coordinate 5,444,306 of JAWWLV010000070.1, forward strand.
GGCCTCCACCCCCTGCACCGCCAGCAGCGCCTCCCGCGCCGCGTTGAAATCCATCCCTTTGGGGGTCCCTGGGGAGGGAGAGCCAGGGGCGCTGCACGAGGGGGACCACGGCACCCATGGGTGACCCCACGGCCCAGACCCGCCCTCCTGGTGGGTCCCCACCTTCCATGAGGACGAGGAGGACGTCGCGGAGGATGGTCAGCGTCGTCCCCAGCACCAGCGCGGAGAAGAGGAAGGTGCAGAGGGGATCCACGAACTTGTAGTCGGGCTGGGGAGGGTGGGAGAGGGTGAGGCCTCTCTGGAAACATCACCTCACCCCAAACCCCCAGCAGCACCAGCAGGCAGGAGACGCTCTCACCCCTATGTCTCCATCAGAGACAGAGACCCCTCTGTCTCCGCCTCACCCCTCTGTCTGACCAGGTCCGGCTGAAACCACTGTCCCTATGTCCCCAAGCGTCCCCTTTGCCCCCAGTAACACCCAGACCTTGAAGAAGATGATGTAGGATGCGATGAGGACACCGACACTCTGGAGCAGGTCCCCCACGACGTGGACGAAGGCGGCGCGGACGCTGGCGCTGGGCTGCTCGCCGGCTGCCCCGTGGCTGTGCCCGTGCCCTGTCTGGTGCAGAGCCACCCCCATCCTGCGGGCAGGACAGTGGTGACACTCCCAGGGGCCACCAGGCACAGGGAGGGAACAGCCAGGGAGGTCAGGAGCCACCTGGCCATACGTACACGATGTTGACGGCCACGGCACAGGCGGAGGTGATGAGCATGACCCCACCCTCGATGTCGTAGTCACCTGAGAGCAGGCGCTGGGCTGCCAGGTAGACCAGGACCCCCGTGACCACCCAGATGGAGAGCACAGAGAGCAGGGCCCCCAGGATCTCTGTGGAGAGACCCCCCACCCCACGTTGTTGCTTCATCACTGTGCCAAACCTGAGCTCCCTTCCAGACTCCCCAGCAGCATCGGGGTGTGGGACGGGCACCCAGCACCCATCCCTGGGGATGCTCCTTGTTCCTTGCCTCTGCCCTACCCTGCCTGTCGTGCCAGGGCTTTGCCAGGGCTCCTTGTTCCCTGCAGGACACCCTAAAGCACCCAGTCCCCATGGGGAGAGCACCCTGGGATGCTCTGAGTGCTCCCTGGGGTTCCTGAGAGCTGGATGGTGGTGCCACCTCGTTACCTGCCCGGTGCCAGCCGAAGTTCATGGTTTTTGTGGGTGGGCGTGAGGACACCCAGAGTGCAGAGAGGCTGATCATGATGCTGGCAAAGTCCGTCAGGAGGTGGGCTGCGTCCGTCAGGATGGCCAGGCTGTGTGCCAGGTACCCCCCTGCAGAGAGGGGACATCAGTGGGGGCATCGGGGTGTCATCCCACCCCAAGGCTGGCACAGGCCAGTTCACCCCGTGCCACAGTGGGGGCCCCTGAAAACCCACAGGGACCCCTGCCCGCACCCACAGCAGGGAATCAGGACGAGAGGGGCTGCGGGGCACCCCCTCAGGGTGACCCCACAGGGACCATCCCCCCGGAACCCCCACCTACCACTCACCCACGGCTTCCCCCACCATGAACACGAGGCAGATGCCAGCCGCCAGGTAGAGCTTCCTGCGCGCCCGCCTCTGCTGCCCGGGGTGGCCGTCGGGCCCCCGGGTGTGGCAGTGCTGGCCGTGCCGTGTCCCCAGCTCCAGGGCGGGCGCCTGCCCCTGCACCGAGTTGTGCCCGTTCTTTTGCTCAGCCCCCACGTAGGACCTGCCAGGCAAAGGGGTGGTTGGGGAGCCGGGGGGATTTTGGGGAGGGGGTTAGACCCTGAATGCCCGCCCCCCCTTCGCCCCTTCCCTGGCCAGGTGACTCCAGGAGACCCCTCTTTGGAGCTCCGCGGAGAAGAGGGACCCAACATCCCCAGCCCCGCCGGGTACCCCCTACCCGGCTGCGCCCTCGCTCAGGAGGTGCCGTTTCTCCTCTCCGGCTGCCATCCTCCTCCGGGTCGGGGTGGTCGGGGCGGGTGACCCCGGCGTGTGGCCGGCGCTGGTGGCAGCCGGTGGCCTCGGATCGTGTGGAGCGCCGGGATTCGTGTGCAAATCCCGGCTGGAGGAGGGACAGCCAAGCCGGCTGCAAAGCGCCCGCCGCCGCCTTGACCCGGGGTTGGCCCCCTCACCCGGCACCTGGAGGGGGAGATTCCTCTGCCACCCCTCCATAGCACCCCCAGGAGCTGCTCACCAGGGCGTGGATGCAGCCCCCGAGGCGGGGGGGAGGGAGGGATGGAGCATCCCCATGTCCCCCTTCCAAAAAAGGCTCCTGGTGACACCTCTCCCTGACTTGGAGAGCCCTTGGAACCCCCCCAGTTTAGATCCAGCTGCGGAGCAACCATGTGATGGATAAGCCTGAAGCCAGACCCGCCCCCAGGCAGGGACTCCTGCCCCTCTGCTCTGGGTGAGCAGCACTGATTACCCTGGGGCTAATTGCAACTGTGACAGAGCTCAGGGCACTGCTGCAGGCCCTGCCTCAGTTCCCCCCTTGGGCCCTGCTGAGCCAGGTTTATGTTTTTTTCAGGAGAAAAGCATTTATGGTGTATTTTTGCATTTATGGTGTATTTTTGCATTTATGGTGTATTTTGGCATTCAAGGTGTATTTTTGCATTCAAGGTGTATTTTTGCACTCGTGTGAGCTCAGCCAGCAGCAAACCAGCAGATGACAAGGCCACCCCAAGTTTGGGGACTGGCACAGCCTGGAGCATCCTCAGCCACATTTCCAACCCCAGGCAAACACATCTCAACGCCAGGAGATAAATCCTGCTGGGTGCTGACCTGTTATATCCCAGGGCAGGCAGCCAGGCCCGCATGCCAGCGCTGCCAGAGGTGCTAACGAGGCTGGAAATTAAAGAGTTGGACTGGAAGCGTCCCTCTGCCATGCCAAGAGCCGGCAGGGGCCACCAGTGATGGCACCATCCTGGCAAATCCACCCACAAGCCGAGAAGGGAGAGGCGAGGAAGAAATAACCACCCGAACCATTGTTCTTTCTTTACAAAATACACAAATTTCAAATCCGTGACAATTATGTACAAAAACAAGGGAATTACAAAACGTGCGGAATTGTCCCGTTTGCACCCGTATGGAAAAGTGTCCTGTGCTGGAGCAGGCGCCGGCTCTCCGGGCTGCCAGTCCCTGTGCCGTGTCCCCCCCTCCCCAATCCCGAATCCACCGCTGGACATCCTGTGCCCGCGGCGTTTCTCCCGTGCTGGCAACGTCGCTGTGGCTACTGGGAAGCTGCCAGGGAAGAGGGTAGGAGGGTCAAGGGGAGTCCAAGCACCCCCAAAGCTCCCCCGTGGGTTCAGGGTGCCAGGGGGGTGGGCTTGGCTCCTTACCCATCGCTGTCTTCTCGGGTGCTGCGTCTTCCTCCACCTCTTCCTCCTCCCCATCAAAGTATTCCTCGTCTTCCTCTGCTGCAAACAAGCCACCAAATGTCACCAGGAGCCACCAGGAGAGGTGATGGGAGTCACCAGATCAGTGAGAACTGGTAAAGGGATGTCAGGGGGTCGAGGGCTGAATTACCGAGGTCGAAGTCCAAGGCATGGACAGCCTCGGTGAGGTGGTCCAGGCTCACGGAGAAGGCATCCATGCTCTCGTATCCCTGCTCAATCTTCTCCAGACGACCACCCTTGGAGGCCTCCACGATCCTGGGCAGGGAAAGCACGGATATGTGTGTCCCTGTCCCCTCGCCAAGCTGGAGGACCACAGGGTGCAGGATGGGGGGTCGGGGCAACCCCCCACCGGCAAAGCCCCATGGCCAAATCCTGTCCTTCTGTGGGGCTGGGATCACTGGATTTTTCCCCAGTTTGAGCACTTACGTTTTGATGAGCTGCTTGGCATTCTGTGTGGAGAGAGGCGGAGACGGAGAAGGAGAAGGAGAAAGAAGGAGAAGGAGATGAGTGAAGCCACAAAGCCACCAGGATGTCCTCGACAGTAGGACCCCATGTGGGCACCAGCAGGGAGGGAAATGTCTGGGGGTCTCACCATGAGGAAAGCAGCCCCCCCGGTCTCCTCCGCTGCCTGGATGGCCGTTTCCACCAGCCGGCTTGACTTCTCCAGCTGCTCCTTGTACTGGCAGATGAGGCTCTGGATGAAGGCTGTCTTGTCTCCCTGCTCCTGGGAGATGCGCTGCAGCAGCTCCGACTTCTTCTCCTCCAGCAGCGCCGCCAAGGCGTCAAAGCGAGCGCACAGCTCCCGCTTGGCCGCCTCGCTGTTCTCCTGGGGGGACAAAGGACAAAAGGATGCCATCTCTGCATCCCTTCAGCACCAGCAGCACCCCCAGGGATTCCCTGCTGAGGCCATCCCTGGCTGAGGTTTCACCCCTGGGTTTTTGGGGGGGTTCCTTTTCTCCCCTTCCCTCACCTCGGTGCTCTGGCACGAGTCCTCCAGCTGGGAGATGATGGTCTGGATCCGGTCGTTCCCCGCCACCAGCATGGAGATGCAGTTGTTCAGCTCAGTCTGGGAGGGGCAGACACAAACAGCTTTAACTCCTGTGGGGTTGGGGACTTCCCCCATCCCAACATGGGGACGGGCTGGGCGTTGCTTGTCCCCAGCTCTGCTCCCCCACATCCCCCACAAGCCACGGCTGCTCTAAATATAGTCTGTCTCCTGGGCGAAGTCACCCGGGGGGCTATTAATACCCCGTGAGCCAACCCCAGTGTTATTTGTGACTGTCCTAGCTCAGCACATCGCCCCAGGACCGGCCGTGTCACCCGCAGCCCCCCCTCCTGTGTCCCTCCCCTCGTCACCTTCTGGCCCTGGAAGACGCTCTGCAGAGGGGCGACCTCGCAGTCCTTGTGGGCACCGAAGACCTTGCACATGGAGCAGGTGGGGACCTCGCAGGTGACGCAGTAGATGTTGATCCGCTCGTCCTCGTGCTCCTTGCACATGGGGTGCTCCCCCTTCTTCAGCGGCCTGCTGGGGAGAGCGGCACAGCCACAGTGACATCCCTGTCGTGGTGATGTGACCCCACGGGGGGGTGATGTCCCCACTGCAGGGACATCCCTGCCGCGATGATGTCCCATTGCAGCATCACCCCCCTGCTGCAGTGACACCCTGCTGGTGCTGCACGGTCACCCCAAAATCAAGTCCCCTGGAAAAAAGACAGATGCTGCCATAATCCCACACTTGCTCCCTTTAGGAGCCACCAAACTCTGTGCCTCTGTAAGCCCCAAGCCCAGTAAGTCCCAGTTTAAACCCTTATGTTGCTGGGCATGGCAGTGGTTGGCATGGGGGCGGGGGGGACTCCGGGCTGTGCTCCAGGGACGCTGCACAAGGGCCTAAATTTAGCCCAGTGCTGCCCGGATTTATTGTCACCCATCGCGTGACCAGGGCAGGGGCTCCCAGAAACCCCCGGGAGGTCCCAGACAGGGGCTGCAGCCAAGTCATCCCATCTACAGCAAGGAGGGACATGGGGACAAGCCAACCCTCTGAAGCAAAGACAGGGCTGGGTCCCCCGAGCCCCCCCAGTGTCTGCTGACACCTGCCACGTGCCATCGTCCCCGTCCCCATGACTCTCAAACAATATTTACAGCAGTTCAGGGAATATGGCCAGGGTCACTGCTCTGCCTCGGGAACCTGTGACCCTCCTGTCCCCCCTCCAGCTTCATGTTTGCCCTCCCAAACTGTCCTTCTTCCTCTTATCAGCTTCAGTGCCTGTTGTCATGAGAAGGGCCTGGATTTGTCCCCCACACCTCTTATCTCCCACCCAACACTCCAACAAGAGCATTTTGGGGGGGGAACAGGACCTGCTCTACTGTCACCACCCCCAAGGGACCCACCACCCCCCTGAGCCACCCAGAGACACAAACTGCTCTGGACAGGGGAGAGAACTGGATTGGGGGAGGAAGATTTGGGTCAGGAGTAGAAGATTTGAATCAGGGACCATCGAGCCAGCAGAAAGCCCCCCAGTTTCTCAGTCTCCTGTGGTCTCAGTGATGGTGCTGGTGCATGGGAGGGAGGGAACCCTGAGTCCCCACATCCCCATATCCCCATGTCCCAGTCAGCCACGGCCTCCTGTGCCTACCTGGAGCACTCCTGCTTGTAGATGTCAATGATGTTCTCCACCAGCAGGTTCCTCTGCAGCCCATAGACCCCGTGACGGTCCAGCAGCACCTCGTGGCGGCACGACGGGCACCGGAACCGGCCCCCCGAAATCAAACTGCCCCGGCTCTGCCAGTAGGGGTTGGCAGCCTGGGAGGGGGAGATGACCAACATCAGTGTCTCCACAGCACCACGACCACCCTGACAATCTCCAGCCCTGGGCAGGGGTATGGAAGGGGCGCAGGGGGACCTTCGTCTCACCTGGAAGACGTCGTTGGCACACTTGCGGCACAGGTTGTGCTGGCAGGGCAGGATCACCACCGGCTTGCTGAACATCTCCAGGCAGATGGGGCAGATGAGCTGCTTCTCCAGGCTCTCCATGGGGCTGCCATCCTGCAGGATGCCTGCTTGGAAATCCATTGCCTTGTCAGTGCGCTCCTCTCACCGCTCTCGGCTGCTGTCGCCCCTCGTCCCGCTATTTATAAGTCGCTCCCTGGTCACGCGGATCCAAATCCCGACACGGGGTCGGGTGTCTGAGGAAGCAGCACCTGTCACACGGTGGTGAGCCATAGGGGAGCTGGTGGTGGTAAACAAGATGGGGACAGGCTGTCCAGGAGGCCCTGCCCGCCCGTGCTGTGGACATGCCTCAACCAGAGCTGGGGACTAAACAGGGTCAGGCTCTGCCCTGGGGCCAAAGGGTTGCACACCGTGGGGACAGCACGGCCAGATCCATGGCTGCACCCCAAAACAGCATGGAGATGGGGGCAAGAAGGGGCAAAAAACCAGCCCCGTGGTCATTAGAACGTTGTGATGGCACCAGGAATGGGGCAGAGCTGGGCTAGTGGCAGTGGGGGTGGCTTACATGGAGCATCTCTCTTTGCCCCCCACAAAATGTGACCACTTCTGGGGTGACCATGCCTCACCAGCGGGTCCCCATGTGCTTGGAGGGGAGAGGCAGCTCCAGGGAGACACAGCCCCCATGCCTGGCACGTGCACCAGGGTGTCCCCTCTCCAAGCAAGGATTAGGGGGGTCCTCTGTGTCCCCACACACAAAGGGGGGGGCTGCTTGGGCTGCTCCCTGTGCTGATGTCATGGCCGTGACCCAGCTGGCTCCTCTGCCGGGTTTCAAAACCTGACCCAGAAAAGGGTGGGGGGGCAGCGGGCGAGCACACCCTGGAAACAGCCCCGGCACAGGGTGCCCAGCTGGCCTGGCCATAAACAGGGTGTCGGGCCAAGGGCCAGTGCCTGGCCACAGGGAGACCTGTCAGCACAGCTGCACTGGGAGAGAGGGGGTAATTCTAGCCCTGTCACCCACGGGTCACACTGGGGGGGACGAGGTGTGGCTGCTGCGGCGCCCACAGTGACTGCGGGCAGGAGGGGTGGGTGCAGGGGTAGGTGGGTGCAGGGGTAGGTGGGTGCAGGGGTAGGTGGGTGCAGGGGTAGCTGGGTGCCTGGATACGTGGATGGAGATGTGCAGGGATACGTGGGTGCAGGAGATGTGGGTACATGAGTGGATGGGTGCCTGGATGCACAGGGATACAAGTTCCTGGATACAAAGATACATGGAAGAACAGGCACATGGGCACATGGATGCACACCTACATGGATGCACAGGCACATGGGTGCACAGGCACACAAATACATGGATACACAGGCACATGAGTACATGGATACACAGGTACATGCATGTATAGGTACATGGAAACACAGGCATACAAGTATATGGATACAAAGGTTCATGGATGCCCAGGCACACAGGTACATGGATGCCCAGATACATGGATGACCAGACACACGGGTACATGGATACACAGGTACATGGATGTCCAGGCACACAGGTACATGGATACACAGGTACATGGATGTCCAGGTACATGGATACACAGATACCTGGATGCCCAGGCACATGGACAAGAGCTACATGGAAGCCCAGGTACATGGGCACACAGATGCCCAGGCACACGGTGTCTGGGTACACAGAGCCCATTCCTCACCCCCAGCAGGGCAGCCCTGCAGCTGTTTTGGGTGCTCCTTCCAGACCAGCTCACGTGTCCAGCAAGTGACTGTGCTGGGACTGGCCAGGCACATCTTGCAAAACTGTCCCCGTTTCGGCACTTGGGGCTCTTCCAGGGAGGAGCTGGCACAGGGGCAGGGCTGGCTGGGCACAGGGGAGGGCAGCACAGGGGGCAGACACTCAGATGTGCACCCACGACCTGCCCCTGAGCAGGGCTGACATTGATTAACTAATTGCTTCTGGACTCGATTAAGGAGATTCACAGGAATGGAGGGGTTGTAATGCCCTAAGCAGCTTTCCAAACCCACAAGGGACTTGTTGGCCCCTAATTGGCTTGGGGCAGCTTAGGCAGGACCCAGGGCATTAATCACCCCTGGGCTCCTTCCCAATTAACCCCGGAGAGCCCATTGTGGGAATTATCTCCCTCTGCTTGTCTCTGCAGGGCTCCAAGCTGTGGGTGGCACTGGCTTCTCCCAAAGTGGTCCTGTGGTGGCTGAGCAATGTTTGAGGGGACAGCAGGGGCCGTGACAGGAGCCCTGTGCCCCTCAGCTCCTGGGCATGGGGGGCACGTCCAGCCCTGTGGAGTAAAGGGGGCACAGAAATGGGGCAACAGCTCTTGTGGCACTGTCACACAAAGCCAGACCACAAACAAGGGCAAGAGGGGCTGTACTGGTTTCTTCTGGACGCCAAGCAACAAATCATAGAATCCTGGAATGCTTTAAGGCTGGATCTTTAAGGCTGGAAGGGACCTTAAAGATCATCCTGTTCCATCCCCTGCTATGGGCAGGGACACCTTCCACTAGCCCAGGTTGCTCAGAGCCCAATCCAACCTGGCCTTGGACACTTCCAGGGATGGGGCAGCCACAGCTTTTCTGGGCAAACCTGTGCCAGGGCCTCCCCTCTCTCACAGGGAAGGACTTCTCCCTAATTAATAAAGGGGGGGAACAACAAATAAATTAATAAATTTATCAATAAATTAACAAATATAATTAATAAAGTAATTATTAACTAATAAATACAAATACTACTACTCATAATGATAACGATGATGATGATGATAATAATAATAATAATAATAAAAGCCAAAACGCTTCCAAAATAGAGAAGGGCCGAGGATGAGGGGCGGGGGGAGTGGGACGAGCCGGGGGGGGCACTAGGACCGCGCGCGTCCCCTCAAAATTGGGCCCCGCCCACCTCTTCCCTCTCCCCGCCCCCTCTCCCCGCTGACCAATCCGAGAGCTCGGTGGCGAAGGGACGGGCGTGGCCATTGGTGGGCGTGGCGGGCGTGGGCGTGGCCAGCGCTGAGGGGAGGGAGCGCAGCCCTAAGATGGCGGCCGGGTGGCGGCGGCGGCGCTGAGGTAACGAGGCTTCCCCTGGCCCGACCCGGCTCGGGGGCGGCGGGTCCGGGCGGCCCCACATCCCCCGGCGGCGGTCACAGCAGGGCGGGATCCGCGCTGAGGGCGCGAGGGTCCCGGTACCCGCGCAGCGCTGGGCAGGGCCCGGCGGGCCGGCAGCGGTGCCCCTGGTGATTCCCCTTACAACCGCCGCGAGCAGGAGGGGGGGGACACACTTACATTATTTATGCCACTTATATTATCTATATTACTTATAGTATTCATATTATTCCATAATTATCGCCGCCGACGAGGCGGGCGGCGCTTCCCGGGCCCTCAGGAGCGAGGGGGCAGCGCCGGCCCAGCGTGGCCGCCCCGAGCAGCGAGGGGACGTTCGTATCATTTATATCACTTACACCGCTTATATTATTTATATTATTCCACCGTCACGGCGCTGACGAGGCGCTTCCCCCCCCGCAGGAGGAGCCCCGGGGCCGGGCTCGGTGACAGGGGCGCGCTGGCAGCTTTGAGCCCGGGGTGGCCGTGTCTGAGTAACGCGTGTTCTGTTCCTCGGGGGCTCCTTCGGCAAATGTGCAGCGCAGAGCTTTGCTGGAAGGTTAAAATATCTGTGTGGCGATTGCCTGAGACTGATGATACCTTTTTTCTCTCTCTTTTTTCTTTTTTTTTTTTTTATTTTCCTTTTTTTTTTCCCTTAAATAATGGTACCTAAAGCAGTGGAAATACTTGAAAGCTTCCTACTAATAACAGGCTGTTTCAGTGTAGTCGTTATATCCTGGTTTACTCACATAAAGAGAATTACTTTTATCACTGGCAGTCTTAAAGCTATTTTAGTTCTGATCTATTAGTGTGATTTTATTTATTTATATTTTGGTTTTGCGTTTCCTTCTGTTTGACCAGTGATCCTTGGCCAGCCAGGCTTTGTTGTTTTTTATTTATTTATTTATTTATTTATTCCTGTCTGTAGTCAGTGTCCCGTTTTGGTTTGGTTGTGTGAAGGTGGTGCTGGTGTTTGGTTTGTAATCTTGCAGGGAAGTGTGCAGGGAGGGTCATAAATCTGTAGCAGGGTTTGGTGGCTTTTTTTTTTTCCCCTTCTATGTGTGTGTGTGTGTCTCTTGTTTTACTTTTAGAGCAATATCTGAACTGTTTTGCTTTGCTCTGTTGAGCAAAAGTGAAAGTTAGATGCTGGGTACAAACTTCTGCAATCAGTTACCCTTTTTAACTTTGTGTAACTGTGGATTCCTCATGCTGGGGAGACTTGATGAAAAATCAGTAAATTTAAAAACACAAATTGGGAGCCATCCAAACTCCCTCTTTTCTCAGTAAAAGAGCTTAATTATAACAGAAACATTTACTCCCGCAGTCACCTCCATAAAAAGCAGTTAATTAAATCTGTTACTGCCCAACCACGGGCTTCAACTGGAACCTCCTGCTCTCCAGGCTGGATGGGGAGCACGACACCCTCGTGTTCTTCCTGCAGATGCTCATGGAAGACACAGAGGGAGAGGAGCAGGAACGCTCACCATAGTCCTGTCTCGGCACGATACCAGTCTAGGTTTGAACTGTTGCCACCTTGAAAACTGGGCTGTATTTGAAACCTTAATGAAAAAAAAAATGATGTAACTCCTCTTTTACCTGGTCTGGTCCGTGGCAACAGCTGCAGGTTGATGGGATAGCTTCTGGAATGTTCTAACAATCCACCCCTGCGTTCATGGCGGGGTCTGGATAGGCTGCCACGCCAAAACCCCCCCCCCTTATCGGGGTGGGGGGGAAAATACAGCCCAGTTCTTGTTCCTAAGTTTTTAGTTCTGTGGGTTTTTCCCCCTTCCCCAGAACCTTTGCTCTTGAAGATGGTGAGTAGCCAGCCTAAGTACGATCTAATTCGGGAGGTTGGTCGTGGCAGTTATGGTGTGGTGTACGAAGCAGTCGTCAGGAAGACCTCGGCACGGGTGGCGGTGAAAAAGATCCGGTGCCACGCGCCGGAGAACGTGGAACTGGCTCTGCGGGAGTTCTGGGCACTTAGCAGTATCAAGAGCCAGCACCCCAACGTCATTCACCTGGAGGAGTGCATCTTGCAGAAAGATGGCATGGTGCAGAAGATGTCCCATGGCTCCAGCTCCTCCCTGTACTTACAGGTACACGAAGCCGAGGGAACGGGGTGGAAGGAATCAGTGGCGGTGTTTCAGCTTGGTGGTGGGGGGGAGAAAGGAGGTGGGGCAGCCCAGATGGTGTTTGTGAGGTGTGCTCAGTCAGGAGAGGGTGTTGTTTGCACTGCTGATGCCCCAAAATTAACATATATCTCATGATTTGAAGTCGTGCTGCTCTAAGAGACTCCAGGTTTAATGTGTTTAATGCAAATCTGCTTTGGTAATTTGAGGAAGCCCCCACAAGTGAACCCAGGGGAGCTACGGGCTGTGGTGTCCCCTGGCAGCAGGTTGAGGAGCAGACATGCACTGATGTCCTGGGACTGAGCTCTGAGGAATGTCATCTCAGGTGTCGTTGGAAAAGGAAGTCCCTGTCTTGATTTAGGAAGCCAACACTTAAAATTCTTCCAGAAACAATAAGGCAATTGGTAGCATGTCATGAGCTGTTTGCTTTTTTGGATAAATAACTGCTAATCTCTCAAAAGAGTGGTAAAGGCATGATAAATAAGGGAATAAATACCACTCTGAAAGTGTCCTTCAAGTTTAAAGATGTGTACTTTTGAAGAATAAGTAGCACCAGAAAGACTTTGAAAGATATTCTAATTAACTCCCTTGCCAAGGAGCTGCAGAAATTTGTTGCCTCTGGTTTAAAAAGTCAGTAGCCTGCTCAGTGTTTGTGTTATCCCTGGTCAGCTTTGATCACTTCAGTTTTTACTGTCATTCCTGCATGTGTGATGTGGAGCTTTTGTTGGTGGAGATCCAGCTGACAGCCCTTCAGATCCCGCTGTGCCGGGTGCTGAACGAGGATTCTTGGCTTTGTGAACTCCCTGTCCTTGGGAATTGCCACTGATTCGGATTTCACAAAGGGATTTTAGGCTAAAACAACACTGGCCAGCTCGTGTGGGAGAAATCAGGGCTTTACCTTCCTGGTTGGTAGTGGAGCCGTGAGGGATTGTGTGGGCAGATGTGCAGGGAGGAGCTTAAAAAACCCCAGGGCAGAACTGCAAGGTGGGGAAGAGCTTCCAGATCACCCAGAGCACCGGTTTGGGTGGTGAGGAGGGCGGCACATGGATCTGGCTCCTGTCTGGTGCAACCTCCATGGATTGTTTTCCTGCTCCAAAGAGCAAAGGGCAGAGCTGAGCCTGACTCTGACTGGGGGCACTTTGGAACAGCCTGGGCTAAAATGAGGACAATCAGCCCTCCCTGGGCTTGGCCTCTCCTGTCCCAGGTGTGTGAGGAAGCAGGGGAGGGGGGATCAGTGTCTCCTGAAGGGCTTTGGGGCAGATGCTTTGTGTCAGCCAAACCAAATCTGTAGGGTTTGAGTCCTAAACGAGCCTGGCCTCGTGGAGCTTTGATGCTGTCAGAGACCCAGAAGTGGATTTTGTTGTCTTAACTCTCAGAACAGATGCAAGTGCAGCTTCTGTGACTCCGGGCAGGGCAGAGCTGTGTTGGTGCTCACTTGGCAGAGGAGATGCCCTGCTCTCCTGAGATACCTTAATCTCACTGTTCCTGACTACAAACCCTAAATACGTCACTTTCTAGTTCTAACATGGATTTACTGTCTGGAGTTGGTGTGGGAAGATAGCTAAACATTACTACCAGTTTTGCCCTTGGGTGGAAAAGGCCACTTTTTTAAAGCACTTCAAAACGCTTCCCTAAATATTAACCCATACCTTAATTTTTGAAAGCCAGTTTGGTTTATTATCCCTTGGTTTACTACTAACATAAATAATTGCAGGACTTACCTTGCAGAGCCTGCTAAGAGGCACCTCAGAGGAGCTGAAGAGGCAAATGTAGCTGTGTAAACAGGATTAGTAAAACTGATTGCTGGTTTTGCTTTGCTTTTTGTATGAAGCAGCTGCTAGACTTGTCTCCTAGAAAATAGCCTGTGGATAATGATGGTGGGAAAGGCACTACGTGCTCAGCTGTGCCTGGAGATCAGTGCTCTGAGTTCAGGGATCCTGTGTTAACTTGCTGGAATTCATTAATGTGTAAGGAGTGGAGAGCAGGCTTAAAAAAAACCCCACAAATCTCTGGTGGAAGCAGGAGGTGAATGCAGCTGTGTGGAGTTACTTGTGAGACTTTGCTTATCCAGGGAAGCTGTTGGCAAAATGGGTGGGACAGGCTTTGTCGGGGTGGGACACTGTCCAGCTGGGACAGATGGGAGGGCAATGGCCACTGAGTATCTTTGAAAATACTCTTATCAGGGTCGAGCTCTGCTGCTGGGCAGGAGTGTGAGCTTGATATGCTCTGCAGGGATGAAAATGGAGAGGTTGGCAAATATATTGTGATTTTTTTTTTTTCTTTTCTGTTACGTAAAAATTTTTGCATGAAGTTTTTTTTCCTCCTGTTGCAATGTCTTGCTCTCTGGATTGTTGAGGGGAAGATCAACCAACCATAGAATGGTTTGGGTTTTAAGGAACTTTAAAGATCATCCTGTTCCACCCCCCTGCCACGGACAGGGACACCTTGAGGTGCTTCCACTACCCCAGGTTGCTCCAAGCCCTGTCCAGCCTGGCCTTGGACACTTCCAGGGATGGGGCAGCCACAGCTTCTCTGGGCAA
>JAWWLV010000070.1:5458543-5477906 GCA_035041135.1 Platyrinchus mystaceus
CTTGGACACTTCCAGGGATGGGGCAGCCACAGCTTCTCTGGGCAACCTGTGCCAGGGCCTCCCCACCCTCACATGGAGGAATTCCTTCTGTATATCAAACCTAAACTTCCCCTCTTCACGAAGATCCAGATCTCATGCATTTTCCCATCATATCCTTAAACTCCCCCAATCATCAGGTAGTTATGACATTTCCTTTCCTCGTTGCAGCTTGTAGAAACCTCACTAAAAGGAGAAATAGCCTTTGACCCCAAAAGTGCTTATTACCTCTGGTTTGTAATGGATTTCTGTGACGGAGGAGACATGAACGAGTACCTGCTGTCCCGAAAGCCCAACCGTAAGACCAACACCAGCTTCATGCTCCAGCTCAGCAGCGCTCTGGCCTTCCTGCACAAAAACCAGATCATCCACCGTGATCTCAAACCCGACAACATCCTCATCTCCCAGAGCAGGATGGATAACAGTGACTTGGAGCCCACCCTGAAAGTGGCCGATTTTGGGCTGAGTAAAGTATGTTCAGCCTCAGGACAGAACCCCGAGGAGCCGGTCAATGTAAATAAGTGTTTCCTCTCGACTGCCTGCGGGACCGACTTCTACATGGCCCCCGAGGTGTGGGAAGGACACTACACTGCCAAGGCAGACATCTTCGCCCTGGGGATCATCATCTGGGCAATGCTGGAGAGAATCACCTTCATAGACACGGAAACCAAGAAGGAACTGCTGGGCAGTTACGTGAAGCAGGGCACGGCCATCGTCCCCGTGGGGGAGGCGCTGCTGGAGAACCCCAAGATGGAGCTGCTCATCCCCGTGAAGAAGAAATCCATGAACGCCCGGATGAAGCAGCTGCTCAAGGAGATGCTGGCGGCCAACCCGCAGGACCGCCCGGACGCCTTCGAGCTGGAGCTGAGGTTGGTCAACATAGCCTTTAAGGACAGCAGCTGGGACACGTGACCTGCTGCTCCTCGCCCAGCCCGCGGTACAGCTTCATGGCAGGGGGAGGAACCGGCCTCAACTCACCTGCAGGGTGTAGTTTTTTCTCCCCCCCACCCCCCAAGTGAATCTCTCTTTGAGTTTCCCATCAGGAATGTTGAGGTGGCCGTTGCATTGGTGTGTAAAATACCAGGGGGCCTGTGGGAGACGTGAGGGTGTTCCTTTGTGTGTGCACTGGCAGTGGGATGTTGTAAGAGCCAAGACTTGATTTCCAGCAGTGTGTCATGGGGTATTTCATACATTCCAGTTTCCTGTGTCAGTATTAGGAACTCTCATGGAAAAAAAACAAACATGCAAGGTTTGCATGCTGGCAGTGCAGATCTTCAGGCTTTGTAATGTAATCTGTGTATATATTTATGTATATGAGTGACTGTGAGCGTGTGGCACTTAAATTATTTGCTGTGGGTCTGAATGATCGGGGTCTGCTAGAAAACTGGGGTGGAGAAGGTGAATGAGAAGCATTCCTTCTTCTCCAGGCCTGAATAACTTTATTATTTATTTTTGTTATCTAATGTCAAAGACTTGACTTTGTAAACAAAGCAATGCAAGGGGACCAGCAGTTTTTGAAGTGCTGAAGTGGCTGAGCTTGGCACTTAGAGCTTCGTGAGCTCATCACCAAGGGAGTCAAATTAAAAATGTACAGTCAGGGGCTGGCATGGGCTGGTTCATTGATCATTTGATTTTGCTTTCTTCTAGTGATCAGATACTTTTTTAATCAATTAATCTGCTCTCTGCTCTTGTGTCCACAATCCAATAGCACCTTGAGGATTTATAACAGCAGAGTACTGTGCCCTTACTTTATGGAAACAGGGATGAGGGGAATCCAGCAGCATAATTTTAAGGTTCTTCAAAAGAGGGTGGCAGCACAGTTTTCCCATTAACTGAATCCAACTAATAATACTGGTCATGGCCTTTTCCTGCCTGGAATTGCCCCCAGCCTGGTGGGGAAGAGGAGACAGAGGTGACTCCTTTTCTTGTAGAACCCCCTTGTTCTAGGGGAGAAAACCCATTAACAGTTATGTGAAAGGTGGCAGCCTTGGCTGATTTTTTTTTCTCTCTCCTCATTATTATTTTTTTTCCTCCTTTTAAAGAAGTAATATTTATTTAAAAGCACAGATGGTAGGGTGGAAAGCTTTGGAGCAGTTGGAAGCTGCTTATCCCCAGCTCCTGTTGCACAGAAGCAGATTGATACGCTGGGAGAGGTTTCACTGAGGCCACCTGACACTGCAGAGCAGACAGAGGCTCTTTGTAACAGCACAACACGTTGTTCTTTTGGCTGCAGGACTGACCTTTCCCATCCAGTTTGACCTTTTGGGAAAAGCAGAGCCTTAAAACTGCTTTTAAAGCTGCAGGAAAGGCCATTTTTCTTAATAAATTCGATTTATTTTTTTTCCCCCACCCAAATCCTACCTGCAAAGGGCCACAAGCATTTCCTCATATCATTTGGGTCTTGGATACTGTTCTCTTGTAGTGCTGGGAGAGCAGTTCTGGTCAGTCAGTGTTTATTCTGTCTGTGTGAATAAACAAAACACCATTTTTTGGTTGTTGTTTTTCTGATTTGACCGAACTTGAGACTTTCCAGACCACACGTGGTTCTGACCTGGTGCTGTACGACCTGCTGGCCATCACCCAGGTGGCCTTAATCTTTATTTCTTGTTATTTGCTTTCACTTCAGCCTTTGAGGGAGTGATTCTCAGACAAATAGACCTTGCTTCTGTGCCAACACTGTTTCCCAGTTCTCACATCTCAGCAGGGTCGTTGGGTGAGTAAAACTTGAAGGGGGTTTATAATCCTTGGCAAAACTTCCTCCTGTCCTGCCCACCCAGTGAATAATTCTGCTCACCTTTGAGGTGCTCTGTAAATCATCTCTCAAGTATTTCACTGGACATATTTCACACTGCCTGCAGTGCAGAAACCAGGGAATGGCACAGGGAATTTTGGTGTTTTGTTGGGGTTTTTTTGACTCCCAAAGTGTTTCTTTGCACTGATTGCCACTTTAAAGGTTGGGGGTACCTGAAATCCCTCTCATGGTGCTTATCCTCGCTGTTGGGTGACACTGATAGTCCTCGAGGTCCGTGTTCTGTTTGATTTTTGTTTGTTGTTGTTGTCTGAGGTCTTTGTTTTAAGGAAAACAAATAAATCAAATCGTTGTAGCAGCTGCGGAGCCGTTCACCAGCGTGACACAAAGTCAAGAGACTTTCCAGCACTTAGAAAAGTGTGTGTGGGGTTTGTTTTGTTTTGGGCCACGTTTTTCTTTAAAAACTGTAAAATATATTTTATGGAGAATTTATAATGAGGAAAATTATTGTGTAATTTATTAAGTTCATGACTGTTTTTGAAATAAAAATCTGAATTTCGATGAAGTTTTTGAACTTGGTCTGGGGAAGTGATTCCAGTCAGCACAAGGTGCTTCATCCCAGTCATACCCTGAGTGATCCTGAGCTTGTGGAAGGTGCTGGCTTGGCTGAGAGCTGTGCTTGCTCCTGCTGATCTCACATGGAATAAAGGTGAGGAAATTCCTTATACATGGCACAAAAGCATAGCAGTCATTTGCATGTTTTAATTACCAGTGCTCTGAACAAAGGGGTTCTGCAGACTGGGAGTGGGAACAGTGCAAACTGGAAATGCTGTAAATTGAATTTCTCTTGCCCTACAACAAACCCAAGCCTGGTCATCCCTGTGTATTCCTGTGTATCCTGGTGCCAGAAATGGGCACATTCTCACCTGACAGGTTGAAATCAGTAAGTCAGTGCAGGCCTGGCATAAGAGAGTGGATTTGGGATTTAGGTTATTTTTTATTAGGGGGTAAAGACCTTAATTAAAGGAGAAAGTCACACTGATTAGTTGCAAGAGTGAGGATTTTAAATATAGACACAAGTGAAATTCCTTCCCCACCAAATGACGAAAAATAAACCTTACATATGTATATAAACTATATATTATATATGTATTTATATAAACTGTACTTAAAATATATCTAGTCCGTGGGGAGGGTGGGGAAATCTGCAAGGAACTGCCCTGGTGCACAAATTAGATATAATTAAAGCTCCCTCCTGGCTCCAAAAACCCGAGCTCTGCTTCTGTTTCCCTTGTTCTGCAGAACGCAGAGGCCTCGGGGCCCAACCTGCCCATCCCAATTCCCGGGGCAGGGCTTGGCTGGGCTTTGGGAACTCGGCTGGGCTTTGGGAACTCGGCTGGGCTTTGGAAACTCGCTTTGTTTCGGTTTAAACGGAGCTTTTCCTCGGCCCCGGGAACAAACCGCGGCCTGAGGGCGGCTGGTGCTTTGTGGGAGAGATAAAGTCCCGTCCGTCCAGCCCCCTGGAAAGGTTCCCTCCCTTCAGGAAAACAACTTTCCCCCCTCTCCACACACGCTCAGGTGGCCTTTGGACTGCGGGTGGCACAAACGAGCCGGTGGCTCGTGTGGCTTTTCCCTTTGCTCCACCAACACCCTGCAAATCCTTCCACGGGGTATCTTAACGTGGTTTGAATCCCTGCTGGTGGTTTGTGTGGTGAAAGGAAGGAGCTGCCCCACAGAGAACCTGCTTGGAGCATTTAAACACCAACTTTGACCAGTTTGGAGCATTTTGACCCCACCTTTAGCAGGGGCTGTTTGGCTTCCCTTTTGGTCTGGTTGTGCAAAGTGCAATTTCTGTTCTTCAACATGATAAAGGCAGAGGAATGTAAATGCCACAAGCCATCCAGAGTGCCTGAGGAGTGTTGGGAAGGTGGGGATACAAGGCTGAGCTGCTGCAAAGTGCTGCTTAGGGCTCTGAAAGTGTTTTTGTGGGGCCTGAAACCACATTTTTAGGATTGTGGAGATGTCAAGTGACCTGAGGATGAGCAGGGGCACCACTATTTCATCACTGCAAGAGGAGCCACAGCCCAGGCCATGTTCCTGTTAAACCCCTTTGTTCCCAGAGGAATTTCCAGGTTGTTTGGGTGCCTGAAGCAGCAGGTAATTGCCTAAGGGCTGCAATCCCTAAGGAGCAGCCAGAGGGTCTGGGCTGAGCTGGTGGGTGGTGGCTGGAGCTGCAGCTCCATGAGGCAGCTCCCGTCCCACACTCCAGGGACAGCTTTGTGCTCCCCTGGAGGGAACTGCAGCTGCTCAGAGGCCTCTTTACTCTCAGATTTGAGACAGAAACAGATGCAACCCAAAAACCTTTGCAGCAGGTGGTGGGCTCAGCCCAGATGTTCAACTCTCACCCTTTCCTGAGCTCTTTCCTGGCTGTCCCTGTGTCCCAGCACTGACCAGCCATCACCCACTGTGGGTTTTGGAGCCCTGCTGGGGGTTATGAACATCCACAGGAGCCTCTGTGGCCTCTCCTGGGCCCTCTCTAGTTCCAACTTGCACCGGCATGTGGATGTCTGCCTCGGATTAGGTGGTGGTTTCAGATTTATTTGTGCCCATTTGAACCCTGGATATTTTTAAACCTGTCTAACAAGCCTTCCCCTCCTGCCCTCTCCCGAAGGAAAGCTGCACCCTGAGCCCTGTCTGGCTCACTCCCAGCTCCCCTGGGCTGTGCTCCAGGGGGTGGCATTTGCATGGACCTTGGGCCAGAGGGACTTTTGTGGGTTGTGAAAGGGAACCAGCAAGTAGAGACAGATGGCTGGGTTACCAGGTGCTGCATTCCTGGCTGCACCTGGGCATGCTGAAAAGTGGTTTGTTTGGGGTTTTTTTAATTGTTTTTAAAGGGAGAAATGCATCTGGAAAGGACTGAATGGGTCACAGTGGCTTCTGCTCCCCTGGAGCCATTGGAGCAGGGCTGGTTGATCAGGAGTGGGACACAGTGACCTGAGACTTGTGGCCTTTGGGGACTTTCTCGGCCTTTTTTCACCCACTGCAAGGGCTGGAAATTTCCATGCCTGGCCCCATCTGTGGCTGATGCCAGGAAGGGCCCCTCAAATCATCCCTTTTTGTATTCCAAAGGGAATCAGCTTTGTCCACACATTACAGTTCAACAGCAAGTGCCTGGCAGGTGCTCCAGGGAGCCAGAGAGGAGGGTGATCACTCTGGGGCAGGAATTTGGTCAGAGCATCCCATAGGAACACGCTGCATCTGCCAGAGGAAGGTGATTTCAAGGCTGCTCTTACTCACTTGTGGCTTTACCAGAAGAGCTGCCGGGATTCCACCTTGGAAAATAAAACAATTCCTAATAAACAGTGATTCATGTTGCCTGGAGTTAAAATTAAGGTCCTGTTGGCTGCCACTCTCCCACATGGGAATGCAGGGGCAGATCCCAGGGCTGCCATGGGTTTCTCCATCACTTGCCCTGCTCTTATTCCCTACCTTACACTGGACTTGCTCCTGTGCAGCCTCATCCTGCACACAGAGCTCTAGTTCTGCCTGCATTGCTCCTCTCCAGGTTTATTAGAATAGAATAGGTGGTTTGTCCCTTCCTTGCTTTCACCGGGAACAAGCCCTGGCCCCTCTCATCCTGCTCAGCTTCCATCTGAGCCTCCGTTTTCCTCAGCACAGGAGTCCTGGCCCCAGCCCCTTCCGGGCACTGGGAGGTGCTGGATGCAGCCCCAGTTCCCGGCACTGGCTCCGGAGCAGCAGCTCCTCAGGAAGGAACTGGGGTGGGGACGGCTGGGGGACAGGTCTCCGCTCATCCAGGGACAGAGCGCCCTGGCCGGGGGGTCCCGGACTGAATGCCATGACTTTGTCCCTGCTGGAGCCTCCCCAGTCCCTGCGATCAGCCTGGGCCGGGCTGTGCCCCAGCCCTCCATCCACACTGGCTGCCGGAGGGATGGGGGGAGCTGGTGGATCCCTAAAGAGCACTGGAGGCTTCTCTGACCCCGCTCCGAGGGGCTGGGAGCCCAGCTCGGGGTGCAACACATCCTTCCCCCCTCCTGCTCCGATGCCACGTTCGCAGTTCGCAGTCCCCCAGGCGGGAGCCGCGGATGGAGGGGGCCGGGGCTGTCCCTGTGGGAGCGCTTGGCCCTCGGGAAGGGAAGAGGGCAATGGTAAAAATAACCCCTGGGCCAGCTCCAGCCCATTGTGGCTTCCTGCGATTTACAGCCCTTCCCGGGGGGAAGAGGCAGGAACCGGCCAGCTCGGGGCTGGATTTGACCCTTTCACCACCACCAGAGAAAGTGCCAGGAGGACCTTTCCTCCCTCTTTGTCCCTCGCCGTCCAGGGCAGGATCCTGGGAAGGGGATTGTGGTGATCTCCTTCTCCTGAGCTGCCCCAGCATCTTGGGATGGGTGTAGGAGAAGCTGCCGGAGTGGACATGGTTTCCCTGTCCCATTCCTGACGTCCCGCGTGCGGGGGGGACGGGACAGAGAGACTCGGTGCTGCCTGGGAGGAGTCAGAGATCTCCGCCGCAGATCCCGAAATGCCGGCCAGGTTCCCGTAAGGAGGTGGAAGGAGGAGGGGAGCTGGCAGAGGTGAGCTGGAGGTGCAGGAAGAGGAGGGTTAATGCTGGGCAGGGGCAGGGCTGTGGAGGGGGGGTCGCGCTGGCAGGGTGGGCGCAGGGTGGGCTCCTGCCGACGGGGGTTGGGCTGGCAGGAGTTAATAGGGTGGCTCTTCCTTTTCCTCATCCCCTATATGAGGCTCCTGCCGGCTCCGGGCTCAGTTTGCTGCGGGAGCCAGAGGGGCAGGAGCTGAGTGAAACCGGAGCATCCCATCCCTGCATCCCCTGCGTGGGCTCAGGTGAGCAAGAGCATCCCCCACCTGCCGATCCCAATGGTTGGCACTGCTCCTGGCCGCGGGACTGGGCTGGGATCTATGTGGGAACACTGACACGGGCAGTCACAGCCTGGGCACACTGGCTCTGCTGGGGGGGGTGACAGGACCCTGTGCTGGGCACACCTTCCCTCAGCTGCCAGGAGCTCATCCCTCGGGAGCACAGGGCCAGACACACCACGTGCCTCAGTTTCCCCACCTGTACAGCGGGATGAGTGTTGTGTGGAGCCTGTGGACTGTGTGTGGAGGAGCGTGGCAGGGGGTTCCTGGGCCCTTTTCTCCCGTGAACTCTGCTCTGCCCAGCCCGGTGCCCCTGCTGTCACCCGGGAAGGCCGTGGGGCTGGGTCAGCTGGTGATGGCTCTTCAGGCCTTTTGTGCTCATTGAAACCCTCTGCTTGAGGCATTTACAGCCTCAGGCTCCTCCAGGCTCCTTCTCCCAGCACCCACCTCCACCTCAGGATGCAAACACTGGTGCTCGGGTGCAGCCGAGCAAGGCCCGGAGCACCCCAGGGCTAAGGAAACCCCCGTGGCTCCGTGTCCCCTGCGCACCGAGCAGAGGGAAACCTTCCCTGCCAGGGGAGCGCGGCTCGGGGACCCCAAAACACGCCCCAGCCCCTGCCCTGCTGCCCCAACACGCGGGGCAGCTCGCCAGCTCTCCTGAGCAGGGCTTTGTTGTGCCGCCCCTGCTCTCAGAAAGGCAAGGCGGTGCCAGCTCCGGTATTTTTTCCTGTTGGAAGCCGCTCCTGGGATGCGAGTGAAGCCGGCGGATGCTCGGCGCTTCTCTCTTCCTGCCCGCGGGCTGGTCCTGCCTGGGCTGGGATTGAGGGGACCCCCGGCTCTGCTTCACCCCCATCCTCCTCCTCACTGCTGCACGCTCGGGGCTAACTCTGACTCTCCTCTCTCCCCCCAGGGTGGAATCCAGGAGCCAAGCAAAGCTTCCAGAGCCTCCCCAGCTGCACCACAACCACTTGGGGGGGAAACAGAGCGACCAGGAGTGACATTTTGGGGCGATGGTGCCCCTGGGCAGCCCCACTCTTGCCGTCTGCGCCTCCAGCAACCTGCGCCTCATGGCCCCTGGCCGTGGCTCCCCCCTGGCCTGGCTGAACCGGGGTCCCGAGTGCCCAGGGGAGCCGGGGGGCAGCGGAGGCCGCAGACCCAGCGCCGTGGAGCGGCTGGAGGCCGACAAGGCCAAATACGTCAAGTCCCAGCAGGTCATCAGCCGGCGGCAGGAGCCGGCGCTGCGGGGCTCGCCCCGCCTGTCCCCGCTCGGCCGGCGCCTCCTCAGCCGCCAGCAGTGCAACGAGCTGTGCCAGGGCTCGGAGCTGGGCCGGGAGGGGCCCAGGAAGCTGCCGTGCCCCCCGTCCCCCGTGTCGCGCCGCAGTGGCAGCAGGCGCCTGCTGAGACCTGACTCCCTCATCATCTACCGGCAGAAACGGGATTGCCTGGGTGGGGACAAGGAGAACGCCAAGGGCTCCGGGCTGGTGCGACGCCTCTTCCAGGGACCCCTCAGCGACAAGCCCCCCAGCTCCCCGCCAGCCAGGGGTCTGGGCGAGGGACCACCACCCCCGCAGAGCCCCGAGACCCCCATGCTGTGGGCGCCTGTGGAGAAGGAGGAGGCGAGGACACCGGGTGCCAGCAGCAGCGGCGGTGGCACCTTGCCCATGCCCGGCAGCCCCCCGGCAGAGTCCCCGCAGCCCCCCGGCAAGCAGGCGCTGGCCCTGCGCGTGTCGCTGCCGCTCTCGGAGCAGGAGCGGTTCTTCAACTACTGCGGGCTGGACCGGGCGCTGGTGGAGCTGCTGGGGCAGGAGCGGTTCGGGCCGGCGGGCTGGGACAGCGCCTCGGCTCGGCTGCTCGGCTCCTGCGAGTCGGAGCCCGGGCAGGCCTCGGAGGGCAGCAAGGGGGGCGCGGGGCCGAGCGAGGAGGAGCTGGAGGATGCCCGGCTGGGCTCTGCCGTCTCGGTGGTGGAGCGCAACGCCCGTGTCATCAAGTGGCTCTACGGCTGCCAGAGGGCCTGGGCGGCCGCCAAGGAATCCACGGTGTGAGCAGAGACAGCCCAGCCGGGATGAGGACCCCCCTGTGGCTCCTGCTGGCTGGACATGTTCCCTCGCCCTCGCTGGATGTGGCCAAAGGGCTGGTGGCATCCACAGTCCTGGTGTGGTGGGAATGCTGCAGGCTGGGAAGGCCACCAGGACTACCCCAGACCTCAGGCTGAGGAACCCGAGGGGCAGGTGGGGAAGGGGCTCCCCTGGGTGAGTCTCTCCGTGGCCTCAGGGCTGGTGGGCTGCTGTCCTCCTGCTGTCCCCCACCTTCTCCATCCTCCCTGTCCCCCAGCCCAGGGTGGTGAGATGGTCCTGCAGCCCCCACTGACCACCCACACCCTGCTCCAGCTGCAGGCTGGGGGTGTGGACAGAGCCCAAGCCCCTCATCGCAGGCAGTGTACACACCACACTCCCTCCTCCCCAGAAGAGGGGCTGCTGGGCCAGAGCAGCACTCAATAAAGGTGTTTTGGGGGCTTTTTTTTCTAGCCTGGCAGTGTGTGTGGCTTGTGTGGGCAGATGCTCTGGGGTGGGGGAAGAGGGGGGTTGTGCTGCTCCAGGGGCAATGGGGCTGCTGTTGGGGAATGAGTGAGAGGAAAGCACTGTGTCTTGGGAAAAAGGGCACCTCGGGGTCTTTAGTGCAGACACAACACCCCAACCCACTGCAGAGCCCTCAGGTGCAGGCAGAGGGCTGCCCACCAGCACTGGGGGGGTCGCAAGTACTGCTGGAGAGTCCGGCTGGTGCATCCTCCTCTAGTTGCCCTTGGGGGCGTTTTTATTCCGGATTTCAGCCAGTTTGCCGGCCAGGAAGCCCCAGTGGAAGGCCCCTTCCTCCGGCTCCCGCAGGTCACTGCCATCCTCGCCCGGGGGCTCCCCGGGGCTCTCATCTGGCTCTGGGGGGGGCACCCCTTTGTCCGGCCCTGCCGCCTGCTGCCACTTGGTAGCAAAGAGATCCCAAAATCCGGGTGCCTTCTCAGACTGGGGCAGCTCAGGCGGCTCAGCAGCCAGTGGGCTGAGGAGAGAGTGGGGACAGGGAAATAGGTGTGGGGACTCTTCTCACCAGGCCCCACAAGGGCCAGAACTGTGACCCCCAAGCCCCCCATGTCCCCTTCCATGCCAGCTCTCCCCCAGGGCATAGGGCAGGGGATGGGGATGCAGGTGATGGGATGGGGGGATGAAGGGGCTGGGCAGTTCCCAGGGGCTGGATCCGGGTTCTGGGGTCTCCCTCGATCAATTTCCAACTTACTGGTCCGCGCAGGGCTCTGGGCTGAGCAGCTGGTGCTCGTCCTCGCGGGTGAAGAGGGACGAGAGCGTCCGCCAGCTCCGGGCACCCACGCCCTGCACCTGCGGGGGAGGCAGCACCGGGCTCACCGGGGACCCCCGGGTCCCAGCAACACCCCCCCGCTTCCGCCAGCCCCCTCCTCACCTTCCTCGCCAGCTGGGACACGGGGCTGGGCCCCTCCTCCATCAGCGCGGGGGTCTCGGCCGTCTCCATCAGCTCGGGGGGCTCTCCCTGAAACGAAGCCCCCATGTGAGCTCAGGGGGAGGGCAGGGGGGTCGGTCACCCCACTTCGGGGGGTCCCGGGCTCAGTGGGGACCCCCCCCACCCCACCTCGTCCTGCAGCGCCCCGTCCGCCCGGGGCCCTCCGAGGGTCTGCAGCACTTTGGCCTTGTAGAGCCGCCAGAAGCCCTGGGCCATGGTGAGGGGCTCGGCGGGGCCGGAGCCGGAGGAGCCGCGGGCGGCGGGACGATGGAGGGGGGGGACCGAGTGGCGATCCGGTGGCTTCATTAAAGTTTCAGCGGCCACTTCCAACGCACAAAAGGAATCTGAGCCCGCGCTGAGCCGGGGGCAGCGCGGGGGCGCCTGCTCCGGTCACCCCCAAATCCTCCCCTCCATCCCCGCGCCCCAGCACCCCCCCCCAGTGCCCCTCGCCCACAGCGGACCCCCAGGGCTGGGACATCCCCCTCCCAGGCTCAGAGCAGACGCTGGTGCTCCGCGCTCCCCCCGCCGCGTGTCCTTATTTATAATTGATGGCGGAGGAAACACGATCAGCGCCGGGGACGCGGCGCGCTGAGCCCTGCCCGGCTCATCACAGCGGTGACCGGGGCAGCGCGGGGGGACACGGGGACAGCTCGGGGAGGTGGCACCGGGGGCTTGGAGGGGGGGACACGGCTGTGCCCGGGGACCATCACCGGGACCATCACCGGGACCGGGGGGCTCCGGGCCGGGCGCGGGTGGGCGTGGCCTGCTGGTGATGGGCGTGGCTTATCGCCTAGCAGGCGTGGTCTATAGACTGACGCAACCATTGTGGGCGGTGCCTGTCCCTTCGTGGGCGTGTCCTGCCGCCCGGTGGGCGGAGCGGATCCCTTTGTGGAGGCGGGATTTGCCGCTCGGTGGGCGGGGCGTAGAGCCCGGGGGGGCGGGGCCCGCAGCCTCCCGCGCCTGCGCAGTGCGGCGCCCGGCCCGGCGTGGTCCCCGCCATGTCCCCTCGGAGCGGCCGCCGCACCGGCGCCCACCGGGCTCACTCGCTCGCCCGGCAGCTCAAGACGAAGCGGCGCCGCCGCGACCTGGACGAGATCCACGTGGACATGAAGCCTGAGAACGCGGCGCGGCTGCTGCGCCAGGAGGTCGACCCCGACCTGCCGGGCTGCGCCCAGTTCTACTGCCTGCACTGCGCGTGTGTGCGGGGGGGAGATGGGGAGGGGGGATTCGAACCCTGGGAGGGGGGGGTGTCTTGAGCTTGGGGGTCCCAGACCCGTGGAATGGGGTTGCTCTGGTTCTGGAAGGGTTCTTGGGATGCTCCTGGAGAGGGAGGGCGTGTCCCGGTCCCGGGGGGGTTGTCTTGGCCCCTGGGATGGGGTTGCCCTGGTCCTGGGGGATCCGTGGCTCCTGGGGTGGGCGGTGTCCTGTCCCCGGGGGCGTTCTTGGCTTGGGAAAGCTTGTCCCAGTCTCAGGGTGAACCCCAGCCCGTGGGGGACTGGCCCCAGGGTTGTGGGGGGACCCTGGCCCTTCAGTAGGGCTCTCCCCAGCCTTGCTCCCATCTCAGGGTCCCCCCTGACCCCCCCACCCTCTGATCCCCCTCCCAGGCGCTACTTCGTCGACCTGAACAGCATGAAGGAGCACTTCAGGTCCAAGGTGCACAAGAAGAGGTGAGGAGGGGTCCAGCAGCCCCACAACCCCTCGGGGTGGTGGGGTCAGTTCTGGGCCGGTCCTGCCCTGAGGAGCGGGGTGGGAGCCTTCACCCTCCCCCCGTGGCTCCCCCAGGCTGAAGCAGCTGCGGGAGGCTCCGTACACGCAGGAGGAGGCCGAGCGCGCCGCGGGGATGGGTTCCTACGTCCCCCCAAAGAAGGTGGAGGTGCAGACCCAGCCCCTGGAGGAGACCACGGAGATGGAGACGTCCAGCTGAGCCCAGGGGACGAGGGACTGAGATCTGCCGGCTCTGTAAGGGCGCCTTTGTCCTCAGCTTTGTGAGAAGAACACGTCCCAGCCACAGCCTGCCAGGAAAAACCACCCTGCTCCTCCTGCAGCCCCAGGACTAACGAGGAGAAGGAGCCAAGGAGACCCTGGGTGCCCTCACTGTGTGTCCTCCTTCTCCAGGAAGGGACAAGCAGCTTGTTCCCTCAGTGCTGGCAGGACTGTACGCTCCTCTCATTGCTTTTGGAGAGATTTTGGGTGTCTGTCCTTGGGTCAGAGGTTATTCCAGCGATTCACCCATTAAAATATGTCAACTAAGAGCCTGGAAGCATTGAGAGCTCTCTGGATACGAGGGGGACAGTCCCCCTGAGGGGTGTGGGGGCACCTCAGTGTTGTGCTCTTCCCCAGGAACAGCCTCATCCCAGTGCTCCTGCCTGGGCAGGGTGGTAAAACTCCCTCTGCCCTCCTGGCAGGGGGTTCCCAGGCAGCTTTTTTTGGGGTAATATGTGCTTGAGTGCTTGATGCTTCAAGCATCACTGAGCAGCTGGTTTGGGCCTCAAGAGGGGAGTGCTGGTGTCCCCTTGGCTGGGACACTTTGGGGCTCCTGTCCCCAAAAACCAACCAGTGATTTCATGGTCCTGGAGGGCTGGGGCTGCACCATCACCTCCCTGCCTCGTGTCTGCCAGACTGATGCTGCTGGTGACCCTGAGGGGACACTGTGTGACAATGCCACCACCCGCTGCTGCCGCCGCGGATTCCTGCAGAGCGGCTGACCCCGATTCATCCCTCCTGCCGTGCTGGGGACTGGGAATGAGCTGGGAATGAGCTGGGAATGAGCTGGGCATGGGGCTCCGGGCTGGAGCAGCAGGAAGGCAGAGCGACAGCGCAGTTGTGCTGGGTAGGGAAGGGTTTATTTCCACGCAGCCCGCCTGGATTTGTCCCCCCTCTGACCCTGGGGGGGATGGAGAGCTGCAGCTCTGCGTGGAGCCGGGAGAGGGGGGGTCAGGAAGGCTGCAGCTGCCATCCCAGCGGGATGTGCCTGCCCAGGGGACACGTCACCGACCCCGTGGCCCCACGTCCCCCCTGCCCCATTACCTAATGGCGCTCGTTGCTGGCCTCATTCCTGGCACATTCCCACAGGGACAGAGGGGGTCTGTGGCTGCCAGCAGGGTACCAGGGGCCCCTCAGGCCCCTCTGCTTTGGTGGGAGATGGAGATGGACGCAGCTCCCAGCTCCACCATCTGTCTGTCTGCCCCGTTCAGCCTCCGCTCTCGTGGCTGGATCCCGGTGTCTCGCAGCGGCTCGGGAAGGGGCTCATCCGGCAGCTCTGGAGCTGAAGGCGGCTTTTCCACTCTCCATCCCGGCTCCAAAAGCGGGGGCAGACAGGGACAGGCACGTGTCCCCCCTCCCCAGGGCACCATGGCGTGCCCAGGCGTGGCGGGAAGGGCTGGATGTGGCGCAGGTCAGCCGGAAAGTCGCCGCAGCTCCGCTCAGACGGGGGATGGCGGGTGGAGGGGGACCCCGCCACCCCCCTGGGGACCGTCCCCATGGCCCTGCCAGCCCCCTCCTCACGGCTCTGGGGGGGCCTTGGCAGGGTCAGCCATTCTCCGGGCGCTGTAGAGGGACAGGCAGAGCCCGGCAGCCGCCAGCAGCAGGGCCAGGGGGGTCAGCAGCCGCCCCCCCGGCTCGGTCCCCCGTCCTGCTGCCAGCTGCATCTGTGGGGGGAGAGAGGAGAGGAGAGGAGAGGGGAGCGCTGGGGCACCCCAAATCCCAAACCCCACGGGAACAGGGGGTCTGGGTCCATGCCCCGAATGTCTGTATCGTGCCTGGTGGTGTACAGGGGAAGGGGGCAGCTTTATGCCCCCTGTGGGGTGTCCGGGGTGGCTTTTGGGGTGCTCCAGGCAGCACTTGCGGGACTCCACCGGCAGCACCCTCGCTGCTAACGCGGAGCTGGGATGGAGCTGGGAATGGCTCCCGTGGCCAGCAGGCCCGGTGGGCGACACGGGCACCATCCCGGGGGTCCCCACAGGCTGCCCCCAACCCTGCTCGCCCCCTTACCTGGAGCAGACGGAAGTACCCCGGGGTCAGGCGCTTGGGGCGGATGATCATGGCGCGGCGGGGAGCAGCGGGGTCAGGCCCCGTGGGACGGCAGCGGGGCTGGGACCCCCCGACACGGGGACCCCCGCCCTGAGCACGGCGAGGGGTCCGTGCCCGTCTCCCGCCCCGCAGCCCCCTCGGGAAGGGCAGCACCGGGCGAGCACAGAGCGCTGTCAGCCGCGATCAGCGCCCGCTGCTCCCCCGAGCGCACACGCAGGGCGGGGGGGTTCGGCAGCCCAGACGGCGGCGGGGGGGCCAGAGCCAGCCCAGGACACGTTAGGGGGGCTGAAGAGCCGGGCTCACAGCCATGGGGGAGCTCCTCTGCAGGCCTCAGATGGGGGAGCCCCCTCGCCTCAGTTTCCCCCCCTTGCAAAGGAAGCGGTGTGAATATGCCTTGGGTGGGGGGGTGACGCCCCAGAAACTTCCCGTCCCTCATCTCTCATCCCTGGGAGGGCATCATTCCTTGGATCCCATTGAGGGTGGGGCAGGTTCATCACCACCGTTTAGGCTGAGACCAGGCAAACTCGTTGCATGAAGAGGGCTCTCCCACATGCCCAGTGTCACCCCTGGGGTCACCCAGCCAGGAGCCAGCAGGGACACCGCTGGGGAGGCCGAGCAGGGGCTCCCTCAGGCTCTCCTGGGGGGTCTGTGTGGCCAAACAGGGCAGCTGGGGGGGCTCCCACTGGGGTCACGAGTGCTGTTGGGCCTCAGCCTTCACAGCGTTTTTGGGGGGTAAAACACACCGTGTGCCATTTCCAAGAGGGTTCCAGCAGCCCCGTTTTCCAGGGGGGATTCCAGCGGCCCGTGCGTCACCGTCGGGCCGTGACTCACCTGGGGCGTGGGGCCTCGCCCCGTGGGATGGCGCTGGGCAGGTGAGCGGCACCCGGGCGCTCCAATGGGGCTCCCGCTCCCGGCACAGGTGGGAGCCGCTCCCGGCTCCCGCTCCCGGCTCCCGCCGCCCGTTCCGGCCCCGCCGCCATGGAGCCCGTGGGCTCCTGGGGCCCCGCAGAGGTGGCCACCTGGCTCCGAGGTGAGACCCTCCACCCCCTGCCTGCCCCCCCAAACCCAGGGGACACCCCACTGCTGGCTCTGAGGTGGGGTGTCCCCAGATGGGTGACATGTTGGTGTGGCTGGGGTGAGTGGCAGCACTTCTCGTCCCTCATCTCTTCTCCCCGAGAGGAAGCATTTTCCCTGGATCTTGCTGCGGGTGGGGTGGGGGTCTGGCCATCCCTGCCATCAGCCAGGTGTCACCCCCTGGGGTCACCCAGCTGGCAGGGGGGTGCTGCTCTGTGGCAGGGCTGGATGCAGCGGTGCAGGGGTATCCCTTCGAGGCCTGGGAGCTGGCAGGGCCTGACCTGCTGGGGCTGGATGTGGAGGTCCTGGAGGCACTGGGTGTGTGGCCCCTGGGGCACCAGGAGCTGCTGCTGGAGGCCGTGGAGCAGCTCCGTGAGCTGGTGAGTGCAGGGACCCCTGGGGGCTGTGGGGAAACCAGGGAGGAACGGGAGATTTGGGGGCACCCTGGGCTGGGTGAAGATGGGGACACCCTGGACTCATTAGAGAGGGGGTGTGGGGTCACCCTGGGCTGGGTGGAAGGGGGGACACTGGGGCACCTTGAACTGGGTGGAGGAGGGAGGTGGGGACACTCTGTGCTGGTTGGAGCTGGGAATCAGGGTTGGGTGAAGGTGGGGATGTGGAGGCACCCCTGAGCCCCTCACTGCCTCCCCATCCCCTGGCATCCATGTCCCCCCCAGGACACAGGGCTGGCGAGCACCAACCTGCGGACCCTGACAGAGAGGCTGCAGGAGCTGGCACAGGGCATCCAGAGCCTGGTGCTGGGGGGGCTGTCGGCAGAGGATGCCCCCCAGCCGCCCTCCCTCACCCTCCTGGCCCGAGTCATCGACCTGGTCGGGGCTGCCAAGGGACTCTTCTCCTGGCTCAACAGGTCCGGGGCAGGTGAGGGCCCCCCTGGGTGCTGGGTGACACCCACACCAGGGGCTGAGCTCTGTGTCCCCCTCCAGGTACCTCTTCTCCGCCCTCAACGACTTCTCAGCCAGCCAGGACATCGTCCTGCTGTGTGCCCAGCTGGCAGAGACGCTGCAGGCGGTGGGTGACGGGCTCAGTGTTGGGGTTGGGGAGCCAGCTGGCAGCTCTTCTGTCCCCCCACAAAGCTCTGCCGGGCTGGAGGTGGGGTGAGAGGGGATGTGGTGCAAGGGGGGTTCCCCACAGGGTCCCCCCAGCTGGGATGGAGCCATCCGTTCCCGCTCATCCCCCCCCACACATCTTGTTCCCCCAGGATGGTCCCGCGGCTGACAGGGACAGCCAGATCCTGCGGATTGTAAGTGCTGTGGGTGAGGAGGGAGTGGCAGGCACGGGGTGGTGCTGCCAGGGCATATCTGAGCCCCTTGCTGTCACCCACAGTGCCAGCACATCGTGGGCATCTGCGAGAGCATCGTGGGCTGCAGCCCCCCGGCGCTGCTGGACCGCAGGGCTGTGCTGCAGCAGGTGGGGCTGGCGCTGCCCCCCGGCCCCCAGGGCAGCCCCCCCAGGTCCCCCAGCACCCCGACGCTGCCCCCAGGCCTGTGGCAGAGCCCCCCAACATCCCCTGACTCGCCAACGCTGCCCCTCAGCCCATGGGGGAGCCCCCCAGTGTCCCCTGACTGCTCGGTGCCACCCTCTGACCCCCTGCCACTCATCACCACCCTGCTGGTGAGTGCCCACCACCCCAGTGACCCCCACTGCCTCTGGACCCCCCAGCCCCTGCTCAAACCCCCTTGCTGTCCCCACTCAGGGCTTTGAGATCACCTCCACCAGCTCCTGCCTGCACTTTGTGTCTGCGACCACCTCGGAGGTGAGCGAGGGGCTGCCCCTCCCTGTCTGTCACCCCTCCAAGTGCCACCCTGTCCCTTTTAGCATCTGCCATGGGGAATTCCCCCAACCCATGGGGTCCTCTTAGGGCCCTAATCTGCATCCCGACCCAGAGCTGGGGGGGCTGCCTGCAGCTGAGACTGTGCAATTCATCTCATGAGTGAGCACAGCCTGGGCATGAGGGGAGCCCCCTCTGCACCCCGATCCCACCGGCAGCTCCGGCCGCTGCCCTGTAAGGTCGGGTTAATAGTTAATCGCTCCCTGGTTCTCCCCATCTGGGAGAGATCCTGAGTGTGGATTAGCTTGGGAAGAGGGGGTGGGAACCCAGGACTGGGCACCCCACTCCCACCCTGCTTCTGCCCAGGCCCTGGCTGCCCACGGGGGGCACATCCTGCCCGGGGACGAGATCGTGCAGGTCAATGAGCAGGTCGTGGTGAGTCGGAGGGGACGGGGCTGGTTTTGGCAGGGAGGTCAAGGACAGGGAGCTGCAGGGCCGGGAGGGCTGGGGGAATATGGGGAGTGCAGCTGGGAGGATTTTGGGTGCACATAGGACATGCAGTCAGGAGGATTTTAGGGGGACTGTAGCTGGGAGGGCTTGGGGGGATTTAGGAGTTGAGATCTGCAAAAAGCAGGACCCATGGCTGGGAATGGACTGAGGGACACAGGAGCCACAGCTGTGGGGACTGGGGGATGTGGGATCTGTGCCTGGGGAGCATTTGGGGGATGTGGGATCTGTGCCAGGGGAGGGTTTGGGGGATGCAGCAGCTGTGGGGCCAGGGCTGTGTCCCACATCTCATCATGGGGCTGTGCAGGTGGGTTGGACACGCGACAATCTGGAGAGGAAGCTGCTGGAGAAGGCAAACGAGGTGACACTGGTGCTGAAGAAGATCCCCCTCGACCTGCCTGGCTCACCCCCCTCTCCCAGACAGCAGGTGAGTGATCCCAGTGCTCCCAGTTCATCCCAAGTGCCTCACTGGGACGTGCTGGGAACCGGGCAGAGATGCTCAGAGCCAGGCCTCTCCCATCACACTGGTGATCCCTAAAGCTCTGGGGTCCGTGGTGGGGTGGGGTCTGTCCCTGACACTCCACCCACAGCTCCCAGGAGCATTTTCGGATGCTGCGGATTCCCCCGGGACCAGGAGTGGCGAGTGCCCAGGCAGCCCCGTGTCCCTGACCTCCAGGTGAGCCCCGTCCCGACACCCCAACACCCCAAATCCGGCCAGCAAGGAGCTGTTTGGATGCCCCCAAGGCCCATTCCCAGCTCTTTTTTGGGGTGGA
>JAWWLV010000070.1:5486125-5559056 GCA_035041135.1 Platyrinchus mystaceus
ATTTTCTGCCCTCACTACTGACTTCTGATGAAAGGATTTAGTGCCTTTTTTGGGATAGTTTTCCTGCAGTGTCTCTGATTTTGGTCGTATTTGAACTAACATTCATTCCTTACGTAGCAATGCTTGGAGGGGACAAACAGGTGGAAGGGTGAGTTGCAGTCCTGATGTTGCATTAAAGGAACATCACATGGAGGATGGGCCTTTGGCCAAAGCCACGAGGAAAACAAGTTTGTGTACCTGGGAGAACCCTGGAATTCCCACAACACAGAACGTATCAGGACAAGGATTCCCGCGACACAGAACGTATCGGGACAAGGAGTGGGAAGGGGCACTTGACTGTTTGCCTTTCTAAGCTCTTGCTGTTGCTGTATGGAAATCTGAGAGTTGCTAAGAATAACCCCTGTCTGTGCAGCCAGGTTTGGTGCCCCTGTGGCAGGACGGGCTCGCGGGGTGCGCGCGCCGAGCTCTGCCTCATTTCCTGTGGCAATAAGGTGAGAGCCGTTGCTCCAGGCTCTGTTGCCCCAGCGTCCTGGAGGAGCTGGAAGGTCAGACCCTCGGGTTCAGCTATGTTTGAGGCTCACCATGGGCTCAGGGAAGGCTCCTGTTAGCTCTGGTTGTGGTTTGGAGTCGCAGCGGGACGGGCAGAGCAGAATCCCGGTCTCAGTGTTCAGCTGAGTAAGTTTCAGCCTTTTTATTTGATATGAAGGTCTTGATTTCTAAACCTGTAGGAAGATAACCTGATTGATTTAAGATTATGCTAGAGAAGCTTAAAAACAAGGATTAAAACTGTGAACTGGATTAAACCTGGATTCTCCCTGTGGTTTATGGTGGTAGAAAAATGTCATCAGGTTCCTGAAACGTGGAGTGAGGGGGAACATAGATGTGCTTGAGGCTTGCTGCTGCTGCTTAGGAGGATATGTTGAGGGGGAAAGGAGCTGGTTTTAAAGTTATTTTGGAAAGTTCACTAGAGGAGTATATTTTCAGGATTGTAATCAGAATATCACTCTTTTTTTTTTTTTTTTCCCCCTCTAGATTTTTGCAATTCCAGTAACGGTTCCTCATTCCACCCCATCAAAACCCAGGTGACCATTCCAACAGCCCACGTTATGCCTTCCACGCTGGGTGCCTCACCCTCCAAGCTGTGCTCTGCAGGAGAACAGGGCTGTTCCCAGGGCACTTCAAAGGCTGCTGTGCCAGGATCTGCCTCTGAACACTCAGGGCTCACAAGGAACGGGGATTTTAACGCTGGGAAGTCGTCTCAGGTGCCACCCAGGGATCTCCTGCGGCTCTACGGGGCTTCGGGGGAAAATGGCTTTGAGCAGCCCTGGCCCCACGCTGCTGATCCCACGAGAGCAGAAGACCCTTGGAAGTTCGACACCCCTGCCGTGGAGCGGACCCTGAACCAGTCCCTCTTTCTGGACAGTTTGTGTGCTGACCCTCAGCACAGGTTCCAGAAGCTCAATCCAAACCCCGAGGCAGGGAAGGACCGTTTCAAGGTGCTGCCAGAGAGCAAACACGGGGCAGGGCCCAACGGGGCGTGCGAGCCCCGGGACGGGCCGTGGCCGAGCGGGAGCAGAGCGGGGCCAGCGGGGCTCCAGGCCAACAACTTCTTCTCCAAACCTCTGGTGACTCCTCCATCCCGAGCGTGGGTGCCAGAAGGATGCACCCTCCACCCACACAAGGGGGTCTGCGAGCTCAGTGCTTGGAAACAGCAGCTGGACCAAGTGAGACTGCAGGTGGAGCAGATGCAGGTAGGGAGATGCTTGTGTGGCTGCAGCAGTTCTGAAAAGCTTCAGTCAGGAATCATTGTGCCAGACTTAGGAAGCAAGGGGGGAAAAATGTCTCCTGCTTCTCCCTGTGTGACACTGGAAGGCTCCTAATGATCTGTTTTTACAGCATGTGGTGTCACAGGTATCGTTTGACACGCTCCATATGTAGAGCAGCTCTGGGTTATGTTACAGGGCTGCACCAGAGTCCAGATCAAGAGGTGAAATAATACCTTGTCTGCTAGAAACTGCACGGAAAAAGAACGCCAAGAGGTTCTAAATAGTTTCTAGAATAATTTTATTCTGTATCTAGGGTTAAGAAAGACTTTTTCTTTTTTTTTTTTTTTTTAAAGATGCATAAAACTAACTGCAGCTTATTAGGTGGAAACTGTTTGTTTACCACCTCCCACCAGCTGTACCTTAATGGAGACAAATTGTTTCCAGTGAGCTAGCACAGTGATCTAAAATTATTTGTTAATCTCCAGTTGTGCTTGGGCAAAGTTACTTGTTCTTGGACATCAACAGAGACTGAAATAGCCCTGTCCTGGCATGCAGATGAGCACACAGTGTGCAAAATAGCTCCAGCAATGTTGCAATTACCTCTGTGGGGGCACAAACCTCTCCCTCCTTGTTTTGTTTCCTCCTGCAGTTACAAAATGGAGGCACCTGCCCCCATTCCTCCATGTACTCTCCATCACTGCCTCCACCTGATCCAGCCCAGTGGATCAATATCCTGAACTCCAACGAAAACCTACTCAAGGAAAAAGAGCTCCTCATTGACAGGTGAGGGTTTGACACTGACTCCAATGCATTTCCATTTGGAAAGTACCAAGGAAAGCTCATTTCTCACAGTCCCTTTTACCCAGTTGAGCTTTTTTTTTTATTGCAAAGAATGACCCTGGAGAGCAGCCTGAGCTCTCCTCCTCTCAGAATTAGGGTGATGTTCCTGAAGGCTTCAAATGAATTAATTTTGGTTGTGGTTTTCTGTGTTTTCTAAGGGGTAGAGATTTCTGTTTGCATCATGATTATCAGGAGTGTCCAAACTACTACCTTTTTGCTTAAGGAATTTCTGGGAGCTCTCTTCTGTATGTTTGAGAACAGGTTTTTTTCTTTACAGACAGAGGCAGCACATATCTCAGTTGGAGCAGAAGGTCCGGGAAAGTGAACTGCAGGTTCACAGTGCCCTGCTGGGCTGTCCAGCATCCTATGGAGATGTCTACATGCTTAGAATGCAGGTAATGGGGTACAACAGGTGGCCCTCCCACTTCTCCTGAAGTGTTTGCTGAGCAGGAGTCAAATTATACTTTGTGTGGGGTCCTGATTTACTCGTCAGCCCTGGGGTTCTCAGTGACCCTTGAGATTCCCAGCCCTGAAGGATGACAGCTTGTTCAGAAGCCTGTGCTAGTGATGCAAACACCTGGCAGCACTGACAAGTGCTATTTTGGACACTGCAGTGTGTGAGATGGGCTGAGTGGTGTTTGGGAACTGGGGAGGGATGAGGACAGGGCTCTGGGACAGCACAGCCAGTTTGTAACCAGCCAAATCCAGGGGCTGTCTCTGCCTGCAGGAGCTGCAGAGGGAGAACACGTTCCTTCGAGCACAGTTCACAGAGAAGACTGAATCCCTCAGCAAGGAGAACATTGAACTGGAGAGGAAGCTGGCTGCTGCAGAGGTGGATGTGAAGCTGGTCCGGGAGTCGCTGAAGGAAGCTGTGCAGAAACACGCAGAGGAGTTAAAGAAACAGGAAGAAAGGGTATGATCCCATTGCTCTAGAGATGGGAAGGTGTGTTTTGTTTGAGAAGCTAAAAGTCAGTGTAGTGCTGAGATGGAACTTTTCTGTGGCAGTCTGTAACTGCAGGTATTTTCTGATCTCCTTGTAGAGTACTTTGGTTTATAAGCAAAAACCCTTTCTCCTGCAGGTAGGAGCATTTCAGTACCTCCTC
Organism: Platyrinchus mystaceus; assembly: GCA_035041135.1. NCBI lineage: Eukaryota > Metazoa > Chordata > Aves > Passeriformes > Tyrannidae > Platyrinchus > Platyrinchus mystaceus. Next base: position 5,489,835 of record JAWWLV010000070.1, read on the forward strand.
TTTTAACCAGAAGAGCATGTCTTTAGCTAAATGAGCAGAAATGCTGCTGAGTTAAGGTGATCTTGTATTCTGGTGTTGAGTTCTGTGCAAAAAAGCTAAATGAGTGGCCTTACAGAAGACTGAAGAACAGATGAGAAATTATATAATCTAAACCTGTCTAAAACCATCCCTGCAGGTAAAGGGAAGAGACAAACACATCAGTAACCTTAAAAAGAAATGCCAGAAGGAATCTGAACAGAGCAGAGAGAGACAGCAGAGAATTGAGACCCTGGAACGATACCTGGCTGATCTGCCCACCCTTGAGGAGCACCAGAAACAGAGTCAGAAGGTAAAACCTTCTCTGAGTTGTGAAGATGACTCTTCACATACATTTTCAGGTGATTTTTCTACAGCTGCAGTTCCTCCCCTTTGTTGCAGCTGAAGGATTGTGAACTGAAGAGCACTGCTCTGCAGGAAACAGTGCTGGCACTGGAAACAGAGCTTGGAGACATCCAGGCTGCTCTCAGGGAGCAAGAGATGCAGCTGGAAACCCAAAAGCACAAGGAGATGGAGCTTCTTTCCACTGTGCGCAGGTAAGAACGAGGAGGATTAGAATAAGCTTCATCTTGGCACTGCAGCAGTTGCTGCACAAGGACAGGGATGCTTCACTGTCCCACCTGTCAGAACCAGGTCACTGTGGGTTTGTGGTGATTTCTGAGTGCTGGCCAAAACACTGTGTTCAAATCCTGCCTTCCAGCAGCGGAGGGTGGGAGCAGAACCACGTGGCTGAAAAAGGAGGGCCCTGTTTTGCCAGCTGGGTTTGTTTGTGTCCTCAGCTGGGTCTGTTGTTGCTCTCAGCTGTAACTCCTTGCAAAATGGACCTACTTGTGTGTCTGCAAATGGGCCAGTGTCACAGGCAGGGCTGTGTCCAGGGGCAAGGACTCCTTCCAGCACAGCCTTGGCAGTTTGTGAGCTGGGATGCAAATAGTTCAATGCTGACATCTGATGTGAGAATAATTTCCCTCCTTGAAGTGAGGGAAGAAACACCTTAAAGGTGTCTTTTCCCATGGTGTTTTGCTAACTTCAGCTTGCAGGATAAGCTGCAGCAGTGTGTGAAGAATGCAGAGAGAGGACCCTCTGCCCAGGATGGGGAGAGAAAGAAAATGGAACATGACTCTCTGAAGAAAGAATGCGACTGCCTCAAGAAGGTAAGGGGCTGTTCCAGTCAGGAATCACACATTTTTCCTTCCACTGAGTCACACCAGGCACTCAAATGAAATCAGGGACTTCTGTAGTCACAACTGCACCGAAGCAGCAGTTCCTGGAATTCAGACTGTGGGGTTCTAAAAGCTGTTGTTGGTGTGAAAACCACACAGTCCTACAGTAACTCTGGGGAGAAGTTGCAGAATGCAGAAGAGGGAAGAGGAAAACCACGAGAATACAACGTCTCTGGTCTGTTTGTAGCTGATATATTTAATGGTGCCTTTTATCAGGGAATTTAAGTCCACTCCTAACAGCAGCAGTGATTAAAGCAGTAAATGGACAGGGAAGAGAGAGGGGGTGCTGTCCTGCTGAAGGAGAAATCCTGGTGGTACTGCTGGCTCTGTGTGGCCAGTTCTGATGCCTTTGCTTTTGATTCCAGATCGTGGACAAAAAGCAGAAGAAGATGGAGCAGTTATCCTTGCAAGTAAAGGTGAGAGGTGACTGGGGAGGGACCTAGAACTGGAGAATCTGCTGTGAAATGAGTTAGACTTACTGTGTTCCCATGTTCTCTTCCAGAACCTGGAAGAACAGGTGGCTCAGGAAGAGGGGACAAGCCAAGCTCTCAAAGAGGAGGCCATGAGAAGGGAAAATGCACTGCAGCAGCTCCGGGCTGCTGTGAAAGAGGTCAGGGAGTGCTTGGAGTGCCTGAACATGGCACTGAATTGAGGGGATTGTCTTTCAGCAAGGCCCTGAATTTGGAGTCAGCAGCACAACATCTGCTTCCTGCTAGTCAGTTGTCCTGTCAGGGCTCTGAAAGGAGCTCTCCTCTGCTCAAATGCAGGAGGAAAAAGGCAGTTTCTGCCTCGGGAACTTGAGCTGGGGCTCGGGATGTGGTGGAAGAAGCCGAGCTTGCCACCTGGGGGCAGCAGGGCTGCGAGCTGGGCTGAGCTCTGCTCTCAAGCAGAGAAAGCCAAGCACAACGGCAGCCCTGGAAGGAAGGGATGGCGAGTGTTGGGGTGCACAACCTCCTGAAAGCTTATTTTGCTGCATCGTGGCTCAGCAGGAGTGGTGCAGTGTCCCAGGGTGCTTCCTGTCCGAGCCAGGAGAGCCAAACCCTCACCCCGAGCGGGACCGACGCTCATCTGGTGACCGTGTGGAGGGCTGGATGTGAACCAGCTCCTGCCCTCCCTGCTCCCATCAAGGAGCAGCTGCACTAAGGTGCTTTTAAGTGTGGTATTCTGTCCCAAGTGCCCACTAACCTGCTGTGTCCCTGTGTCCAGCTCTCTGTGCAGAACCAGGATCTGATCGAGAAGAACCTGACGCTTCAGGAGCGGCTCCGCCAGGCCGAGCTGACGGCCCAGCCCCTGCCCGCTGACACAGCCCGCCTCACCCAGGAGCTGCATGGGGAGCTGGCCATCTGCCTGCAGGATTTACAGTCTGTCTACAGCATTGTCACTCAGAGGGCTCAGGGCAAGGACCCCAACCTCTCTCTGCTCCTGGGCATTCACTGTAAGTACAGAGAGAAGGCAGAGCAAAGCCTTGCATTCCTGTGCCGTGGCAGAGTTAAATAACTCACATATAGCATGGAATTGTCTTTCTGGGCTTTATGAACCCTGACTCTGTGGTTAGCTCACTCTAAAGGTGCATGCTGTAATAACTGAATGTTAAGTAGAACCTCCTTTGCAAATGTGTGTTGGTTTTTCTGGCTGACTTGCAAATGTGTGTGATCCTTGGTCGGAATTGCATGTGAGGAAACTCCCTTCTCTGACTCCACAGCTGTGCAACACCCTGTGAAGGAGAAGGAAGACTTGCTGAGCCCTGATGGACTTGCAAAGAAAGTGGTGGAGGTAAAACAGCTTCACAAAGAGGTGGAGGAGTTAAGGACTGCCATATCTGACAGATATGCTCAGGATATGGGAGACAACTGCATCACCCAGTAAAGAGCACTCCCCAAAGTAAGACAGGAAATGAAGACTTAAAACCCTCAGGAGTCTTGAGCTCCTGCAACCCTAAACCTATTCAGCACTTTACCATCCCTCTGCTCGGGTACAAGAGATGTGACTTATCTGATCTGTGAGGGATCAGGGGGTTTGTTGCCAGAAGTGTTCAGCTGCTGACTGGAATTGTTCAGGGCTTCGGTGTCGGGTTCTGCAGTAGCTTTGATCTTGTGGAATGTGTTTTATGCTGTGTTTGCTGGAGCTGGTGTGGTCTCTGACGCTGGGAGGCTGAATTCTGACTTGCCTTCCGGGCATGTCGAATGCTGAACATGCAAATGTGACAGTTAAAATCATCACTAAAAGGAAATGTACGCCCTGGTGTTTCTGATAACTTCCCTGTGCAGGTCCTGTGTGACTTGTGAGACCACAGGATTCTTGGAGTGTTCAGAGGACACCTGGATTTTGTAGGCAGGCAGGTGTGCCAGGTACACTGCTGGTATTTACACTGAGGTGCTGCTGGCTTGGATTTATGGAGCAGGACCTGCTTTCCTCAGGTAAACACAACCAGAGTCTTTCAGTAGCCAGCATGAGTTGGAAATTAGAGCAACACTAAAAGACTCTGGAAGTGCTCCCCCTGGGCACTGTTACCCCAGAAGCCTTAAGCCTTTTGTTCCCCCCAAAATAGCACTGGGAGTTGAGTATGATTCACACTGTAGAGGAAATGGATTGATGCTGAAGTGCCTTAATGTGCTGGAGAAACCCTGTGTCCCCACTCTGCTTCGTGCCTAATGCATCTGCTGGCAGATGAGGAGCTGCTGTTCCTTCTCAAAGCCTTTTAGAGCTATCCCAAACAATCCTGGGGAGCCCTGAATGTCTGTGGCCCCTGCCAGAGCTTCCCAGAGCCTCTGTGCCCCTGGGGAGGCACCTCTGGCTTGGCTCTCTGCTGCTGGACTGGGAGAAAGCCATAATGGTCCTAATGGGGGAGGATGACACAGAGAGCTCTTCCTGCAAGGCAGTGGCCACTCGAGCTTTGTTGTAGCCCTGCTCCTCTGCAAGTAATGGGATTTCTAAATAAATCAGTGAGGGATAAATTTCACTGCACCACAACCCCCCTAAACCTTAGTGGCAACTTTACAGTACCGAGCCCTGGCTTGTGACAACGCTGTGGTGCTGAGGGTGGAACTTTGTTGGTTTTCAGCTTGAGTTAAGAGCAAGATACTAAGCTGTAACAGGGAGAAATCCTCCTGAAACTAGTGCTGTTCGGTTGTTCTTAGTTCATGTTGGGGCTGCGAGCCCTGGGTTTGGCAGAAATGCTTTTTTGTTATTCCTTTGTGTTAAATTTTAAGACCAAATCTGTTTTGTTTTTAGTGTTTGGCCGCCACGGGTGATGGTGGCAACGAAATTGGTTTGTCCTGAGCTGCTCTCCATGTGTCTGGTGTGTTTTGTGCCTGGCTGTGCCTGTCCCCAGGCTGCTGGTGCCATGTACTGAGGGGAACACATTTCCAAGGCTGTTCCTTGATGCTGTTTGTCCCGACTGCCGGGAGCTCTGCTGTCTCCTGCAGGTTCTCAGGGTGCTGTTGAGCACCATCCCCTTTCCCCCCTTTGCTTTGGGGTGCAAGATCCAGTTCCCAGGTGCTGTGTGGGGACATGTTTGCCCTCTGGCCCCACGGAGCTGGTTGTGAGATGAGATTGTGGCTGAAACCACCTCGGCTGATGCTTTTGGAGCATCACCCTTGGCCATGTGCCTGCAGTTGGGCTGCCCTGGTCGTGTGTTCCCCTCCACGGGGACGTGTCCCCTCCTCATCCTCCTGCACAACTGAGCCTGTTTGGCTAAGAGGGTGATCCCAAGTGCCCTTTGCTGTCGGTGCACAGGAAATCTTGGACCCTTCACTACTGAACACCCCAAGCCAGGCGGGGGGGACCAGGATGGTGTTCCCTCCCCGTCCCACCTTCCTTCCCCATCCCCTCGTCCCGTGCGTGTCCCCCTCCCCGCTCCCGTTGTGCTCAGCGCGTTTGTACCACCCTGTGTCCTTGTTGTTTATTTGTACCGAGTATTTCGATGATAAAATAAAGCCGCTCTGACCCACCCGTGCGAGGCTGTGCAGCGTGGGGATGGGGAAGCTCCGCGGGGCCCGGTAGGGGCGGCAGCGGCGGCTCCTGGGGCCGGTGCCTCATTCCCGGTGGGGTCAGAGGCTCTTCAGGCTGTCGGGGAGGTGTGTCCGTGCTCCCGGCGCCGGGAGGGGCGGCAGCAATGGCTCCCCGCTGCCGTTCCCGGGAGGGGCGGTGGTTCCCGGGCCGGCCCCGCACATCCCGCATGCCCGTGCCCGCCGGCCCCATTGGCGCCCGCCCGCTCCGCCTTCCCCCGCTCCGTCCCGCCCAGCCGAGCCTCCCTCCGCCCAGGGCTGAGCGAAGGGAGCGGCCGCGATCGCACCATGAGCACCCTCAAGGTCTACAGCACCTCGGTGACCGGCTCCCGGGAGGTGAGCGGGGCTCCGGCGGGCAGGGGGTGGGTGCAGCGGGGACCCTCTTCCCGGAGGGGTGGGCGGCTCTCTTCCGTGGAGCTCCGAAGGTTTCCCCCCCCTCTCCCCGCCTCGCCCTATCCCAGGTGTCCCCTCCCCTGCTCTCGCTGCACCGGCCCCTTCATCCCCCAAACCCATCCCTTCCCTGCTGAGTGTCCCCCCCACCGTGGCCGGGTGGCATCTGCACTGTGAGCGCTGTGCTGAGCGTGGCTGGCACGCTGGGGTGTGCAACACCCCCCCCTCCGGGCCCTTTTCCATCTCCCCTTAACCTGCCTTTTCCACCCCGGGCTCCAGATCAAATCCCAACAGAGCGAAGTAACCAGAATCCTCGATGGGAAAAACATCAAGTACGAGCTGGTGGATATCTCCCAGGACAATGCTCTCCGGGAGGAGATGAGGGCAAAGGCAGGCAACCCCAAAGCCATCCCACCCCAGATTGTCAACGGAGACCAGTACTGTGGGGTGAGGCTCCCGTTCCGTCCTGGGAATCAGCACCCCGAGGTTGGGTGGTGGGTGACAGTCCCATCCACTTGGTTTTGCTACAAAGGGTGTCAAGACACCCTGTGAGTTATTTCTTGTGAGGCACACAGACAAAGTGCTGCCAGGATTCGTGGCCATTTGGAACACCGTGGCTTGGGGAAAAACGGGATGTGGGCAGGGGTCTTTGGGTGACCGTGGGCTGTGCTGTGTGGGGCTGTCCCTGCTTTGCTCTGTCATCCTTGGCACAACCAACTGGTCCCTGTGCTGTGAACCAGTTTGTGCCACGTTCTCAGGGGACCCTCTTGCCTTGTGAGCGACCGTGTGGCTTTTCCCTGCAGGATTACGAGCTCTTTGTGGAAGCGGTGGAGCAAAACACTCTGCAGGAGTTCCTGAAGCTGGCCTGAGCCCCGGCTCCTCTCCCTTCCTGGACTCTACCTGCATTCCTGAGCACCCTCATCTCCGACCACCTTCACCTCCAGGTTGTCAGCGCTGTCCGGGCACCGCGACCTGCATTCCCGGCACAGGGAAACAAACCCATGACCAAAACTCATTGCAGCTGCCTCCGATTCCCTCCCGCCTCACCCCGAAATCATCTCAGAGAGGGATCCAAAGAAAGTCTGCCGCTCGCTGCGCATGGCCTGTGAGCAGAGCCGGCCCGGCTCACCGCAGCTTCCAGTGCCTCTGTAAACAGCAAATCCTCCGGGGCGTGTGAAGTGTGGGGCAGCCCTCAGCCCCCTCCTCTGCCTCTGGAGGGAAGGGCTTAGGGCTCCATGTTACTTCCCACTTCTCCTAATTGCTGTTAAAATTGTAAATTCCGCTGCCTCACTTCCTTTTTTTTCTTTTTTTCCCCCTTTTCATCTCGACTGTAGGCATTATGGCAACTAAGTAAATTTTTTTTTTTGTCTTAATTTAATGCAAAAATACTGCACAGAGTTGGGGTCTGACCACCCACTGTGGAGGAGCTGGGGGTGAAGGCTGGGATCTGTGGCATCTGTGCTGCCTGGGGGGATGGATGGGGCTGGAAGTGAGATCTGTGCTGTTCTGGCCACCCTCCACCATGACCAGGGCTCCCTCGTGAGCATTAATAGCTCAGGGCTGCCCCAGACCAGCTGATGCTCCAGCTGTCTGATCTTTCCTCTTTGAGTTGGCTTTTTTGCAATCCCGGACCAAGTGCATTTTGTTTTCCTGCCAAAAAGCAAGTTTATAACCAGTGTTGTCTTCTGAGATGCTATTAAATGTTACTGTACCTTTCACGTCGGTGCTCCTGCCTTTCTTTTAAATCTGGTTTTATTTTGACTACAGGTTAAACATCACCCTACGTAATGATTCTGAGTCATTTCCAGCTCTGAGGAGCCGAGTTGGTTGTACTCGCTGCTGCAGCCTGACACAAAGATCTTAACACCTTAGATTGCTGCTGCTAATCAAAGGCTCACAGGACTTGTCTGAGTGTCCCACGGCGTGGTAGTGACAGGTTCTGCACTCGAACATTCCTCTCCTCTGCGTGGTGAGAGCAACAGCCCGAGGCAGGGACAGCTTCAGCCAGACACGTGAGCAAAAAGCAACCCCCTGGCACAAAGATTGGCTGGTTATAGACCAGGAGACAGAGGGGCAGAGGAAAAGGCTGCCCCTGGATCTGCTACAGGTGGAAAAAGGAGGAAGCTGAGTGAGAGCTGTGTGGGTTGAGTCACTGGTCACGGGAAGCTGGTGGAAGCAGCTGGTTTGCTTCCTGCATTTGAGTTAGGCAGGGTCCAGCTCCAGCTGGAGGGGTCTGGGAAGAGCTCCGGGCACCCTGAGTTTCCGCAGTAACTGTGCCTTTGGAATCTAAAGGAAGTGGAAGCTGCAACAGGAATAAAGGGTTGCATTGGGAGCCTTTAATGAGGGCTGGGTCTGCTCAGAGGGACCTGCCAGAAGGCGCTGCCTCGAATGAGTGGGAGTGTTGTCAGCTGGGAGTCAAGTGGGAGCTTGTCACAGCTGGAATGGGAAGAATGTGCTGGGGAAGGGGAAAAGGGCCTGCAAAGTGCAGCCCCAGCCCACGGAGAAGGAGGAAGATGCTTTATTCAGGGCTCTCGTGGAGAAGCCACGGAGGGATTATGCTCTTCTCCAATGACACGGTGTCCTGTTGCAGCATCCAGCTCCAGCAGGAGGAGGGAGGGAGGGAGGGAGGGAGGGTAAGTGCAGGCAGGCTGGAGCCTGGGCCCTGCTGGAGCTGGGGGCTGTCCAAGGGAAGGAGCTGTGCACGTACAGGAAGCCCAGTAGCAGGATCTCCCGGCTGAGTCGAGTCTGGCTCAGTCCCAGCACTGCAACGGCTCAAGGCCTTCAGGTTTAGCTTCACCAGGGACCGTAGAACTGGGCCTGTCTCTCCCCTGGTGTCAGTGCAGTTGAAATCTGTGGGGACCAGTCATGTGTGGAAAGCAAACTGCCCCTGGCTGTGTGTCTGTCCTGCTGCTATACAGTCCCTGAGCCCAGTACCAGTGTGAAGCTGGAGGGCTCCCCTGGGCAGGGATCAGCCTGTATAACTCCACACAAAGGAGGAACCAGGCCTGGACCCCAGGTGTGAGCTGATGGAAGTGTCACTGGGTTGGGAGCTCACCTGTCCTGGGGAACAGCACCCACTGTGAGGCAGCAGGAGCAGGCCTGGCACCCTCTGCCACAGGGAGAGGCCAAACCACTGCTCCAGGCTTTTTTCCATCCCAGGTAATGGCACAAGGAAACTAAATCTGGAAAGAAAACCTCTTCCCAGCCAGGGCAGGTTATAACAGGTGAGAGGCAGCTCCTTCTCCTTACAGAGCTTGGGATGAGGAGCTGTCACGGTGTTTGCAGCCCTGTCCCTCTTGCTGGGAGAGGTCTCTTCTCCTCAGCAGCAAGGAAGCACTGGGGATCAGCCCACATTCCTGCAGGCTCCTGGAGTTGTCCGGGTACAGCCTCTTGGGAAAGGTGCTGATGATCTCATACGAGTCGGAGTCTCCACCCCTAGGAAAGAACAGCACAATCTTTCCTACTTGCAGGGTCCCCCAAGGTTTTGCTGAGATGCTCTGGCTGATCCAGCTGTGGTTATGCAAGAGCAGAAAAAAGGGCTCCCAGCCCTGTGCAGCCAGCCAGGCATTGAGCAGCTGTTCCAGCTGCACAGCTGCAGGGGGAAGGAGGATCCTGCATCCCGGCAGCACTGAGCTCATCCTGGGCTCAGACCAAGGCCAGGGCCCTGGCCTGCAACAGCAGTGGGAAGAGGGGAGGGCAAAAGGGGCCTTCAGCCATGTGGAATTGTCCCCAAAGGGCTGAGTGAGCCCTCGGGCAGCATTAAATGGGTTGGGATATTGAGATGGCTGAGCAAAGTGGGTGTTGATCCAGCAGTTCGGCTTCCAGGCTGCACCAGCACCTTGAGAACGGTGGCACTAGTCATGAGAGTGCTGCTGAGCAAAGGCAGGGATGGCCTGGGTCTGATGGCAATTCTGGGAGGGCAGAAGAGGTTTATCTCTGCTGCTGCATGGCAAAGGTGGGTATGAAACACTCTGAGCTATGTGGGACCCCTGCAGTACACTGGAGAGCATCTAGTGAGGGAGCTGAAGGGGCAGAGGGCTGAGCTGTGACCCAGCTCAGGCTGATGTCTGAAGATCCAGGGCCTTCAGCAGCCACCAAGAGCCCTTCCCTGGGGCCCTACAGAGCCAGGCAAGGATGGGAGGAAGTCGGGCACACCTGATGTGGGTGAGGTGCCGGCGCAGGTCCCCGATGGTGTCCGTGAAGAGCATCCTCACAAGGTGCGTGTGCTCCCCGCTCTCGGACCTGACCCGGAGAGCGCAGACGCCAGGGGCAGGAGCTTCAGCCTCTTCAGTCACCTTCACCCTGGTTAGAAAACCCTGTCAGCCAAGGACTGAGCTCCACTCAGTGGGCAGAACCTCCAGGATGTGCTGGTGAGGTCTGAACAGGGGCGAGGGAATGTTCTAGAGACGAACGAGGCCCCACCTGACTGCAGGAAAACAGAGTGACCCACTGCCCAAACTGCTGCTTTGCTTTCCCTGCCTGAAGGTGCCTTGAAGAGGGTTGTTGACCTTTTTTAGCTTTTTCATGTTAAATCAGGGCTGTCTGGTGAGTGCTTCGCCCTACTTCTCTGATTAAAAATAATCTGCTTGGGGTTTTTTTTTTTTTCATTAGCTATTTGGGTCTTGGCTTGCCAGAGGACTGAGTGGAAAAGTGCTGTTAGTGAGACCTCCCACTTGGGCATCAGTTTCTTGGAGGGATTCTCCCATTTAACATGACTGCAAGCAGCTTCTTCAGTGGTTTCAAACTCTTAGGCCCTGGCTTGCTGTTGGGAAAACTATTTCACAGAAATAAGTGACATTTGTTAGAGATGCAAAATATGGCAGGTTTGCCATGAGAAATTCAATGGTCTTCCCAAATGACCAAACTTGGCCTTTTTTCTAATTATTTCTAAGATCTAAAAGGGGAAAGTCCATTTACTTCCTGAACTGAACCCCCTGAAATAAACCTGCAGTGATGAAATAGGAGGAGGAGATCCTGAGAGGGCAGGGGTTGGGGGGCTGTACCTGCACTCTCCAGGGCAGCCAGTCTGGGTGTTTCCAGCAGGGTCTCTTTGCTGCTCTGCACCCCATCAGAGCCCTGAAACCAAACCAGGTGAGTGTCACCACTGCCCAGAGAGCAGCCAGTGCCAGGATGGCCCAGAGGCCAAAGTGCCACGTGTGCTCTGGTGGAGCCTCTCTGGGAGGAGGAGGCCCAAGGAGGGGGTGCTGGTGCTGTGCAGGGTGCTGAGCCCAAGGAATCGTTGCTGCCCCTCTCCCATGGGTGTCTGGGGATCCTCTTGTACCTGCTGTGCTGCTCCAGTTGAGCCCTGGACACCAACCACTCCTCCTCCATGTTCCAGGGGCTTGGGAAGCCCATTGGGAAACTGCTCCAAGGAGGCTTTGGGACCTGCCAGAGCAGAGAGGAGATGTGGCCATGTGTGACCTTCTTGACAGACATTTTGACCCCAGAATAGGCTGATTTGGTGAAAGGAGAGCACACAGCAGCCGACAGGGAGAGCTCTCACCACCCCCAGCGAGGCTGAGATGCTCTCGGGTTCCTCCCTTGAAGTTTGTCCCACTTTCTGGCCCACTAAATGTCTGATTGTCAACATCAACAGTGAGGACTGCACAGCCTGTTCAGCACAGCTGGGATGCACAGCAGGTAGGAACCTGGATAGCTCTGCTGTGAAAAACTGAAACAATCACAATTTTGTACAGTCTCGGACAATGTTTCCCTTTGGGAGGGTTTGTTTGTTGGTGTCCACTTCTTTTTGTTTGGAATATTTTATTTTCCTTTTTTTTACTACTTAGATAAAGGGAATGTTTAGCAGAGCTTCTGTTTGGGAATAGCCTTGAGATGAATAAGAAAGCAGTTCAGCTGTAGGTAACCAGGCAGCTGTTGCTGATGGGAGAGGAATGTCTTGGGTTATTCAGTGATGCACACACAGACCCACTAGTTTCTGTCTCTGACTGACTGAGTCTGGCTTCCCAACCCTGACAGGTATTGCTAATGCAGGCTGTGACAGTCTAGAAGCAAAATGAGGTGTATCTGTGGCCTGACCTTATGTCCCATATTCTGTTATGAAAGTCTGAAGAGAAACTGTCCCACAATCAGTACAGTTAAGGCTGATGTGGCTTGAAGATAATCTACATTTATGGAATGAGGCTGTAGGAGAGCAGAGGGTTTTTTTGCCAGCAAACCCTTCCCTCAGCCTTTGATGGTGGTAAAGGTGAAGGTGGGGGAGCTTGGCCTTTCAGAAGAGTGCAGGGCAGAGATGTTTTGGAAACCTGCTGAATTTCTGATAATTTATTACTTGTCATGTCTCATTCTTTAGGAGATGAATGATGAGAGGACACTGTGTGTGTTGCCTGGCTTCCAGCTCCTGAAGCAGCACCAGGCCCTGACCCACAAGTGTTTCCTTCCTTGCTGAGACCCCCCCCAACACCCCTCCTTGCTGCTGCACTGCCCTGGTAAGGTTTAGAAGTTCTCCCCTTTGAAAATCAGCTGCATTTTTGAGGCAGGCTTAAGATTTTACCTGAGATCTCAGTGGTTTCCTGCACTTGGTTTGACTGTGAATGACCAACCATTTGGCCATGGCCAGGAAAATTCCTTGGAAGGTCCCTCTCCTCAAATACCACATCCCTTCTGTCAGTGACCTGTTGAATTAAGTCCAACTGCCATAAGCAAATCTGAGTGTTGCACAAGCTTCTCTTGCTGCATCAGAGCACGATAAACCACAGCAATGCCGCCCAACAGTCCTAAACCCCAAACAAAACCAACGATGCACAGGCTAAAAGGAACCTCAGCCCCAAGAGCTTTGCACAGTCCCCCTTCCAATGTGACTTTCTAACTTCCACAGCTCCCAGCTCACTCCAGCTGGACTGACCTTGTCTTGCCCCTGCAGCTGTGCCCTGGTTTCTTCGTGGCAGTGGGAAGGTCCAGCCTCTGGTTGTTCCTGCTTACGTTTCAGATGCACTCAAAGCCCTAGATTTGAGTCCTCTGAGGCTTTCTGCCTGCAAATGTGGCCTTGGCTCTTTGCCATTTCTGAGAAATCAAAAAGTGGGGCCCAAAAGAACCTCAGGTGGCCAAAACCATTTAAGGCGTGCAAAATAAACTCTCACGATTTGAGAGACACTTGTTCAATCTGGTTTTAAAAGCTTTTCCAGGGGAGCTATTTGAGAACATTTCTTTTTTCCCCCTTGAGTGACACAGCTCTTCAGATGCTGCACGTGCTACATCTCTTATAGAAGCCTTGTTCCAAGCCAAGATTCACTGAGGCAGAGAAACCCTTCATGCTGACGCAGAAACACTCACTCAGTTCCTCTAACGGCTGTAGCAGGTGTGCTCCCCGCTACCCCTTCCCCCAGACACACTTGCACAGCATCACAAACCTCAAACTCAATCCAGCATGTTGATGACAGAAACCTGAACAGTTTTCTTGGGAAGCAAGAGAGCAATTTCTCCCCAAAAAGCTGGTGAGAAGGGTTTGGCTCTTACCTGCAAAGGGACGCCGTCGGGGTAGCGCTGCTGCAGCTCTGAAGGGAAATACCCATCCATGATGTCCTGCAGGCATTGCTGAAACAACATCAGAGCTCATGGTCACACCACAGACTTTCTGTTTAGGTCAGGACTGATCTTTCTGCTGGGCTGCTCCTATTTGTGGTGTTATGGCTGTGCAGAGAAGTCAGAGACACAGAATCTCATCTCTAAAAATTACTGCACAAAGACATACAAGACTTTTAAGGCACTGTGGGAACGTGAGGTGAGGAGCTGGGCTCCTTTTTTAGGACTGAGATGAGCTCAAAAGCCTTATTGCCTTTCCTGGGGCTTAGTGAAGGATGGCAGGGTGGCTCTAATTCCCTTCCAGACCTTTCCATACCTGTGTGGATGGGTCCTGGTAGGGCCGGAAGGCTCCGTTGCACATGACGATCCCATTTTGGTACAGGGTGAGAGGGACGGGTTCTGGCTGCTTCAGCCGAGCCCCCCTGAGCGTGTGCTTGATTTGAGAACTGCCTTCTCCAGCCAGCAGGTTCAAATATTTAACATTCTCCAAGATTAAATCAAAATCAATCCCGTGTTTGGAAACAACGGCTTCACCTGCGGCAGAGGGATGGGAGTTACAGGGGGAAGGGGGTGGCAGCAGAGCAGCTCTTTATCTGCATGAATTTGAGGTGTGTTCTGAGCCCTGACTTTTTCACATGTTTGCAGAGTGTGGTGCAACACTTGTGCTGTGGTGCAGCGCTGTCAGGCCCACATGGGTGTGGGCTAAACCACAAGGGCAGGGCAGAGGGTGCAAACTCACAGGGCTCCAGGCTCGGCCCCTTCTTGCCTTGTTTATCACCTCAGGAGGGCTGTGTTGTCCCTGCACAATGCACGCGGAGGAATTTCACTAGTTGGATTAGCTAGATTGGATCAATGGATCAGGGCAGAGGTGCTAAAGAAGTGTCAGTGTAAACACAGGCAGCAGGTTGGGCTGTGAGGATGTTTGTCTGGGTGCTTGAGGGTGGTAGGGTGAAGCTGTAAAAGAGGTTGTGATGGGGCAGAGGAATGAAATCAGAAGGGGAAATGAAAGAAAATATGTAGATTAAGCTAAAGCCCTTTGTACTGTTGTTCTGCTTTTTTATGAGTTTTTATGATTTCCTAAAGGAGGATGGGGAAATGCCCTTAAAAAGGGTCAGTGAGCTGATATCAAAACTATTTCTACTGATTTCCGTCTGTCTGTCCCCTCCTGCATCTAGGGGTGGGGAGTTCTAGTTAGCTAATATTTGCATAGTGGTTAGAAGGCAGCATTGGCTCTACAGCCCAAGTATTCTTCCTTTTTTTTTCCTCTGTCACCACTTCCTAAGAAGCCATTGCCAAACATGCTTGGACCCCACACAGCACAGTCAGGTCTCAATTAAACCACTCACGTGGTAGTTGGGAGGAAAGGCAAACAATACTCCCTGGTGGAGCCAGACAATGTGGGTAAGTTACTACAACTGCTATGTACACAAAGCACCTGATTCCGTTTTCCACCCTCTTTACGTCAATATTATTAAAGCAATCAAGCTTCAAACAGTGCAGGGCCCGTGAATTCTGCAGGAATCAGCTGCTGTGAGGTCCTCCCAAAGGGCTGAGCCATCAGGTTCTCTCCTGAAGAGCTTACAAAACATAGGTGCATAAAATTAAACCTCCTGCCTGGCTTAGCTCCTGCAAGGTCACTCCGTGTCCCCGTCCCTGGGATGGATTGAAGAGCTCGGCACAGGATCACAAATTCTGAAGGCCCAGATCCTGGTTTTTTTTGTGCTTATCTACTCCACCTTCTCTGAGCAGGCAGTGGGAGCTGGGATAGCTGCTTTCAGCCAGGGGTGCTAGTGCTTTACCTGGCTTCCAGAGGCTCCTTAGTAGCAGCTCCTCTTCATCCCCGAGGGATTCAGTGTCTCCCAGCTGATCCTGTGTCTCTCCAACCCAAATCAGACCGTAGTCATTCAGAAAGCGCTGAGAGGGGGAAGTACAAGTCAGTGCTGTAGAGCAGAGCTTCAGAAAACTAGAAATGGAAGCCTGAGTGTGGTCAGTTGTGACTGTGAGAAGCGGAAAGGGAGGTAGAAGAGGTTTGTCTTGGGGGCTCCTTGGCCCTGACAGACAGATGGACTCACTGGCTGGGCAGTAGTAGCAGCTCCACCAGTAGTAGGCTAAAGGGAGGAGGAAAGCATTTGTAGTGACAGTGTAATCTCTCAAGACTGCAGAAGCCATAAGAAATGCTTCTACAGTGCTGGAAATCAAAATGAAGAGGCTTGCAGGAGGCACAGATGTCTGTGTATTTAAAAGCCTCCTTCTGCCCTGTTGCTCACATCCAACCTGCTCTGTCTTTGCAGACTGAGGTGAAGAATTGTGATGGTCAAAGTGGCAGCTCGAAAAAGGCCAAGCAGCCTGGGACTGCAAGGATCTCAAAGTGAAGGTGGCAGATGGCTGAGGGCAAGTGAAGCTGGTGTCTCACCTCCATCTCACAGACCTGGGCCTGCAGCTGAAGGCACCTCACTTCCAGCTCTTCTAGGGGGGATGAGTCAGGAGCACCTGAAAAAGAAGAGCTGATGTTTGTGGGCACAGCTTTAAAGAAGAGCTGTAGATAAAACCTGTGTCCCACAGCCCAGACCCCCAGCAGCACCTTGCCTGCACTGTGAGTGACCTCAGGCGTGACACAGGAGCTGAACATGAGCTTTGTGTGCTGCACTCGGACAATTCAGCCTGCAGTGGTTTGACAGACCAAGAGACAGCTGTGAAGGACACTGGCAAAGTTTGATGCTGCAGGAAGCTGATGTGAGTGGTGCTGTTGGCAATTATGCAATGAAAACTGCTTGGCTTCCTCAGCCCAGTAAAAAATGGAGCAGGTGTCCACTAAAGCTGAGTCCAGAAACCTTGGCTGAGTGGCAGCACAACGCGTGGTGAGGCACAAACCACACATGTTTGTGGTTTGACAGGCACAGTCGTGTTTTTTTCACTCAGGAAATGGAGAATTTACCACAGCTTTGCACTAACAAGGTCGTTCAGCCATTGTAGAAAACGTGTGTGGGCTCAGCTGGACAGCTGCTGGATTCCAGGGAACTGAACAGGGGAAAAGACCTTTGGTGACTCACTTAAAGCTGGGTTTAATTTAGAGTTAGGCTGCCTTGCAGGACAAGTAAGCCTGGACCTGTTACACTCCAAGCAGATTTTTGGTTTGTCTCAGCTGTAGCTGTTTTCCAGCCTGTTTGAACTCTACAGTGTTCACTGATTTTTTATATATATTTTTTTTTCTGACCATCCTCGGGTGTCTGGGTGGTTGTTTTACACTCATGGAAACTTAGTAACCCACAGAAAATAGGCCAGGAAATGACGATTTGTGCTGCACCAGAAAAAGCCGAGTGACAGATGCGAGTTAAAAGTGCAGATCTGCTTTAGGAAATGGCACCAGTGTGGCTGGTACCTCTCACCAAAGAGGCTCCTGGGCTTTGGAGCCAGGGACAGCTCAGGGAGGAGCTCTGTTGCCCTCCCAGAGGTGCCAAAGGTAGCTCAAGTTTTACCTTCCCCTTCCTGAAGAGTCTTTATCTTCTCCTCGAGTTCAGCAATCCTCCTGTCCTGCAGGGACAGAACAAACAATGACCTCACTTGGTTCCTGGGCCTCAGGACCTCGAGGTTTGCACAGTTAGTCCTGGGTGAGTCTGGTGCAGGTACTTCCAACCAACTCAGAGACAGGAAAAATAAGGGTCAGAAGGGCTGAATCACCTCACAAACACCTTAATTAAGCTCAAGTGAGGGGTGGGATAAACAGAACTCCAGGAATAGGTGACCCATCTCCCAGTCCTCCATCTGCACTAGAGCTGTGGGCACACACAGGCTCCTGTGCTTCCTGCTGAGGGGCTGATCTAGAGACTAAACCAGCACCTCTGCAGTTTTATTCAAAAATAAACCAAAACAGGGTATTTATTCTAAGCTTTTAAAGGGTACGGATTAACTTCTTTTAGCCCAAACAAGGTCTGAGCAGGTGGAACTGCTGTGGCTTCAGCCATCAAAGCAGGACAGGGGGCTGATTTTTACCTTCAGCTGGATTTCTTGTGCTTGTTTCTCTACTTTTTGTTCCAGCAGAGAGATTTTTTCAATCACGGAGGGCGTGAGCTCCACCACGGGGGCCACGAGCTCCGTGTCGGTGTGAGCTGCACCTGGAGGCACAAAGACCTGTTACCTCTCTGAAATGGGGGGTACACAGAGGGCCCCACACCAGAATTCCTTCTCTGCCACAGCAAGGAGGAGGAGGAGGATATTTTTGGGGGGTTTTAGGGGGTGGCTGTGTCACCAACAGCACGTTGTGTAGGCGAGAGAGGGAAAATTAGGCCTGGCCTGGGGTGTCACTGAGAAATTCTGAACCCCCTAATAAATGAGGGACTTTACCCTCCATGTTCCTTTTCAGTGTTGTCCCCTGGAGCAGGAGGGGAGGCTGCCTTGCACTGGATTCCTGGTCCTAGGAGACAGCCTGGCATCTTCTGAGAAAGGGCACGGAGAGCACGGAAGGAAGAAAAACAGGTCAGTGTTTGGATACAACTTCTCCAAAAGCAGGGAAAGAAACATCAAGAAATATCAGGCTTGTGCTGAAGGGAAAGCAGGTGGCCTGGGCATTCAATCCCAAATTCCTGAGCGTGTGTGGGCACTCGATGTGAGACAGGAACGTGGGAAGGTACAATCAGAAACAGCAAACTTGACTGGGAGTGAAACGTGAGGGTTTGCTCTAAAACTTGGTGGGGAGGATGTGACCTGAAGTGGAACTGCAAAAATAGGTGACGTTCTGCTGTGCTCTAGGGCTGGTTGAGGATGTGGAAGCCTGTTGTTTCTTATCTGATTTTGGACAGTTGTAGGAGAGAGAGAGCAGAGAGCGAGCTACAGTCATTGCAAAACCTGTAGGGTGGTAACTGCCACAAACCCAACTGCCCTACCTGTGAAGGCAATGAACCAGCTCTGCCCTTTCAGTAAAAATAAGAGGGGATAATATATAAAAATAAAGCACAGGCTCATTAACTGTGGGGGGTTTGCTTGAGGGGTAAATATTTTAAAATGTAATTGAAAAAACTGTCCAAAAAGGCTTATGCTGTACATTTTTCTCATCATCCCAGCCCGTACAGCGGGGCAGGGTGGGCAGTTTGAGAGATCGTGGGTAAAAAAGGTGCTCAAAATAACAGGGGTCACCAGGTACCTCCTGGGGGAGATTTTTTTGGGGGGGTGAGGGGGAGGGTACATTTGGGGGGGGGAGCCCGACGGGAGTGGCACCCGGGGTGAGCTGGGGCGAAGCTCCGTGTGTTGGGGGACCCTCGGGGTGGGTGGGTGGGTGGGGTTCGACCCTCGGGGGGTTCCCCGAGCTCCCCCCCAGCACCCACTCACTCACTCACCCGCCCGCCGCCATCTTGTTTACAGCCGGTTGCCATGGCGACGCAGGGCGCGCTGCGATTGGCTCAGCGCTGGTCACGTGGTGAGCGAGGCACCCCTGGAGACTACAAGTCCCAGCATGCATCGCGCGGCGCCCGCCGGGACCGGGAGCGGGAATGGGAACGGGAATGGGAGCGGGAATGGAAGCAGGAATGGGAGCGGGAATGGGAACGGGACAGGGAACGGGACAGGGAATGGGAGTGGGAATGGGAACGGGAATGGAAGCAGGAATGGGAGCGGGAATGGGAACGGGACAGGGAACGGGACAGGGAATGGGAGCGGGAATGGGAGCGGGAATGGGAATGGGAACGGGAACGGGAGCAGGAATGGGACCGGGACCGGGAGCGGGAATGGGAACGGGAATGGGAACGGGACCGGCAATGGGAACGGGACCGGGAACAGGACTGGGACCGGGAGCGGGAATGGGAGAGGGAACGGCAATGGGAGCGGGAATGGGAACGGGACCGGGAATGGGAGCGGGATGAGACCGGGAGTGGGTCCTGCTTCCCTCCCCAGCCTCCCTCTGCACATCCTCTGCTTCACCTCACAGACATCGGCCTGACCTGAGGCATCTCCCGCTGCGCAGCTCCTCCCCATTTTCCCTCGCCTGTTGCTTTGGTCTCGCTTTTCTCGCCTGGGCACCTTTCGTTTTGCCTCACTGATGCCCCTGAGCTCCAGCCAGAGCTTGCTGCCATCCCAGGAGCCTACCCGGTGTCTCTCCCATCCCACCTGCTGTCCCCGAGCCAGCTGAGCACCCCTTTTATGGGGTGCTCGTAGAATCACAGGACTGGCTTTGGAAGGGACCTCAAAGCCCACCTCATTCCAGCCCCTTGCCATGGGCGGGACACCTTCCACTAGACCAGGCTGCTCCAAGCCCCATCCAAACTGGCCTTGAACACTTCCAGGGATGCTGGCTGTGCACAGAGAGACTTTCAGTTTGAAATTTCCACAAGCTATGAAAATGAGCTAAATTTGGTGAAGCTTTGCTGCAGAGGAGCCCTCAGCTCTGGGTGGAAGCCAACAGCAAGCTCTTCATGAAGCGCTTCACCAGCACAAACCCAGACAGCAGGTGTATGTGCTCGGCACATTTTAGTAACTTTATTCGTTTCAAACCATGTTAAAATAACCAGATCCCTTTTTTTTGTCTCCTGCTGCTGCAGTTGGGTCGCTGAGGGAGCCCAGAGATCTGCTGTGAGGAGGTGGATATCTGAGGGTGGAAGGAAGCATTTCCATGATCCCTTACCTGGATCAGACTATAGTCTGATCTACGTGGGTGTGTCACTGAACTTCAGAGGGACTCCTTGGCCCCAGCTTTACACCAGGGGAAGGAGGTTTGTGACACGCTTCAAACACTGGCTGTGACTTGCAAACCCTCGCAGCGAGCCAGGGAGGGCTTTAGCCACTCTTAAGTCCTTTGTGGGTGTGAGGACAGAGAGCCCCCAGCCAGACACAGAGCTCAGCCTGAGGGGTTTCATGCTGGGGGTGGTATTTGGGGATGTGGCAGAGCCAGGGGATGCAGACAGGGGATGCAGGGGACATCCCTGGCCAGGGAAGAGGGAGCAGGAGCTGCTCTCGTGGCAGGGGATGCGGGTGAAAAGCTCCAGGGACTCGAGGCTGAAAGGGTGGAGATCCCCCACGCCGCATCTGGCACCTTCTTCCTCCCAGCGCCGTCAACAGGCGCGACTTCCCCAAACTGAGTCGAGCAGCCTTTTGGAGGAGGGGGTTGTGATTGGTGAGACGGAGCCAGCGCTGTGCTTAAAGCCTCGGGGCAGAGGAGGAAGCGTCAGGCACACGGAGAGCCCAGCGAGCCCCGACCATGCGGCCCCTGCAGCGCATCCTCCTGCTCGCCCTGCTCGCCCTCTGCATGGTAAGGCCAGGGCTCTGGTAGCCCAGCCAGCTCTGTCCCATGGGTGGGGGGCAGCCCTGGGTTCAACCAGTGAGGTAATTTCTGCTTTCAGCTGGGAACATCAGCATTTAATTTTCTATATCTGACTCTACCCGCTGTGATGGACCAGGAGCTTTGCGCTGTGGTCTGGAAGGTCTAACTACTTCCATGTGTTGATTTTTATTTTTTTTTAAAGCATTTCTTTAACTTGAGAGTATCATTCACATCCTTAACCTTCACTCTGAGCTCTCCAGCCTCTCCTTTGCGTGCTGGCCTCGTGCCTGGTGTGGGGATGCTGAGCATGGCTCGCTGGAGATGCCGGGCAGGGCGTGGGGGTCCTGGGTGGGCACATGTCTGTGGTTTCCTCTCGCCTCTCCCCACTGGAGGTTGTTTTTCTTCCCACTGGGAGGGTCTGAGTGCCATGCTGGTGGATGTCAGGGCCCTCCTGTGTGGGCAGTGTTGCGTGGGAGGGAAGGTCATGATGCTTTTGGGGGGCACAACGCTGTTTGGAGCAGCTTTTGGGATGATATTTTTGCCCCCTTACAATGTGTTGGTAACGGGGCCAAATCTCTCTGTGCTTATTTCACTCATGAACTTCCACACAGCTGCAACCTGCTGTTGTTGGCTCCACAGGGTGCATTTACATTTTGGGATTCCCCCTCTGTGGCCAGGTGAACCAGCCAAAACCCCTCAGGGGTGTTGGGGCCCCATCCCTGACCCTTTCCCAGCTCTGGAGGGACCCTGAGGAGGGCTGTGAGGCAGCCTGGGGTGGGACTGGGTGTTTCACAGCGGGAAACAGCATCCCTTTTCCAGCAGCAGGGCAGCGTTAGAGACGGAAGGAAAGTGCCCTGAAACCGCCATCCCAGCTGTGTTATATTTCACACACCAGCTGCAACCTCCCTGCTTGCAACAGCCCGGGGGTCCCTCTTCCCCCCTGCCCCTCTCCTCCAGCACGGGTGTTTCCCAGCTCTGCTCCCACACCCCAACCTCTTCCGCTCCAGGCACGTGTCCCGCCGCCTTCTTGCCACTTCCTCGCAGCAGTGAGAGGGGCAGAGGCCACTCCCTGGCTCCTGCTTCCCCCCTGAGTTTTTTAAACCCCCCCCTCTAGAGCCAGGAAAATGATTCGAGGGAGAGCTCGCTTCCTGCCCTGCGCTGGGAAAACCCAGAAGTCAGGAGTTTGGGTGTGAAGGAGAACCTGCTGTGGGACAGGAGGCCGCTTGTCCTGCCTGGCACGGGGCAGTGCGGGCTCTGGGGTGCCCCAACTGCGTTTGCCCCTGACTCCTTTTGCCCCGAGGGCAGCCGAGTGAGGCTTTCAACCCCTCGCTGCTGTTTGGAAGGGATGCCTGACGCTCGTTTTCTTTCCCAGTCGCTCTGCCAGGCGCAGGATGAGAAGCATCCTCCAAAGGATACTCCGCGCGCCAACGCAACGATCAGCTCCAGCCTGAGCCCCCCCTGCGGGAGCCCCCCGCTCCTCTCCCTCGCCCTGGGGGTGGCCGCAGCCTTCCTCCTGCATCTGCGCTGACCGGGAGCGTGTCACCGTGCACCCCCCGTCCTTCCCGGATCCCCCAAGAAGACCCCATGAGAAAACCTCCCCCAGGATGGCATCCCCTTCACCGGCATCACCGCGGCATCGCTCCTATCCATCCCTGCCGTTCCTATCCGCTCCCCTGGTCCCGGAGTGAGACCCCCGGCCCGGGAGCGGAGCAATAAAACGTGCTGGTGTCGAGACCTCCGCGTTGGGGCGGGTCGGTACCGGGGCTGGGGGGGGTTGGTTAGGGAGGGGGGGCGCAGCACCGGCGCCTCGCCAGGGGCTTCAGCCTTCGGTTGGCAGGCCTGACCTGAGCCGGGGGAGCACGGCCAGGTCCTCCCAGGGTTCCCCCGGAGCTTTCTCGGGACCCCCCGAGGGACCCCCCGGTACCGACCCGGTACCGACCCGGTACCGACCCCGCAGCGGGCGCGGCGAGGGAACAGCGCCCCCTGCCGGCCGGGCGGAGCATCCCCCCCCGGCGCGTCCTGACCAATCCGAGGGTAGGGCTCGCGCTTCCCACCAATCCGGGGCTGCCAAGCTCCCCCTGTCAGCCAATCGCGGCCCGGCGGGGTCTATATAAGAGAGGGTGAGGAGGAGCGTCCATTACTGGCAGGCGCGGCCGCGGTTCTGTGCGAGCTGCGGCATCTCTGGGTCCCCGCAGTATAACCGGCTTTTCGGTTCCTTCAGCGTCCCGCTCCGCCGGGCTGACCTGAACCTGCGGGTTTCTGGTCGTGTGGCTGCCTGTCCTCCTGCCCAAACGGATCTCGGGGCAACCGGGGGCTCGTTTCAGCGTAAAAGATGGATGCTTGATGGTGGCTGTCGCTGAAAGCCACAGCGGCCACCAGCCCAGTGGGTGATCAGTGATCGCTGTCCCCGTGCACTGACTCCCCAAACTGGGGGAGTCCAAGCTGGGCTTGACCTGCTCAGCAAACCCGGCCCGTGCCGGCAGCCGTGTCCTCTCCCCAGCCACGGGGACAGAGGTGTTTGTCGTGTGGATTTGTCCCTCTGGCCGAGTCACGTCCCCGGGGAGCTCCTGCTCTTACCCAGGTGGACGAGACCTCTGTCCCGGGGACATGGAATACGAGTGACCTGAGCCATAATCCAGCCCTGCATCACAGACAGCAAGCGCTGCTGACTCTGAGCTCACCCTGGGGTAGGGACATCCCACGGGTTGGGTTTCCCCCTGGGGTGGAGCTGGTGGGGTCCCACAGCCTCCAGTGCTCCCCGGGCACAGCTTGGCCA
Organism: Platyrinchus mystaceus; assembly: GCA_035041135.1. Classification (NCBI taxonomy): domain Eukaryota; kingdom Metazoa; phylum Chordata; class Aves; order Passeriformes; family Tyrannidae; genus Platyrinchus; species Platyrinchus mystaceus. The sequence continues at coordinate 5,513,052 of JAWWLV010000070.1, forward strand.
GCGCTTCCCATCTAAAAAACCGTTTCCACGGAACTGCTCATGGACACTAGAGGGCACTGGGATCCCATCCTGGGAGCAGGATTAGGCCCGGGGCTGGTGCGGGGCAAGGTGCTGGGGTTGGGGGGGCAGCTGCCAGGCTGTGGGCACTGCAAGGACAAGGAGAAGGACACCAACCACTCAGGCAGAGCTGGCCCAGACAAGAAGGGCCGTATCTTACACACGTACATAAATACAGTTCGGGGGGGATGTTGGTGGGGAGGGGGCTCTGCCGCTCTCCAGAGGGTCCCACGCTGGTCATGTCCTTGGGGTCCTTCATGAACCACACTCGGGGCTCCCCAGGAGGGATGCAGGGTGGTTCCCCCCGTGATGGAGGGGTGGGTGGGCGTCCTTCACACCGGGGCAGAGGGGTGTTTGGGGGGTGGCGTGCGTGGAGTCTGAGGCCTCCTGCCCCGCTGTGGGTGTGCCCGTCCTGCCCTGTGGCACTTCTGCAGGCCCAGCCCCTCATAGCACCTCTATGTCCCAGATCTGCGTGGGTCTCTCCTCGGCCATGTCCCAAACGATGGCGTGGTCCCGGTCGTAGGTTCGGCCGCCTGTGGAGCGAGGGGGATGTTTCAGGAGGGCAAACCACACTCCTGATGGTGGTGAAGGGGTGGGCGCCCCATTTTGGGCACCCATGTGAAAGAGCCCCCTGTGCCAGTGCGGAGGCCTCACCCTTTACGTCGAGGATCATGTCCTCGAACATCTGGCTGTGGATCCGTCCCTGAGAATCCACGCTCCAGGTCTGATGTGGCATCCGGGTCTCGGACCACAGCACGGCCTTTGCGCCCCTGCCAGCTGGCCCGATGACCTGCAGGCTCATGTTGGGGGCCACCTGAAAAGGGGGGTGGTGGCCAGGTCAGCCCACTCCCTCCATCACCTCCACCAGCAAAAAGGAGCAGAGCCCAGAGGGTTTTCCCTGAAAATGCTGCTGGTTCTGGGGTGGGATGAGCAGGAAAACCCCTCAGTGAGAAGTAAGGATGGTGAGGATAATAAAACCTCTGCTGGGAAGGCAGAGACACCTTCACGTCTCCACAGAAGACTTGGGGAGGAGAATCACCCTGTCTTTGCAGGCAAGGTTGAGGTCAAACACTTGGAAAAGCTGCTGTAAACCCTAAAAGGTGGCTATGGGGTGGGGAGTACCCCAAAGGGAGACCTGCCAGGGGCTCCCCAGGTCTCCTCCGTGGCTCTGGCTGTCACACCTGACCTGGTTTTTGATCAGCCCATCCTCGTAGTACCAGACAGAGCTGCTCTGCTCCCTCAGGCTGGAGACCACCACCCGCCCTGCCTTCATGTCCTCCACGTCGTCAGGGACCGCGAGGTAGAGCTCCAGCTCCCTGCTCCTGATGCGGAAATAGATCCGTCTCTGCAAAGAGAGAAACCTTTCTTTTTGCACCCAAAAAGCCCTGCTGCCTGCACCTCCAGAGCCTCACCTGACAGGGTACTTGGGAAGGGAGGATCCTGAACTCCACTGTCCTCCCCCCAGGAGATCCTCACCCCTCCCCAGGGCGACGGCTGTGACCGTGACCTGTCTCTCGTAGCTGGTGCAGGCACGGCTCACCACACTGGGATGCCGTGGATTTTACAAGGCAGTTGCCCACAGGGAGTGTTTCACCACCAAGGCAGCCACTCCCAGGGAGGGGGACAAGGATCTGAGGTGACAGGGCCAGGCTGGTGGCACCTTTCACATGTCAAAGCTGTCAGCTCCACGCCGCTGCTCTCCAGGCTTTCCCAACCTGCTCGGAGAGGGCTGGCAGCTCTTTAGCTCCATGTGAGCCACCTGCCCTGGGGTTTGGGGGTTCACCCCGCCACGTGCCAGCACCCTGTCCCCTCCCAAAGGTGACACTCACCTGGCGGATGGGGTAGAGGGACCCCACATGCTGCAGCCCACTGTAGGTCAGCCAGTTGGTGATCTCAGTGCAGTCCAGCAGCCACTGCCGCCCTCGGAAGTCCCCGTGCTCGCACAGCACCCAGCTGTGGGGACAGGATGGGACAGGACAGGTGACCCCAGGTGGGCAGGGGACACCCACTGGGTGTTGGGAGAGCGGGGCCGGGGTCTCACTTACATCCCGCCTTTGACGCGCACGGACAGCACGTGGTTGTTGAAACCCTCCGCCTGCAGACTCCGCACTTCGGAGTTCAGCTCGATCTCCTTCCCCTCGAAACACTCCAGCCCGTGCAGGAAGATGGAGGGCTCCGAGAAAAACTGTGGGATGGTGGGGAGACATGGGGTGGGAAGGGTGAAGGTGGGAGGAGTGAGCACCCCATGGGAGCAGGAGGGCTCCAAGGATGGAGAGTCAGAACAGGGGATGCCTGTGGGAGGGTTTATGCTATGGGGAAGGGAAAGGAGGAGGGAAAAGGGAAAAGGGAAGGGCTGTACTCACCAGTGGAACCTTCCTCAAGGAGCGGATGGTGGTGGAGCAGAGGCAGCCCATGGCACTGAGCGTGGGGTACTCACCCTCGGACAGCACGTGCTGCTCCCCCGCGAAGTCCTGCCCATCAAACAGGATCCAGCTGGCAGGGAAGAGTGTGCCCAGGCTGACATGGCCATTGGAGTGGGCATCCATCCCTCCTGTGACCTCCCCAGCACCCCCATCCCCCCCACCCTCTGGGGAACCCCCATGGGGCTGCCAGCTGGGGTGATGCCCCTGTTCCCATCCCAGTGGCAGCAGCGAGGCCTGGGACACCCCACCTGCCCCCACGGACTCGGCAGGAGCGTGGGATGAAGGCGTCGGGAAGGGCCCCTTGGTCCTCCTCGAAGGCAACGTGATCCCCCAAGAAGTCAGGCTCTGAGAAGAGTAGGATCTGGGAAGGGGGGAGCAGAGGGACTCGTTGAAGGGGTGCAAAACATCCCCACCACCCCACAAAGGACCACATCCCCCTCCCCGTCCGCTGCTCCTGACCTTGGAGACGAAATGGAGGTTGTGTTCCCTGACCTGGAAGCAGACAGAGAGCGGGGCTGGTGGGTGTCTGGCCTGGGTCCCCCCACCATCCCTGTGTGTGGCAGCAGCGGGGGGTGCCGTGGTGGGCAGGGCTGTCCCCCTCCAGCGCTCTCACCTGCAGGATGGGCTGTGCCGAGGCGATGCGGCAGTCGGTGGCCCCCCAGTCCTCGCAGTTGCGGTACACCCCCTTCTCCAGGACGTACTGCTCGCCCGAGTAGTTGGTGCCCCCGTAGGCCACCCACCTGCCAGGAAAAGGTGGGTGCTGGCTCGTCCCCACCCTCCCCCGTCCCCCCAGCCCCTCTCTGCCCCGTCCCTGCACTCACACCCCGCTCAGCACGTGGATGGACTGGGTGACGGTGCCGTAGCCGGCCAGCTGCGTGTCGGGGAGCGCCTCGCTCAGCTCCACACTCGGGCCCTCCTCGAAGTCCATGGCCTCAAAGAGGACCAGTGCCGGGTCAGAGAAGTCCTGCAGGGAGAAGAAGACCCCCCCCAGGCCCCTCAGTCTGTCAGGGGAAGGGGCTGTGGGCTGGGCACACACACAGCCAGGGTCCTGCCTGGCCTCAGGGACCCCAGGGAGGGTAGGAGCAGCTCCCAAACCTCTGAGTTTGTGGGATCTCAGGCCATGCCCAGCTGCCTGATGCAGCAGGAAAGGCTGCCTTATGGGGAATGAGGATGGGATGGGGGTGCCTGGCTCTCCCTGCCCACACTGGGTCCGTTCCCAAGTGATGCCACCATCCCTAACCCTAACCCTAACCCTCACCGTCCGTATCAGCCGCAGGGACACCAGCTCCTTGCTGTAGCCACCCCACTGCCTCCAGTCCTGGTATTCCCCTTCCTCCAGCAGGTACTGGTGTCCACGGAAGCCTTCCTTCTCGTAGCCAACCCAGCTGTGGCACAGGCAGACACAGGCAGTGAGGTTTCCAGAGGATTTCCAATCTCCCAAGTGACCCACGGCCATCCCACAGCTCTGGACGGCTCCTCCGAGCCCTTTCCCAGGGGTGGCCATCACCCTCCCAGCCTGCTCCAGCCAGGATGCCAGTCCTGCCCGCCCCGTGCCACTCACCAGCCACCCAGAACACGCAGGGAGCCCACGGTGGGCAGCGCTGGCTCGGGAAGGCGCTTCAGGTCGTAGATGTCTCGGCTGATGGTGAAGCTGCGGCCCTGGAACCCCGCAGACTCGTAGATCAGCACCTGGGGACACGGTGGGGTGAGAATGGTCCCATGGATGTCCCAGCCCTCGGCTCCCCGGCCACTGGCCCAGCACTCACCTGTGGCTCTCCGGGTCTCTCCACGACAGGGCAGCCCTGGAAGGAGAAGGAGCCCCAGTGAGGCTTCAGTGGCAGGAGGGGACATTGCAGGGACATCTGCTTCCCCCCATTAAAGCCTGAGCTGGTTTTTGGGTCATTTTCATTCAAGAAGCTCTTTTGGAGCTTTCCTTCACCCCTAACACTCAGGAGCACCACACTTGGCACATTTCCTCACCGAGCTCTCACTGATGTCAACCGGGAATTGCCGGGACATGCTCTCACCTGTCATGCCCAGGGCTGGATACAGCCCTGGCACCCAAAGAACCACGGGCCAGCACCCAGCACTCACCAGCCTGATGGGGTGCATGGAGCAGATGGATGGGTCCTTTGCTCCCCAGGCCTTTAAATTGGGGTACCCGCCTGGCTCCAAGACATAGGGGTCATCGTCGAAGAACGGCTTGGAGTAAACCAGCCACCTGGGGGAGAGGGGGAAGACATCACACCCAGAGCTCACCCGGCACTCCCCCAGCCCCACAGTGCCACTCACAGCCCCGAGTGGACGATGATGGAGGCTGCAGCCAGCGCCTGCCCCCGCGTGCGGGTGTCCTCGGCCGAGTCGGTGAACTTCAGCCGGGCGCCTTCGCCGTTCTCCTCCGCGAACAGGCTGATCTCGGGGGTGCGGTAATCCTGGGGGCAGAGGGGCGTTATGGGGGCCCAGCATCCCTTGTTTGGGGGCTCTGGGGGGTGGGTCCCTGCACTCACCCTCACCACCCTCTTGAAGGAGCCGATGCGGAAGGGGCGGCTGCCGTGGGGCTGCCCGTTCTCCCCGTAGGCCGTCCAGGGGTTGTTGATCTCCACGTCCCCCTCGGCCAACACGCACTTGCGCCCGTGGAACCGCGGCTTCTCGTACATCACCCACCTGGGAGCGGGGTGGGAGTGAAGAGGGGGGAATCCTGCTTTACCCACAGCCCTGTGGCCACCAGGAGGGAGCCTCGGGGCAGAGTGTGGGTGGGGACGTCCTGCCACCGCCGCGGTGCTGGATTGCAGCCACATTAATTAGCGCTGGCAGGACGGTCACTCCTGAACACCAGGCTGGGACCTGGCTGACATCCCTGGCACAGGGAGAGCACAAGTCCCAGCCAAAACCTCCCTCTGCTGAACCCCATGCTGGGACCTGGCCGACATCCCTGGCATAGGGAGCACACAAGCCCCAGCCAAGCCCTCCCTCCGTGTCCTCTCCATGTGTCCTCGCCCTGCCGCTGTCCCCTACCCGCCTCGGATGACACGGATGGAGATAGTGTGTGAGAGCTCCCAGGATGTGGCATCGGGGATGTCGCCCCAGATCTCCCGTTTCTGTCCTGCGAAGCCGGCACTGGAGTAGAGGATGATCTGGGAAGGGGTGACACAGAGGAGAAGTGCCATGCCGTGCCCCGTTCAGCCAGCCCAGCCTGGGCCCACCCACCTTCCCTGTACCTTGCCAGGTCTTGTGTTGATCTTCTCAAAGCCCTCCTTGTCCTCCTGCTGTGAAGACCCGAGGGGAGGGGTGTGTGAGGAGCAGAGAGAGACATCGGCTGCACCAGCCATCGCACTGCAGCCTGAGGAAGCTGCAGCCACAGCCTCGCGTCTGGCGTCTGCCAAACCCTCCCACCGCCCCGAGCAGCCACACCTCGAGCATTCCTGCACTGCTGGGGATCAGCCTCCTGCCTGCCCTGGACCCTCCTGTCACCCTCCCATCATCCATGGGGAACCCTCCCATCGCTTGACCTCACAGCCTCCTGTCATCTGTGATGGTATCCTTCCTTCACCCATCCCGGTATCCTCCCATCACCCTTCCCAGTGCCTTCCCATCACCCATCCCAGCACCAGTACTTTCACCCCATGGCCTCTCTGATGGGAAGCCATATGTTGGGAGCAGGGAAGGATGCTCCCAGGGTTCAGCCCCCGTGACCTTCCCCACGTGCCCAGGAGGGCAGAGCATCCCCCCGGGCGCTGGGTTGTGGGACTCACTCACCAGGACATCGTCAGGACACAGGGCCATGGTGTTCTCTGGCTCTTCAGCGACAGGAGGGATGGGGCCAGAACTCAGGGCCTCCAGCATGGCCATCTCAGGGCCAGAGTGGCCACCAGGGCCCAGCCCATTGTGGTCCCCAAGTGTGGACGAGCCCGTGGCCCCGTCCCTGTCAGGCAGCTCGAGCAGGGCAGCGCTGGGGGACATGAAGCGGCTGTAGAGCACACTGTTGTCCAGGCGGGAGTAGGGCTTGCCCTCATCAGCTCCAGCTGCCCGCTGCTCCAAAAAGTGGGAGAGCAGTGCCATGCCCTTGAGGACATTCCCTCGGAAGAGCACGCTCTGCTCAGCCGAGCCCCCAGACACCAGTTTGGCTTTCTCATCTGCTCCCAGCGTGCCCAGGAACGAGCCCTCCTCCACCCAGCCATCGCCAGCCACCCTGTCCCTGGGCACCCCATGGAGGGTCCTGGCCGGTGCCCGTTCCTCGGGGGTCAGGTAGGGGTTCTCAATCTCCTCCTCCTCCTCAGGGGTCTCCTCCGGCCGCCCCGCCGGGCCCCGAGCCAGCAGCTCCCGCAGGGCCTGGGGCAGGGACACGGGGGCTCGGGGGTCCACACGGTCCTCGTGGATGGGGGGCAGAGCTGCACAGCGGCCCAGCGCTGACGGCCGGGGCTGCCGGGGGGCCTTGGGTGACTTCCTCATCTCCGAGGGCTCCATGTTGCGGAGCGTGTCCACGAAGATCTCCATGTCCACCAGCAGCTCGGGGTCCTCCTCAGTCACGTCTGGGGGGCTCTCAGCTGGGGTGTCAGGGGCTGGGGGCTCGGCGTGGCGCTCTGGGGCGCTCTCAGGCTCTTGGGCTGTGCTCTGGGGGTCTCGCATCGTGTCATCCCCCTCCAGCTCAGTCTCAGCCTTTGTTGGTGCTGGTGTTTTGGATGAAGGCTCTGGGCCATTGCTCACCTCCGAGGAGGGGCTTTTAGGGTTGCAGTCAGCTCCCGGGGGGCTCTCTGTTCTCGGTCGCGTGGCTGGAATGGTGCCATCCACGTCCGCCACGCTTCCCTCTCTTGCGCCAGCCGGATCAGCCTGGCCACCGGCGTCAGCCAAGGGACACTGCGGGGAGCTGGTTATACTGGTTTGTGGGTCCCCAGGCCTGTCGCCGTCTCCCGGGGTTGCGTTCACCGGCTTGGCTTCGGCTTGCGGCGAGTCTTTCTCCCCAGGGCATCCCTCAGCCGGCAGCCCGGTGGCCTCTGCGGTGCCCTGCGAGCTCTCGCCGCCCTCTGCAGCCCCAGCGGAGCCACTGCCGTCCTGCCTGGGGCTCTCCCGGTGTGGTGGGTCCGTCGTGTCACCGGCAGCGTCGTGTGTCCCATTTGGGGCTTCCCGTGGCTCAGCCCCGGCTGTGTCCCTGCCGGTCCGCAGCACCGTGACCTGCCTGGCCCGGGGCAGGGCGGGGACGCAGCCGGGCTTGGCCGCGCACGGGGCACCGGGACCGTCCCCGGGTCCCCCCGCGGGTCCCCCCGCGAGGCGGGTGGGCAGCAGGGTGCCGTGCACGTAGCTCTCCCTGTGCACGGGCACATCGCGGGGGGAGCCCACCGGAGATGGGGTGCCGTCACCGCCAGCCCCCGCCTTCCCCCTCTCGTCCTGCCGCCGGGGCTTCTGCGCCGGGGAATACACCTGGGAGAAGATGGGGCCGTGCGCGGTGAAGTCCTTGAGGAGGTTGACAGAGGACGAGTGTTCCCGGTGGGTCACGGTGGCGGGGCTGGACCCCGTCTTCTCCACGATCTCCCTCTCCCAGGCCTGCAGCAGGAGGGACACGCGGGAGGGACTCCCCTCCCGACCCCGGGAGCTCCCTGTGCTCTCCAGCCGCCGCGACACCAGCGAGACCTTCTGGAAGCGGGACCTGCCCTCGGGCCCCGGAGCCCCTGCCGCCTGCTTCATGCTCAGCTCCGCGCTGGAGATGAAGCCCCTGCTCTTGGCGTGCCGGAACGGTGGATCCATGCCGGGCGGCCAGGGAGGGAATGCCGTGGCCCTGTAACACCCCGCACTGCCGGGCTCAGCCCCCACGGCTGCCACGCTGGGGCTGGTGGAGCTGCAGGGAGAGAAAGGAGACCCTGGGAGAGCTGAGCAGAGCCACCCCTGCGGGGACCAGCCCTGAACCCCAAACCAGACCCTCAAACCCCATAGAGCTCTCTCTGATCCTTTAGGACACTTTGGGAAAGGGATCCCATGAACATATCTGCGGCTTCTTGGTGCCCAAGTCACCCATCCTGGCATGTGCAGGGCACCGTGGGTCACTCTGCCTGCCCGTGCCAACGCTGCTGTGCCCAGCAGGGATGGTGGGAGCTCTGCTCTGGGCCATGGTGGGCTCTGGCAGAGCCCAGCACGGCGCAGGTGAGTGTGCAGGATGTGGCCGGGCCAGGCCGTGCCCCGAGCTCTGCCGTGCCCCAAGCTGAGGGATGAGTCAGGCGGGCAGCAGGGCTGCGCCGAGTCAGCAAATGCAGCAAACAAACAAACCCAGAAAACAACAGGCAAATGCTCCGTGGGGCAAAGGGCCTGGCTGGGATCGAGACCAGGGATGGGGCAGCCCCGGGATTCTCAGGGGCAGGTGGGGACCTGAGCAGCAGCATCCCTTGACCTTTTCCCTGGGGCTGTGTGGCAAAGGTGAGGTGGCTCCATCCATCTCTGCAGCCCCATCAGCACAAGGAAACGAGCTGGGATGACCACCCAGCGCTCACCCACTGATCCAGGCAGGTCCCCAGCACCCAGCTCCATGCCCTGGTGTGGGTGCTGCAGGGTGGGCATTACTGTGGTCCCCAGGGCTCAGGGCAGGGGACAGGAACAACTGTGCCACCTCAGCTCAGGGGGATGCTGGTGGAGGCTTTGTTGTGCTGTGGCTGCGTCCCTGACCCAGAAGGGTTTTATTGCTGGGTTTGGGATTGGGAAGCAGCTGACGCAGCAGGTGCTGTGGATGGAGCTGGAAGTTCACCCACATCCCAGCATCTCCCAATTAGGAGCTGTTTGGTGTCACCGCCCAGCTATGGGGACAGCGGCAGGGATGAGGCTTTGGGGTCAGCCCAAGGACAGGCTGCGATTGAGGTCTCCATCTGGGAATGGGGTCACCTCCCTGCACAGCCCCAGGGCTGGTTTCCATGGGGGACACGTCTGGAGAGGGCCATATCCTGCATCAGCAGGATGGGATCCATCCAATGGTGGCAGGTTGGGCTTTCCCAGTCCCTGAGGGGATCGAGGGGCTGGGAGCAGGCAGGGAAGTGCCGGGTGCAGGCAGCTGCCTGCTCCTTCTGCCAGCCCGCCACGCGCCCTCCAGATCCTGCTCTCCCCGGCCTGGCAGGTCTTTCCAGTACAGATAGGAAGACTTTGTGTCATTTTTCCGGAAGGTGATGAGACCTCGTCTGGGACAGCCAGCACTGCTCGAGGCTGGGACCAGCCTGGGTGGGGCCGCACATCTGTGTGGGCAAAGCCACAGCTGGATCCCCAGGGCCACAGCTGGATCCTCAGGGCCACAGGATCCCCTGGGTCATGGCATTCACCAGTCCAAGAGGGATTGGATGCACTGGCAGTGGAGAGGAACAGCTGCTGTGCCCATGGCCCCGGGATGGCACCGGGACAGGGACATCGTCTCCATGCAGCACCAGGGTGCTGGGGGAAGGCAGGAGCTGCTGACTCACCATCCTGCCTCTCACCTGGAGCTGGATTTCCAAAGATTTCCAGGTCTGTCTTTCCCAAGAACTCCAGGTCTGTCTTTCCCATCCCACCCCTGCAGCCGGATCCAGCACCCGGTGACACCCTGGGCCACTCGATGCCCCACGGGCCCTGGAAAAGGAGGTCACCCAGAGCCCTGCTCTGCCCCAGCACCCCATTTTCTGCTAAAATCATTCCTACTGCAGTGATGGGTCAAGGACACAGGACATGAGGACATGAGGGCAGAAGGACATGAGGACAAGACCCTGCAGTTTCCCAGCTGCTCCTGCCGGCCATCCCTGCCCGCCCAGACATGCCACGCTGGATCAAGTGGTGTTTCCACACCAGGGCACCTGGCACAGATAATTAACCCCCCCCGGCCAAGCCAAGCCAACCTGCTGAGCTCGTCTGCTGCCTCCTGTCATCCCAAAGGGTCTCCCAGCACCCATCCCAGGTCTCCCAGGACCCAAGTCAAAGACACAAGGTGCTGTTTAATGTTCAGAAGAGATGGAGGGGGTTGAAGGCGGCTGCCTTTGAACTGGTGACCACAGATTAAGCCGAGCCTCTGGCCACGTTGGGCTGAGCCCTGTCACCGCGGGGTGAGAGCCGACCTGCCGCCCTCAGGAGAGTCAGGGATATGGGTTGGGTGGCTGCTGCACGGGCAGAGGTTCACGGGGAGGGCAGGGAACCACCATCTCCCCCCGCTGCCCCTGCCTCCCCCCACCGAGCCGTGTCACCTGCAGCCGCGTGCCACATGGAAGAGGGGGACAGAGATGACAGGGGAGCCCCTCTGTCCCCTCAGCTCAGGTCGTGAGGTCAGCAGAGGCAGAGGAACCCCAGCTCACTCCGTTGCGTCTTGGAACGCACTTTGGTGGGAGGAGCAGGATTACAACCCCAGCAGCCCCCCAGATTCAGGGACTAAAGGTGAGAGGAACCGAGCCGGGCTCAGCCCCCACCTCCCGGCCCCATCCCTCGTCCCTGGGCAGTGCTGATCCCGGCAGGGGAGGAGGGACCCATCCCAGCGCCTGCCAAGCCGGGGCACAGGTCCAAGCACCGGGGCAGCCCCTGCGGTTGGCAGCGGGACGGGAGCACCGGTGCCCTCCTCTCCCAGCGCCGCGGAACCCCCCTCTCTGCCAGCACCCATGCAAATGGGGCCAGCCCAGGCAGCGCCTTTGCCCGGGGGCGCCCAACCCTGCACCCCCACGTACCTGCCGGCCGAGGGTCCCGCCGTGACAAGCGGGGTGCTGTGCCGTGCCGTGCCGTGCCGAGCGGTCTCGGGGTGCTGCTCCCTGCACACCCCACAGCTGGGCGGACCGGCAGAGTCACCCTGAGCACCCAGCCCTGAGCACCCAGCCCTGGCGCAGCGGAGGTTTGGCATTCCTCAGGTGCTGACAGCCGGGGAGCCGGTCAGGCTGGTTCCCAGCACCCAGCTCCTCTGTTTCCTCCGACTCAGCAGCGCCGGGAGGGAGCACAGCCAGCCTGGGTGGCTCTGGGCCCCCCGGACCCCTGTCCCGCCACCCACCTCGGCGAGGGCGATGGTCCCTCAGGGGGGACCTCAGTGACCAGCTGTGCCTCAGTTTCCCCAGCCATCACGGTGGCCCAACCATCGCTCGGGCCGCGGGGCTGGCAGGGTCCCAACACGCTGTGGTGAGGGGCTGGGGCTCCCCAGGGCTGTGATTGCACCCAAATTAATCGTGGGGGTCCCACATGGAGCCCCCAGCACGGCAGGGCGTTCCCGGGAGGCTCCTAATGCGGGGAGATCTCCCAGGTCTCGGAGAGCTGAGGCTCTCGAGGGGCTTCACACTGGCTTGGGGGTGGCGTGGAGGTCACAGTAGCCCTGGGACACCACAGGAGACCTGACCCCGGGGCGCAGAGCCCTGTCCCGGCAGGGCTCGGAGCGCAGCAGAGCCGACACCCGCCCTGCATCCTCACCCTGCCCTCCCGCTCCTCCCCAGCCCCGCGGGAGCTCGTTGCGGTGCCAGCCTCACCCCGGGGCCACCACTCCCGGCTGCTGGCCCAGCCCAGGAGCCTCCCTGGCCACCGCCAGCCCGGCACAGGTGGCCACAGCTCAGCTCCAGTTGGGTCGCCCGGGGCCACCCAGCCCTGGGTGCCACGGCTCACGTGCTGGGGAAACTGAGGCAGAGCCGAGCTGGCTCTGCCGGGTTTTGGCAGAGCCCTGGGCCCCCTCCAGTGCCCTTCGCGGGGACCCCAAGGGTGGCTGAACACCCGTGAGGGGACTGGCTGCCCATCCCCGTGTCTCCAGCACATGAGCAGGATCTGGCCCCTGTATCCCTCCCGTGGATCTTCCCCCTCTGGGCTCCCGTGAGAAGCAGCAAAGGGGAGTCCCGGCAGCTCCAGGACGGGCTGCGGTGTGTTAGTGTGTTTGTTACTGTGTGCGCATGTGTGTGTTTAGCATGTGCAAGCGTGTGTTTAGCATGTGCAAGCATGTGTACGTGCCAAACCAGCCGAGCCAGCTGGCTGCGGCTCTGCGGGGAGCGGGATCTCCCTTCCACGTCCCTTTGCACCACCGGGGAGGGTTTAGTCAGCGCTGGGAAGGGTCCTGCCTGCAGCAAACCAGTTCCCCAGGCACTGGGGCAACTGGAGGGACACTGGGGCGAGCCTGGGCTTTGAGTCACTGTGTGCAAAGGGAGGGACACGGTATGGGGCACGCTGGGGAGGGCGGGGGGGACGGGCTCAGCTGCAGCGCCCAGAGCAGGGAAAACAGGGCCAGGGGGAGCCCCAGAGCACCCCGAGTCCTCCCGGGGGCTGCAGAGGGGTCCTGCTGTCACCCTCCTTCCAGACAGGGGGAAATGAGAAGGTAGGAGAGGGAAGGGGAAGGGAAAAGGGAAGGAGAAGGGGAAGGGAAAGAGAAAGGAGAAGGAAAAGGATCCCCCCACGGGCTGTGTCACCTGCAGGCAGAACCCCCTCCCCTGGGTGAACCTGAGTGTCTGTACCCCATTCCCAAGGGACAAGCACCCCGAGGGTACAGCTCTGGCCACATCTGCAATGAGTTTCCAGGTGTCAGCTCTGGGGAGGGGGCTGAGCCAGGGCCGTGCTGGGCACGGCTGCTGGTGTTTAGGGGTGATGACTGTGGACGTACCAGCCAGCTCAGCTGCACTGGGATCACCCTGCTCAGGGCTTTGGGGGGTGCTTGAGTGTGCCAAGCACCCTGAGAAGGAGGAAAACCAGCGGTGAGAGGAGGAGGATGCAGGACAGGCCAGTGCTTTGGGAGGTAAGAACCAGCCACGGGAGAAGAGGCTCCTGCTGTGCCTCCCCCTCCCCAGATCCCCCAAAGCAATTTTCTCCCCCACTGCCTGGTTTGCTGTTGCCAGGAGCAAGGCTTGAACTGGGGTGGGGGGATTTAGGGGGCGAGGGCAGTCCTGCAAGCCCTGGTCTGTGGGGGTCTGCTGTCTTGGGGGAATATCTTCCAGCTATCGATTCCCCTTTATCAGGGAGCAGGAATATGTATGGGCTGAAATCCTGATCAATCCCAGCTCTGCAGCCGATCAATCAGCTGCTGCCTGAGGGCTTTTATGGAAGGGACCTGCCAAGTTTGGGCACGACCCATTGCTCCAGGACAGGGGACAGATTGTCCCTACCTGCGTTTTTCTTATGGAAAAGCAGGAAGCTGGGGGAAGCCTGGCACCGGGCAGCAGCCCACAGGGCATCTCTCAGGCACGCTCCTCACCTTTCCTTTGCTGGGGTTAATGCCCTAATGAGTCCCATTTGGGATGGCAGCAGGATGCTCCATCCCAACTGTGGGGAGCCCAGTGCCCCAAACCCAGAGTTGTGGGGCGCTCACCGACCCCCCTGCAGCCAGAAAGCAGCCCCAGGGGAGTATTTCTGAGCTGTGGGGAAGGTGGTGCCTGGTTAGAGCATCCTTGGGAACACACTTGTGTCAGTGTAGCCCCATCCCTGTGATCCCAGTGCTGGGAGGTATCGGAGCATCCCTCGATCCCAGCCGGGCTTGTTAGAGGCACAGGGCGAGTGGGGGAGCACAGGGGGCCACTGAGGGGAAGAAGCAGCACCGTGGCCTCCATTATTGATTGCTTTGTAGCCAAAGGTCAGCAGCGAGCGTGGAAGGATGGGGAGGAGGGAGGTGGGTGGCACTGAGATGCAAGGGACTCTCTGCCAGCACTGGGGCTGTGCCATGGTGGGGTGCAGTGCCTGGCATGGGTTCCCATTGTACAGGCACTCACTGGTCACAGATCCCCCTTCGTGCCTCAGTTTCCCCACCAGCAGATGGGATGGCAGGGCTGGGTGGTCATCACCAGGGTGGGTGGGGAAGGAGGCACTGGGGGCTGTGGGGAAGAGCCTGTGCCCACGGGAGGGTGGTGAAGGTGGGCTCAGAGGGGGTTAGAGCAGGTTTGTGTGTCACTGTGCAGCCAGGAAGGCTGTGCCTGTGGGATGGTCAGGGAGAGGGATCAGTTTTCCCTGGTAGGGGCTCAGAGGTTGCTTTTGAGCTGGTTGGGGTCTTCCCAATGGGCAAGTGATGACAGTGACTGTGCTGGGAGATGGTGCTGGAGCCTCAGTCCCTGTAACTTCATTTTCCATGGCCCCCTAGGTAGGACACCTGGTGGGGTTTGCAGCACCATGAGGACACCAATCCCAATCTCTGCCAAAGCTGTGACCCACGTGCCTGAGCTCTGCACATCCCTGGGGTCTCATCCTGCCGGGATCAGGGCTGGATGGAGCCGGGCAGCCCCCGGGCAGCTCCGTGGTGCCGAACCAACGGGCAGCACCGCCGGCACTGGGCTCCACAGAGCACTGCCCTCACCCCGGCCGTGCCGAGGGGGAAGATTTACAGGCTGTCAGAGCCGGGGCCAGAGGTCAGCAGGGGTCAGAAAGTCCATTTCAGTGAGGTCACTGTCCACTTCTTTCAATCTAATGAAGCCATTATTTGTGAAAGCGACCGCTTTGCTGGCTATTCCCTTGAAGCCAAGCAGGGCACAGCGACCGGCTCTGAAAGAACAGGAAGGAGTCCCCTTCCCTTTCGCATTTGCCATTCAACAGGCCCCCAAAACAAATACACCACACACAGAAATATGACTCAGGGATGTGTCACCGGCACTGGGGGGAGATGAGGTTGGGATGGAAAGGGACGCTGCCTGGAAGTGCCACGGTCAGGGATGTGGCTGTGTCACACGGGTGGAAAGTCACTGAGGGTGGGCTGAAACTGGGGGATGCTGAAGAAGTTGCTGCTGCAACTGCTGTAACTAAATAGTTACAGGAAAATGCCTCTGGGGCTTCTGATCCACCAGGAAGGGGCTGGAGGGGGAAGCCGGTGCAGGGTAGTGGATTATTTTCTGAAGGATTGGTTTTGGAGAAAGCAAGGGCTTATTCCTCACCACATCCTCCCCCTGTACCCTCACACCCCTGCACGGGAGTGAAACATGCAGGAAACTGGCTGTGCCTTCCCCAAACCCCAGGCAAAAGGGGGAAAGTGGGGAAGGAGCTGGGAATGAAGGAAGGATGAGCTGAGAAGGATGGAGCCATATGGAGGGGCCTCTGGTGGATCTTGGGTTAATTTTTTTCTCTCTTGTCCCAGTTATCCCACAAGTGAGAGGAAAACAGGAATAAACACGACCTGTGGACCTGGCCCTTGCTGCCAGGAGAGGGGGCCAGATGCATCCCAGCTCCACAGACACCGGGAAGGACCACGATCCCGGATCCCCGCCAGGGACAGCTGTGGATGCCGGCAGGTAGAGGGGGAATGTGAATGTGAGCAAGTGTGGACGGGCACCGTGGTTTCCCTCTTGCCAAGACTGTCACCAGCCTTGTCCCCTCCACCAGCCCTGTCCCAGACAGGGAGCTCTGCAGGCCAAAGAAAACACTGGCCAGACTCTGTTCTCCTCCTGCTGCAGATGACAGGCTGCTCGTTGGCTTTGAGGACTCAGCTGAAGACTGATGTTAAGAATAAGAGCAGTGGCGTCTCCTCCCCAGCCTGGTTTATTCCCGTTAAAATCGGTGTAAAGATGAGATGGCACCTGTGAACGTCACGTGTGGGTGGGTCACGGCACTCCCCACTCCACTCGTGCCCCGTGGGATGCTGATTCACCTCTGCTGTGGGAGCTGGCAGAGCCCTGACCGGCCGGGGAAATCCCAAAAGAGAAAAAGCGTCCTCGGCCAGCGACTCCACCTCTTCCTCCTCCTCCTCCTCCACGCCAGACCCGCGGGTGGGAGTCCAGCTCGGCTCTGCGGGGAAGGGGCAAGAGGAGGAGGAGAGAAGGAGGGGGAGGAAGGGCAGGGGGAGGAGGAGGAAGGACAGGGGGAGGAGGAGGAAGGCCGCCGCCAGGACCCTGGACAGGGCCGCCCGGTTCAGCACCACGGCCAGCGCCGGCGGCCCCGCGGGCGGCGGAACCCTCGCGCGGGGATTCCCCACGCGGGATTTTACCGGCAACACCCTCCCGGCGCGGGGGTCCCCCCGCAGGTGACACCACCGCTGTCCCCGCCGTACCCCGTGACCGCACAGTGACCCCCCCGGGTGCCCCGCGCGATGATACCACGCGGAGCGAGTCCCGCGTGGGGCGGCCGCGGTGGGCGCAAACACCCCCCCCCCTCCCCAGCCACACTTCCCCGTGGAGGAGGGGGCACCGTGGGCTCAGCCCGGCCGGGGGGCGGCGCGGGGACCCCCGGGCACAGCCCCGGGAGGGGCTGCGGGCGGCGCTGTGCCCCCGCGGCCGGGGCATTGTCCGCCGCCGGAAATGCAGCCGCTGGTCACTCGCCCTTTGTCCCCGCCCGGCCCGGGGGGCGACGGGACCCTCCGCCCCCCGGCACCGCCTCGGCACCGCTCCCCGCAGCCCGTGCCGCCCGTGCCACCGGGACGGGGGTCGCGCATCCCCTGAGGGGTCACACGGTCCCCTGGGGGTGCGCGCCCCACTCGAGGGACACGGGATGGGGTTGGGGGCGCAGGAAGACCCCACTGTCCTGGACACTGTCCTAGAAAACCGTCCCCCCCACCCCCGGCCCTGGGGCATCAGCCCGTCCCGATGCCGATTCCCCCCCGTCCCACCGTGTCGCGGCTCGCAGGTGGCTCCACTCGTGGGGAGGGGGCGCGGGGAAACGACGTGGAAACTCCCCCCAATCCGCGGTGGTCCCACCTCCTGTCCATCCCCCCCGGGGGTCACCCCTTCCCTTGACAGGTGGCCTCGCCCCCAAGTGCCCTAAGTGGGGGGGGTCAACCCACACACCCCCCCCTCCTCCAAATCCCTCACGGAATGTGTCGCTATTACCGAGGGGGGGTTAATTAGGATCACGTGGGGACGGGATGGCGGAGCAGGGCCCGGCGCCCCCCGGCCCCGCGGGTGGGTCCTGGGGGGGGGGCGGGGGCTGCTATTGTCTGCGAGAATTTGGGAGCCTTTGAAAAAACCCTCCCGCTCCCTCCCACCCCTATTGTTGGAGTGAAGATGGAGTCAAACCTCTCTCGGCTCCCTCCCGGCAGGGTCTAAGCTGGGGTTTTTTGTTGGTTTTTTTTTTTTTGTTGTTTTTTGTTTTTTTTTTCTTCTTTTTTTTTTTTTTCCCTTTTTTTTTTGGCTGGGCTGATACCCTCAAAGCTGGCCGAGGAGGAGGAGGGAGGAGGCGGTAACAGCCACAACTCGGAATTTGCAAGCGAGTGTCGGGATGGGGTCTGTTTCCAACCAGCAGTTTGCAGGTTAAGTTATATTATTGTCGGAGCCCGCCTCGGCTCCGTGATTATTAATAACGACGGCAGAGCCCGGCTGGGGGGCGCAGGGACCCCCCCGACCCCGGCCCACCCAGCCCCGCTGCGCCCCAGCAGCGCGGCCGGGCCCGGCGCGGCCCCTCCACCCGGGCAGCACCGCGGGCTCGCAGGGGGGGATATATAATTTTTTTTTTTCATCCCCCCTCCAGCCCCAGGATGAGCCCACAAGTTTGGGGCCGGTGGTGGCTGCTGGGGGTGTTTGGGAGCGGGGGAGGCCCGTGCAGCAGGGGGATGCTGGCGGTAGGGAAGAGTTTCTCCAGCGTGGCTTGCTGAGGGCAGGGGGGTTGCGGGTTGGTATTTTGAGGGAATTTTATCCCTTTTTATTATACTTTTTTTTTTTCATTTTTTGAGGTTTTGGGGTTTTTTATTAATTGGCTTTTTTGGGTGGGTTTTTTTTGTTTTGTTTTTGTTTTTTGGTGGGGGGTTAGGATTTTTTTTTTTTTCGATTTTAACATTTCTGAGGGGAGAACGGATTTAGGGCCCCCAGCCCACACACCGCCTGGGTCGTGCTGGCAGGAACTGCCTTAATTTCCCCCCGCTCCTGAGGTGATCCCCACGCACATGTGGAAGCAGAGCTCACCGCTCCGTTGGTTTTTTTTTTTGGAGGGGAGTTGGAATTTTTTTCGCCTTTTCCAGCCTGGGGAACCCGAGCAGGATTTGAGGCTCCTGCCGCGGGCTTGCCCGGCTGGATGCGGGGTGGCTGGGCCGGGGGGGACCAGGCTCGGCTCCCCCAGCCCCGCGGCTCAGCGGCTCCGTGGATCTCTCGCCAGGTGCGAAGCCGGGCGAGGAGCCGGCCGGAGACTCGCCCAAGCCCGAGAACGAATCCCAACCCCTGCACGGCTCCGGCATCTGTAAGTGGTTCAACGTCCGCATGGGCTTCGGCTTCCTCTCCATGACCGCCAAGGGCGGCGCGACCCTGGACTCCCCCGTCGATGTCTTCGTGCACCAGGTACGGGGCCGGATCCCGCGTGGGGTCCCGGGGAGGGAAGGGGGTGCAGCCCCCAGCACCCTCCGGAGGATGCGGGGAGGGATGGGGACCCCCGTGCCGCATCCACGCGAGGCCGGGGGTCCCCCCGTCGCAGCCTCGGGTCCAGCCGTGGTCCCCCGGGCGGGTTTCCCCGGAGCCAGGCGGGTGGAAGGGCAGGCACGGCCGCAGCCCGGGGCTCGTCCTGGGGGACCGACCCTGTAAGCTGATCCCGAGCGATTTCATTTTCCCATCGTTGTTCCTTGAGGAGCCCCTCGGGGCCGGATCCAGGGGAGCAGGTGCCCGCGGGGCCGGGCGGGACGTGCCGGAGCGGGGACGCTGCTCTCCCCGTGGAGGGACACGGGGACGAGGCGGTTTCCCCCCGGTACCCGCTCCTGGGAGCCCCGAGCCTGGCAGGGATGCGGGACTGCGCTTTCCCCCGCTGGAGCTCATCCCCTGGAGGGGGGATCTCTGCCCGCGCCCCTTGTCCCGCTCGCGGGTGGCACAAAGGCGTGTGGGGTCGGGTGTGTGTCCCTTTGGATCCTGTATGACAGTGACAGCCTCGTGTCCGGGTTTGACCCTGCTGAGCGGGGAAGCCCCACGCGTGTCGGCGACCCTGCACAGAGGGAAGTCATGGATTCGGGAATGCAGCTGCTTGAACCCCCCCACCCCCGCTCGCGGGGGAGGATCTGCCAAGAGACCCCGCGCAGGGGCTGGGGAAAGGGTTTGGAGACGGTGCCCAAACCGGGGCCAGCGCAGGGAGGGACATGTGGGGCTCAGCACCGGCTCGTGTGGACGGGGATCTGTGGGGTGAGCGTGGCCCTGGGACAGCATCTGCCGTGGGGCTGGGGAGCAGAGTGAGCACGAGAGAAGGGGGCTCGAGTGTTTTTGGAGCAAACACAGGAGGTGTTTGTGGTACAGTTTGGAGCAGCACGATGGTGCTGGCACCAGGGAGCCCCTGGAGCAGCTGCCTTCAGGGGCTGCTGCTCTGCATGGGCCCAAATCCCCCCAAACTGGGTATATCCTGCAATCTGGGGGTGCAGGACTGACCTCTGGGCTGTGAAGAGCTCCTGGTGGTCTCTCACCCGCCTACCCACGAGTGGATGCTCCAGGGCAAGCGAATGATGACCAGGGGAGAGGCAAATCCCTCCTCCCTCAGCTGTGGCGTGGGCAAAGTGCCTTGTTAGGAGTCACTATCCCAGGCCAGGACACAGATGGTTTTGGAGTCAAGGGCTCCAAATCGGCCAGGGAAAAACAGATCCTGGTGCTCTCCAGAGAGCAAATGGGTCTTTGCATCTCAATGTAGCACAGCGGGACCCAGCGCCCCTGGGGAGAAGCCTCTGGCCCTTCTCCTGGGGGTTTATTGCCCCCAGACAGTCTGGTTTCCTGATTGCTTTTGCTCACATTCCTGCAGGAAAAGAGAATTAACTGGGGTGCCTCTGTTGGGAGCATCCCACTGCCCGGGGAGAGCTGCAGCCTCCCGGTGCCCCCCATTTTCCAGGGCTGGAGGAACCGTGGGGTCTCATGTGCAGGGTTTGCAGCATTTGGGAAATACAGGGAATACTGGGAAAAAGCGGGTTATTTTGGGTAGCAAAGGGTGTGTGGGGGGGTTCCTCTGCTGCAGTGAAGGGCAGGGTGGTCCCAGCGTGGGGCTTTGCACCACTGCAATCAGGGCAGCTTTGGGCTGATGGAGAATCTTTCTCCTCGGTGTTGGGTTTTGCCTCCTGCCCCGCTTCGCTGGTGGCACAGAGTTGCTGCTCTCCTGCAGTGAATCATCCAGAGCTGATGCCAGCGGCTCTCCCACTGCCGAGCATCCCTGGCTCGACCCTGGCCCCCTCCTTGGAGAGGGACCAAACTCAGGCTCCCACCGCAGCCTCGCTGATTTTGGGTGGCTCTCGGGGAATCGGGCCCTTCTGCCGATGCTCTCCCCATTCCAGCATCCCGGCCGATTCCCGGGAGCCGCTGTCGGGTCCACTCCCCGGGGAGGGAGTCAGGACTGGGAGGGCAAAAGCCAGGATCAGCCAGAGGGGACAGCACTCAGGGCGCAGGGTGCCCTGCCCAGCACCCACTGCCCGCTCCACACAGGGTACCCTAAACCAGCCCTTGGGGCTTAACACCCCAGAGTCCCCCAAAACCCCGATCCTTCCCCTCTTCATTTACATATGTGAATGATGACCCACAGGAAGTAATTGTGGGAGAAAGAAGGGAATTGGCCTCTTTAGATCTATTAAATCACTTTATTACAGGAACCAGGTCTGAATGGCCCCTCTCTGCAGGGAGCGCGTCTCCATCTCCCTCTGCCTTTATCTGATCACAAAGAGATTAAAATCTCGGCAGGACAGGAGACTAACAGGGCTCCTCGGGGCTGCCTTTCCCTCGAATTGTGAGCTAAAAATGAGGCATTTGGGTTCAAATGCCTCCCCTGGACACTGGAGATGGATTCATTTGGGGGCTGTGAGGACACAGAGGGGATGAAGCACAGAGGAGCAGAGCAGGTCGTCCCAGAGAGGTGAAGGGCTGAGCAGCACCCGTGAAGGGGTTGGGGGTCTTGAGGTGGCAGAAATTAGGCTGGTGATGGTGAAGACCCTAAAGCTGCAGTGGTTCCCTCGGGATGCAGCTCCCAGGCTTTGGGCATCACTTAAAGGAATGTGGGGCTGCCAGGGAAGGCAACCTGGAAAGAGAGAGAGGAGAAAATTGGGGCACCCTGTGGCCCCAAGGCTTGCTGCTGCTCATTGGAGCTGAAGGAGTGAACACTGACCAGCAGGGCTGGGATTTGGGGATGGGGCCTGGCTGAGAGAAGGGGCTGTCCAACCTCTCGGAATCACTGCTCTCCCCAGCAAGCGTTTCTCCAAGCCAGCAGGTCTAAATCCTTGACAAAGGCAGTCAGTTGGGTTTTTTTGGTTTCTCCTTATGATTTGGCAAGGAGAGCTGCTGGGCACTGCAGGACCCCCTGGCTGCTGTGGCTGCAGGGTGTTTGATATCTCTGTGACATGGTCCTGTGTGTCCTTGCTGTGCCCACGGTTAGACCTGCTGGGATGTGGCACTGCTGCCCTGCCCGAGTGCCCAGGGCAGTGTGGAACTAGTTGGGCAGCACGGGAGAGAATTCAGTCCCCCTGTGATCCCTTGGGTGCTGCCTCGTGGGGGTCAGGGTTGGTGGAGGGGCTCCATCCCCACTCAGCCAGGCAGGGGTGGGATGGAGATGGATGGAAACTCCTTGGATATAGATTTTGGCTGAGCTGACCTGGGCTGTCACCCACCTGTGCTCCTGCCATCTGCCTGCGTGTGGTCATGATAACAATAATAATAATAAAAATCCACGTGAGCATGACGTGAGGTCCTTAAAAAAAACCCACAACCCAACACGTGTTTGGAGGCAGCTCCATCCTTGACTGCACAGGAGAGCAAAGGCAGGGGAACAAGGGGCAGTTTCTCTGTCAGGGAGCAGCGTCCAGCCTTCCCTTGGGGTCCCTTGCTGCCTTCCCCCTGGGCTGGGGCAGGATCCGAGCACCGGGGTTACTCTTCCCTCGGGAAGAGATCATGGAATCACGGACCAGTTTGGGTTGGAAGGGACCTTTAAAGGTCATTGAGTCCTGCAATGAGCAGGGAAACTCCCTCCCCCTGCCACCCCTCGGAGATCCCCTGGGGTAGAAATGCTCGTTGGAATCTCTGCTTCTAATGGGGAGAGGGGTAGGAGCAATTTCTTTGGTTTTTTGTTTCGTTTTGTTTTTTATTTTTATTTTGTGGTTTGTTTTTTTTAAATAACCGCTGGAATAGAATTGTGTTGCACCGTTCATGCTCCACATCCTGAGGGAAATAGTGAAAGAGAGCTGCTTTATTCCACCCCTGAAACTCCCTCAAGACGCTCACACACACACACACACACAAAAAAAGCCTCCTGTCTCTGTCTAAAGATTAACTGATGGCCGCAGGCACATCCCTTCCCCCAGCTCCCCCTCCCTGCCCCAGGGAGAGAAAACACCCTGGAATGGTCTCTTAGATAATATGGCCCAAATGAATGGGATTGCTCCCGGGATGGAGTGGGAAGGAGCTGGGGAGGGCTGGGACGGAGCTGCTGCCCCGGCCAGTCCCTGTCCTTGCCGCTCCCAGGTCCAGCTCCGACGTTTCCTTTTCCCTATTTACTCGCACCTAAGAATCAGCGGGAAAAGAAGCCGAAATCACCACTGGAAGATGTGCCGCTGCTCCCGGCCGCGTTCCTGCTTTAATATGGGAGAACAAAATTAATACTCAGCCCCTGATCCCAATTAGCTGCCCCTGGGAAGTGCAGGAGGGTTTTGGTGGGGAAAAATACAACCGAAGGAGCTAAAAGGATTTAGGACAGGAAACTGATGGATTAAACTCTGTGGTAGATGCTTTTTTTTTTTTTTCCCCCTTTCCCCAGAATTGGTACTTAGAGTTTAATTTTACTGGCTTATGGTGGAGAATTAAGAGCAAACATAGTTACTTTGGCAGCAAAATGGCTTTATTTTGATTTTACTTGAACTGGGGAAAAAAACCTCGGGGATATTGGGCCAAGGAGTCACTGGAAATATATGCTAATGTTTTGTTAAATCCCCTGTGCTCTTCCTGAGGACTCCCACACCCCTCTCCCTCTTTATCTCGGAGCTGAGGCAGGACCCTCTTTCCCAAGCAGCATCCACTGGCTGCTCCCACGGGAGCTTCAGGAAGGGACTGAGGTGATTCCTGCTCTGAGTCTCCTATGTGTGGGAGCCCACAAACAGTCCCTGGAGCTTCTGGCACCGGGAAAAGATTTGCTGTGTGATGTGGGGACAAGGAAAGGCTTTGCTCAGGGATGGATCCAGGTGCAGGCTGGGAAGGCAAAGGGACATTTCCCTGCTGGCCTTGTGGCCAGTGGTGGGGAGCTGAGCTGGCCCTGCTGTCCCAGGGCTTGGATCACTACTCCACATTGGCCGAAATCTGCTTTGGGGGCTGTTTGCCATCGAGCTGTGCCCTGCAGAGGTCACCACCAACGTGGTACCCGCAGTGATGGGGCACAGGCCTCTTGAGGGCTCAGCAATCCCTGGGCCATTTTTCCTGACCCTCCTCTGCAGAGGGAGGGAAGCTGAGGGCCTGCAGTGGGGTTGGGCTCCCTCAAAATGCTCTGGGCAGGGCCCAGACGTGCCCTTGGCACAGCCACTCTTCTCCCAGCATCCCGACCCCGGCTTGTTTTCCGAGGGATTTCAGTTTAAACGTTGCTGGAGGGACGAGGTGCAGCGGCCGCTCCGCCCCAGGCCCCGCGGGACACAAAGATGGTTTGATTGAGTGGCCGGGGCTGGCTGGGAATAAACGTCCCCTTGTGTCACTCTGGGGAGGCCACGGGGACAATGGTGACCCCGGGGCCGGCCGAGCCCCTCCCGAGCCCGGCAGGGTGGGGGTGAACCAGAGCCCGGCAGTTTGGGGGGGCAGCGGTGGGATTTGGGGTGCTCCGTTTTGTCACCCCTTCAACAGGGATCTGGGATCCGTGCTGAGGGATTTGTTGGATGGAGGAAGAGGAGGGGTGAAGGCACCCACGTGCGGGGGGGGGGTGTGGGGGACACCCAGTGCCGTGGAAGGAAGGGGGGGGTGGGCAGCGCTCGGCCGCTCACGTGCTGTGTCTTTGTCTGCCGTAAATCAGCTACCGGGGTGTGGAATGGGAGGAAAAGGATGGGTGGAAAAGCGTCCTTGGATGCTTTGGGTGGAAAAGCACGCTGTGATGACTGGTGAAGGGATGTCTTGGTGAAGGGGGGAGGCACTGGTTGAAGATGCTCCAACTCTGCTTCTGTTCCTTGTCCCGCTGGTTATCCCCGGGCCCTAATGATGACAAGGACATCCTTGCACCAGGCTGTGCTTTCAAACAGTTGGGATGGCACTGCTTTGTGATCCCGAGCCCAGGGTCAACCTACACCCCCCCCTACCAAAACCATATCCCCAAGACTGATCCCCCAGCTCCTCCAAGGGACCCAGACCCCAAACCCCGGCACCCAGCGGGTGAGCCCCAGTTGTCCCGCAGTGGGTGAGCTGGACGCAGGGCTGGTGTGTGGAGGGGCTGGAGGAGGTCAGAGGGGCCGCGGCCATGCCGGCCACCCTTTCTCCCCCCGCCGGGGCCTGGAACTCCTGGAATTTGGGCAGCGGGAGCGCGGCCGCCGCCGGCCCTTTGTTCTCGCTGGCCGGTGGCTCCCGGCCCTGGCCCTCCCCTGCGCTCCCCCTCATCCCCAGCATCCCCGGCTCGCTCCAATCCCCCCCTTCCTCTCTTTATTTTTTGGGGGGGGGGGAGTATGTGGAGGCCTGGGAAGGCTCCGGCTTTGTGTGTGGTGTGGGACAGGGGCTCTGGGCCCCTTCCTTTCAGATGCAGGAGGTATGCAGCTAATTCAATGGGCTGCAGTTTGATTACCTATCTGATAACAGAGGAATGCCAGCAATGTGTGTGTTTTGGGAAGGGGGCAGGGGGGATGCGCAGGGACCACCAGCCACTCTGCAGCTCACATCAAAAGGCTGCGGCAGGGGGGGAGAGCTGGGGCGCCCCAGCCTCTGTCCCCCCACCCCCTTCCCTGGGGAGAGGGCGTTTCCTTTGGCCTTTTGGTGGAGGGGGCTGGGGGGGGGTGGTTGTCATCCTCGCCAGCTCCTGGAAAATAAATCGCTTCCCCCCACCTCGTCCTGTCGGAGCAGCTTCTGCCCCAGCCCTCCTCTTCCTGGGAATGGATGGGCACGGGTGGATCCTGGCACAGGGGTGATGGTGCCCAAGGTGTGGGCTCAGCTGGGGGGGCCCAGCCTGTGTGCCAGGGTCCCCCCTGCCACGGCTCAGCTTTGTCCCAGAGCGCCAGGGAGTTTTCATCCCCGCAGTGTAAACACAGCTGGGCCAGCTGGGGCTGTAAACACCCCGAAAGGAGCCACAGGAGGTGGCTGGTCTTGTCCCCTGGCCTCCAGGGCTACCTCCTGTGCCAGGGAGCCATGCTCAGCCCCTCCTTGTTCCCAAAACCTCGTGGCTGCTGCTGGAGTGGGGCAAGTTCCCCACCCGTGGTAGCTCCTGTCACCCAAACCACCTCACACTCTGGCAGGGCAGGGTGGGTGACTGACCCCAAGGTGCTGAGGCACCTCCTGTGATGTGCTGGTCGAGGCTTTGGGCACTGAACTCCTGCCTGGGGGATGCTCAGCACCCTCCTGGGGATGCTCAGCACTGAGGGGGAGCTGGGTTGGGGTTGGGGAGGAGTGGTTGGGTGCCCCTCTGAGCGTGGCAGGGGGTTTTGCCAGTGGTAGGTGGTGCTGGAACTGCCCTGGGTGGGCAGAGGTGGCCGTGAGACCCTGTCATGTCCTTGTTGTCATTGGGGAGCTCGTAGCTTAGGGTATGATTCTCCCTTTTGGGAGCAGGAGCAGGTCAGAGAGCAAAGGGCAATCCCATCTGGCCTGCTCTGGATCCCATACCAGCAGGCACGGGGTGACTTGGCCCAGCCTATGGGGTTTGTCCCACAAAGAGTTGGTCCACCAGGCACAGAAAAGGGGGAAAACAGCAGAAAAAAGGGTCTCAAGGGTTATTCCTCGAGCTCTGCTGCGTTCCCACCTCCCCCACAGGCCCACAGACCCATGGACATCCCGCAAGAACCCGCCAAGAAAAATTCAGTGCTAAAACCCCAATAACTCAGTCCCTTCCCTCTCTGCTTTTGCATGGGGTGTTTCCCCGCGGGTCCTGGCGAGATTTGGGGTGCAGATGGGAACAGAGCGTGCCTGCCTCTCCCGGGCAGCGTTCACGCGGAGGCTCCGGGAGGGAAGAATGGGCGACCACGTCCCCACGTGACGGGAACTCTCCGGGCCATGAATGGGGGGAGATGCTCCATTCATAAATGCCGGGTCCCGCTGCAGCCGCGCAGGCGTTTGGCGCCGGCTCTGCTGGGAATCCCCAGCCCGCTGGAGCTGCTCCTCCCTCTGCCAGCAAATCCCCCTTAACTCTTTTGGTCGTGGTCGTTTGGGCTCCCGCGGACGGAGCTGAGGGAATGCCGGAGCGGAGGGAATGCCGCGCTGGAATTGCTGCCCGGGATGCAGTTGCCCTGAGGCAGAGCTGGCGGTGATGCTCATGGCACAGGGGGTTAAGAGTTGTCGTCTGCATTGCCCAGCTTGGCTCCTGAGGGTTTTGTTCTGCTAAAACGGACAGAGCTCTTGAAAGTGGAGAGGATTTTCCTATCACCCCACAACCCCCTCCCTAGCCTGGGTCTCTCTGACTCGCACTGTGATGACTGCTGAGGTGATCCTGGGAGGGGCACGAGGTGGTCCTGGGAAGGGTGGGAAAAGCTCCCAGCAGTGATAATCCCGGGCCAAATGGCTGCTTAATTAATTATTGGAGGTGATTAAATAGCTTGAACTGAGGTGAGCTGCAGTGAGGGGGCTGGCAGTGCCAGCTTCCAGCCTCCTGGCTTTGCAGTGGGTCCTGCTATGATCGTGCTTGTGCAAAGCCTCAAGATCCTTTTTTTTGTTTTTAAAATGATGGTTTGGAGGTGCAGGAGCAGCTCTTGCTCCCCTGACACAGGGCTGAGTGGGAGAAGGGGGTTGTTTTGCAGTGCTGACAGCCAATATTTTGTTGAAATTTGGGTCTGAGCTGTTCTCTGCTGGCCCTTAAACCAGTGAGCCCCACTCGGCTGGGTGTCTCAGCTCACTGGGTGCTCTGTGTTATCAAACAGGGCTCCAGAGGTTTTAGGGAGATGAAGGTGCCTGGTTGAGCCTGATCCTCAATATCTATCCCCTCACAAGGGACAGGCACAGGGGAACATTGGCAGCTCTTGTGCCACAGGAGGTGTTTGCTGGGCCGGGGCTTGTTGTGTGTCCAGTGGGCACCCCCAGCTCCGTGCTGACCCCCATCCTTCCCCCCCAGAGCAAGCTCCACATGGAGGGTTTCCGCAGCCTGAAGGAGGGCGAGGCTGTCGAGTTCACCTTCAAGAAATCATCCAAAGGTTTGGAGTCCATCCGGGTGACCGGCCCGGGGGGCGTCTTCTGCATCGGCAGCGAGAGGAGACCGAAGGGCAAGAGCCTCCAGAAACGCAGGTCCAAAGGAGACCGGTAAGGGCTGATCCAGGGCTGATCCAGGGCAGGATCAGGAGCTGCCTGGGTACCCTGGGGATGGGCACGAGTCCAGTGGGGTGGGCAGCGACCCTTCCTCAGGGAAAGCAGCTTCCTTTGGTGGTTAATGAGTGGCAGATGCAGCTCGGTGGGGAAAGGGCAGGGAAGCAGCAGGGAAGGGCAGAGGTCAGGGACACCCTGGGCAGCCGCTCCCCTCGGCTCAGGGAGCCCTGCTGGGCAGGGGTAATTTCCTCCAAGAGAAACCCTTCCTTGTGGGAAGGAAATAGCAGGACGTCCTGGCAGTGTCTCCCACGGTGAGGCTGCGAGCCCTGGGGCGAGTTTCTGGCCAGCTCTTCATCTCCCCCTCTCCTCTCCCATCCTCTCCATCTCGGCTGGCTGGGGATGCCTCATCCCAGTTTTCCCAGTGGATGCTGTTTGCCCCACTCCACTGTTTCTCATAAACGAATCAGAAAGGAATTGGGAAGGAAAAAGAAAGAGGAGAGGGTTGTGGCCATCCTACATGGATGCAGGATATGAAGTGGACACAAGGCAGCTCTCTCTGCCCGCATGGCTCCGGTGTGAAGGTGGCACCTGTGGGATGGAGGGTGGAAGGTACAGCCCTGCGAGAAGCCACCTTTTGGGTTGTCCCTTCAACAGTTCTGGGGGCTGTGTAACCCTGGAAGCAGAGTCTGGAGACACAGGAGCCAGAACCCTGATGGAGCCAGAGGGGTGGAAGCCCCCAGTATGCCAATTTTTGTCCCCAGTGAGTGGTTCCGGTGCAGGGGTTTGCTGCCATCTCCTGGGTACCAGCAGCACCACTGAGCCCAAACTGGCCCTGCTGGAGCTGGGGCTCTGCAGGGACCAACCCCAGGGCCAACATTAGCCCCAAAAAGCCGAGCCCACAGCCCTGGCTATGAAGCCAGACAGGTCCCGGGCACGGCCACAGCACATCCCACCTCATTTTATTTCTCCTCCTGGAATCTCTGTCCTCCCCTCACACAGATGCTACAACTGCGGCGGGCTGGACCACCACGCCAAGGAGTGCAAGCTGCCACCACAGCCCAAGAAGTGCCACTTCTGCCAGAGCATCAGCCACATGGTCGCCAACTGCCCCGCGAAAGCACAGCAGTCCCCCAGCTCCCAGGGGAAACCTGCCTACTTCCGAGAGGAGGAGGACATGCACAGCTCGGCCCTCCTCCCCGAGACCCGGGAATGATGGTGGGTGGCAGGGAGAGGGGGGATTCCACCAGGATGAAAAGGCTTTGGCAAGGCAACGGGCGGCTGTGGGGGCTCAGAGGAGGGAGGGCAGAGTGCAGGACTGGGGAGGGCAGACAGCAGGGACCCGGTGTCCCTGCACAGGCCTTTTCCCCCTGTTCCCAGGCTGGGAAAAGCCCTGCTTTAATCAGGATGGCTCGTTCCAAAAACAGGGGAAGGCAGCACTCAACATACCTCTTCCAGCTAAAAAAACCCAAACATATTTGATTCATCTTTATTCTTTTCCTAAATTAAGCCAGGCGGCAGTGTCTCGGGGAGGAGGAGCAGAGGAGCCACATCACACGGAGCAGCTCATGGCTCCTTGTTCTCCTGAGCTTCAAACAGGCTCTGGCACAGCTTGGATGAGCTGCAGGGGACCCACTCCTGCTCGTGCCCTGCCCCAGGAGGGAGACTGAGGGGAAAGGCTGGCTGTGGAGCACTGGTGAGATGTCTGTGGGCTGGTCCCGTGGGTCCCTCTGCTCCTCGTGGCTTCTCACTTCCAGAGCAGTGTGAGGATTTGCAGTTTTTTCCGTGGTTGCTCAATTGCTGACACCAGCAGAGCCCAGGTTTGGGCTCAGCATGGGAGGAAATGGATCATCCTTCAGGGTCAGGCCCGGGGGAGATCAAGTCAAAAGAAAACCACTTGTTTTTCCCCCTAATCCCTCCCAAGTGCCAGCCCAGAGAGCACAAGGTGTTTCATGCAGCCAGCTCTCCCCCTCTAAGGCTTGTCCCTGCCTCTGGAACACGGAGCTGGGGAGTGGGAATGCTTCCTGGAGCAGGAATGCTCTTTGTTAAGCCTTGGGCAGACCCAGCTCCCGGGAATGCTGCTGGCAGCATTTCCCTTGGAACCCATGTACACATCCCAGCCAGGGCTCACACAGATCCAGCCATGGATCTGTTCCAGACACCAGATTGGATCTTCCCACAGGCTCTGGATCAAACCCACACAGGACAAACACACACCTCTGCTCCTCCTGCCCATCCCACACTCCAAAAACCGACAGCTCCGGGGCTGAGCCTCCCCAGGGACATGAGAACAAGGGTGTCCCGGGTTAGTGGCTGCTGTTCCCCCTCCCCATGGCCCCCCCCAAGTCTTGCCTTTATTTATTGGCCCTGGTGGACACCCCTTCTCCCAGGGCAGCCCCCCCAGGCCGTGCCAAAGCCAAGGCCAAGTGAAACCTGCACTAGGACGTGCGTGAATGACGTATCTTTGGGTTTGTTTGTCGTCTTTGTTTTGGGTTTGTTCTTTTTTTTTTTTTTTTAATATAAATATTCTGGTTTTGTATTTTTGTATATTTTAATCTTTAAGAAAAGAAAAGGAAAAAAAGAAGAAAAAAAAAAGAGAGAGAGAGAGAGAGAGAAAGGACATAATTCCTGCAATTTATTCTCAGGTATTCGAGCAATCTCAGGGATAAAATGCCTCTGTAGCCCAGTGCTGGACAGAGAGGAGGGTTTTTTCTAACAGCACAAAGACGTGATGAAGTTTGTACTGGAAGTGTAGATCTACCTCACTGGATGTTTGCTAGGTGGGCTGATGTGTTGTCGAGCTTTTCAGTTGTGTTTTTTGGTATGTTTGGGATTTTTTTTCTTTTTAACTGTATTTTAATAGTCTCTCTCCCTTCCCCATGCACTGATGGAGGACTTTGGGTCTGCAGATCCGTGTGTGGGGGTGGAGAAGCCAGGCAGTGCCATGGGGCAGGGAACAGCTGCTAGAGCCCATGTCGGCTCCCCAGCTCCAGAGTTTCTCCCAGCCTGGTGGGTTTTGAGGACTGTCCTCTGTTTCTCTCTCCTGTTTATGCTCACACACCCCCTCTCCACCATCCCCATGGGAACACTCCAGCCCACCCCGTGCCTGAGCCCTCCTGCTGCCCACGGGCTGGGACGTCACACAGGCTCCCAGCAGGCTGGTGCCGTGTGGATGGGGGTTGGAAAGCCAGGATGGGGGACCCAGCCTCACTCAGGGGGTCCCAGCCCCATTCAGGGGAACGTGGCAAGAGCAGACAGTGGCCAGTAGGGTGTTGGGAGGCTGAGGGTTATCCTCAATCCCTCAATCCCCTGCCTTGAGCTGAGGGCTGGCTGTCCGTGACCCTCTGGGACGAGGGACCTGGTTCCAAGTCCAAGGGAGGTGAAACTGCTCCATATTTTACTCCCTTCCTGGCTTCCCTCAAATGCTGAGTCACCATGGCTGGGGGAAACTCTGGATGCCAGGTTTGGGGGGCATTAACACTCCACTTTGCAGCCTTCCCAGGGAGGGTGTCAGGCTGTGGGCACAGTTTCTGCTGGTTTTTAGTAGCGGTAGATTTAGATGTAGAGCAGGGCTGGATCAGATGGGGAGCACTGACACCATCCTCAAAGGTTTGGGGTCACCAGGGGGACTTGCTAAGGCTGCTGGAGCCTGGTGACCCCCAGCACGTGGGCATTGAGGGGGATGGAGAGCGGCTCCCCAGCTGCTCCTTGCCCTGCTCTGGTAGTTTTATGGTGAGGTGGTGGTCTCTTCTTGGGAGGGGTGGAGGGGAAGGACTTTTAGTTCTTGGCTAGCAACAAGATCTAGACAAAATTCCTTCAGGAGAACAGCTTTAGTCTGACGGGGTAAATGCAATAGAGCGTTGGTGGGGGGCTCTTGGCCTCCCCCCAGCACCTCGGCTGTGCCAGGAAAACTGCTGCCCCCCTAATTCCTGTATCTGTCCTCAGGAATCCTGTAGGACCTTCCCCCCTCCCCTTCCTGCTCCCACTTTAATGGTCTGGTGATTTTTTCTGCTAGATGTCTAGTGTGTGTGTGTAAATACCTCTGTAAATCTTTCCATTTTCTCTCAGTATTCTCCTTGATTATTGTTTACAAAAATAAGAGGAAAAAAAATTAAAAAAAAAATAGCCAAATGATCTAATAGGTTATGGACCAGGGAGATGGGATCTGCTCTCCCACACAGAGCTGCCAGGTATGAGCTCTGTAACCATCCCTGTCCTGGGCTAAAGCAAATAGAGGATCACTCAGGTTTCCCCCGGGGCCAGGGCGGTGCCGGGATCCAAGAAAACAGGGATTTTTTTTTTTGTTTTTAATCTGCAAAGGGGAAGCCACGCTGGAGAAAGATGGGATTGATTCTCGTCATCACCTCCTTGAGTGGTTCTTCCCGTTATCTTTGACAATAATTAACTAAATTGCTGCATCATCACCCACCCTTGCCCACTCTGGGCACTATGCATGAGGGGATGGGGCAACGCTCAGGGTCCTGCTGTGACACGGGAGTGTTTTGAATGTATGAGGAATAAAATAAAGATATTCCTCAGGAGGGGGGTGTCTTGCCCCGGGGCGAAAAGCCTCGAGTCCCCCAAAAATTGTCTACGAGGAGACGGAAGAATGTAACCCATGTTTACTGCTAGCAACCAAAGTTTGTGTCAAAACCGTGAAGTTTTATGAAGTTGGGTGGGAGGAGGGGATGAATCGGGGGTGGCTGCGTGTGTGTGTGAGGCTCGGGGTGACCCCTGAGTAAATCACACTTTTCCAAAGAGATTCCCTGCTGGAGTCCCTGCAGCGAGATCCCCCCAGTTCCTGTTGCCACAGGGGTTTTTTTTTCCCCTCCTCTCCGTTCATTTTATTTTTGGTTTGTTTTTTTGTACCAACTATGTAAAATGTTGTCTGGGAAAAAATAATAAAAATAATAAAGACCATGGGCAATGGCTGCTGGTGATGCTGTGTGTGTGTGTATGTGGTTACTCTTGTTTTTCTCCCCTAGGGCTGAGGAGCCCCAGAGCACAAAACGGGTGTCAGGGCAGGGAATTGGGGTATTCAAAAAACCAACAGAGCCCTCACAGACCAGTTTGGGCTGGGAAGGACTTTGAAGGTCATCTTCTCCCTGGGCAGGGACACCTTCCACTGTCCCAGGTCGCTCCAAGCCCCGTCCAACCTGGCCTTGGACACTTCCAGGGATGGAGCAGCCATAGCTTCTCTGGACAAACTGTGCCAGGGCCTCCCCGCCCTCACAGGGAGGAATTCCTTCCCAATATCCCCACTAGCCCTGCCCTCTGGCAGCGGGAATCCATTCCCGGTATCCCGTCCCTCCCCACCTCCCTCGGAGCTCCCTCAGGCTCCTCAAGGGCCCCTCCCGCCATAATCGCCCCCCTCACAGCCCTCACAGCCCTCACAGCCCCCGCGCATGCGCAGGGCTCGCCCCGCGCCTCCTGTGACGTAAGCGGAAGGGCACGTCACCCTCCGGCCGAGGCTGAGGGGACACCGGCGGGGAGGGGATCGGGACAGGTACCGGGAATGGGGGGAAACAGGGAGGGGATCGGGACAGGTACCGGGAATGGGGGGGGAAACAGGGAGGTACCGGACACCGCGGGGGAACAGGGAGGGGACCGGGACAGGTACCGGGAATGGGGGGGAACCGGGCACCGGGGAGAACTGGGAGGGGGCCGGGGTAGGTAGCGAGACCTGGAGGGGACCGGGGCGGGACCGGCACACCGGGAGGAGACCGAGTGAGGGACCGGGTACTGGGAGGGAACCGGACACCAGGGAGACACCGGGAGGGGACCGAGGGAGGTGCCAGGCACCGGGAGGGAACGGGGGAGGGCACCGGTACCGGGCAGGAGCCGGGCACCGGCGAGACACCGGGAGGAGACTGGAGAAGGTATCGGGCACCGGGAGGGGACCGGGGCAGGTACCGGGCATCCGGGGGCATCGGGGTGGGGGGGACTGGGCAGCGGGTATCGAGCAGGAACCGGCCGCCGGGTGGACGCTGGGGAGAGGAATCGGGCTCGGGAGGCACCGGGAATTGGCCACTGGAGAGAACCCGGATGGCACCGGGGAGGGCACCGGGAACCGGGAGGGAGGCCACCCCTCGGGGGTGGGAGACTGAAGGCGCGGGGGAGCCTCGTTCCAAGGGGGGCTCTCCCGGTGGAGGCCCGAGGGCCGCCCCGTGCCCGCCTCCCCCTCGCCCGGGGAAGCTGAGTCACCGCGGTCCTTCCCCCGCTCGGTAGCGGGAACGGGGGCAGCGGCGTCCCGGGGCTTTTGGGGGGCGAGTCACGGCTCTGCCCCCGGGGCACAGATAAGGGGCTGCTCTGGGAAGGTTTATCTTTAAGGTGACGGTGTAAAATCGTCCCTAAAAGGTTGATGAACAGCCAGAGCTGGCGTTGGGATGTTCTCAGCCCGAGCTGTGCAAGGGGAGGGTTCAGAGCTTTGGAACAGCCCGAGGTTCAGCAGTTCCTCGCCTTAATGTCTTGTGGGTAGAGATCCCTTCCTGAGGAACGAGGCAGAGAAAGCCCATATGGAACAATAGTGCCATCGTGTAACTGAATCTGCCTCTGCCCCTGGAGGGTGAAACGATATCCAGGTGGCTGGATCTGGGCTGTTGCCCCCACAGCTCTCCCAGCGTTGCTGCTGTGCCCACATTTCTCAGTGTTCCTCACTGAGAGACCTAAAGAAATGTGGGAATTCAGTAAACTTGTTAGCTCAAACCACATCTTAGGATTTGATGTGCAGGTATTGTGGTAAAAAAACCCCAATATTTTTACAGCTGCAGAGGCCAAAGCTCTTTATTTGTGAAGGCAAAGAAGTGACATGGGCACAGGGCAGTTGGTGGTGCAGGTTGTGGCTTCATTTAAAGGATTTCCAACACCAAAAGTCAGTTTGTGCTGGTGGCACCCAAATTGTGTGTCTGTACCAGCTTGGCTGGAGGTCTCAGTGCTGGTTTTCCTTGCCACCAGCAAGGATTCACTTGGATGACACAGCTGGAAAATTCCAGAGCTCATTCCTGAGCTTCCCCATTGCCTGCTTATCAAAGGACTTGTGCAGGCACTATAAAGGGCTCCAGAACAGCAAGTCAAAACTGATTCTTTCCAAGGTGGTTTGTATGCTTTGGACTCAAACAATCGTCTTTAACCCCTTTATTTTCATCTTCCCCTTGAAAAAGGAAAAGGTGAAAACATGTCGTGGATCAGAGAGGGCGAGCTGACCATCATAGAGAGATTCTGTGCCAACATCATTAAGGTAAGGGATGGGTAAAGAACTGGCAGGTTCATCAGGGTTCAGGGTGGAACTGTCTCTGGAAAGGGAGCACTGCTGGCAAGGGTGCACTCAGTGCTGGCACAGGATGTACATCCCAGAACAGCATTGCAGGGTGGGAGATTATTTAAGCTTAGTCTTGAAAAAGAGCAAGGCTGTAGGCAGAGCTTGCCAATAATGAGCTTACACTCCCAGCCTTCCATGCTGTGTGCCCTTGCTGATGAGGGCAGGGCATGGGAAGGAGGGAGAGGAGAGGAAAGAGATGGTGGGATTGGGAGTCTTAAGAAATGAAACTGAGTTTCTCTGGATTAGAATAATAACTCACCAGTTTTAGGAAGATTCTGTCCTTGCTCAGCAGAGGCTTGAGACCGGTGGTGCTGCCCTTTAGACCCAGTGAGGTCAGTGGAAAGGAATAGTCCTCTTTGTGGAAGGAAGTCTTATGACCTTCTTTTTGTTTTCTCTGAAGTTAACTGTGAAAAGGCCCTCGAGGTATAAAAAAAATGCAGCAGAAAACTGTGCACCCTCCCTTGTGGCTGCAGAGAGGTTGCTGTGGCAGTGCTGCTCTCCTGAGCAGGGAGGGTAAAGCTGCTTTTTAATTTAGGCAATTGTCAATACTGACATATTTTTTGGAGACCCCAAACTGAGGTTGACAAAGAGGAAACGAACCCCTTGCTCATTCCAGCTGCAGATTTCATACCCTTGCACTCCTCCAAGCAGGCAGTGCTGCCAGGACCAGCGAGGCTGAGCTCTCTGTGGCTGAGATGGATGTTCCCCTTCAGGTCTGTTGTGTTTCTCCTTGTTTTCCAGGCAGGTCCAATGCCCAAACACGTCGCCTTCATCATGGATGGCAACCGCCGGTACGCCCAGAAGTGTCACGTGGAGAGACAGCAGGGACACTCACAAGGCTTTGATAAGCTGGCCCAGGTGGGAAGGATGTTTGCTGCCTTGGGGTGGTGCAGGTTTGAGCTGTGTTTGCTGCTGGACTGGTGTCTTGTCTTCATTCTCTTCACTGGAGTCAGGCCCATCCTTGGAGCTGATGTTTGTCATCAGGAGTCACAGCTTCAGCTCCTCTCTCCTTGTTATCTTGCAGGGTCATTCTATTCAGCTGTTTTCTCAATTTTTTATGCTCAATTAAAAGATCTGCCTTACAGATCTTGAAGCTTTTAATTCTGTGAAACAGGCTGGAAAAAGTTTTGAAAGCTACAGCACTATAAAATTTATAACATTACCTACAAGTGGTTCTTTCCCTGGCTGGATTAGTCCCATATCCATGATGGATTCTCGTCCTCAGGGAGTGCTATTTTCCTTCTGTTCTTCAAAATGAACCTGTAAATTCACATCCAGTGGATTTCATTGTCAGCTCTTGATGGTTGCTTGTTTGGATCCAGTCTTGGCATCATGGGAAACGACAGGAAGGTTTTGCAGTGGAGAAGCTGCGTCTTGTTGGCCTCTCTGTGTCAGTCTGTTTACCTGACTTCTGTTTTTCTGTTATGTTTTGTCTTCTTCCAGACACTAAGGTGGTGTTTAAATTTGGGCATTCAGGAGGTGACTGTTTATGCCTTTAGTATTGAGAACTTCAAACGCTCCAAGGAGGAGGTGGATGGACTGATGGACCTGGCAAGACAGAAGTTCAGTCGCCTCCTGGAAGAACAGTAAGAGTCCTCCCGTGTCTGTGTGTATCCCACAGGGTGCAGCTGAAGCAGAATGTGATGAAGAAATGTTTTCAGGGATGTTACAAGTTGTAAAAATGGATTAAATGAAGGAAAACCTTCTCCACCTCCAGTTAGAGATTTGTCTGGAGGGGCTCTGCCTGCCTGGATGGGATGTAGAGCTCCTGTGTGTGCAACACCAGATTTGTGTCAACAGTCCCATCCAAACCATGGGGACAGGACAGCATTCAGATAAGCAGGAGTTTCTGATGGTGCTGATTTAGTACCAGAGTGCCAGATGCCTTGTTTTCATTAAGTATCAAAGCTTTGTCTTGATTTTTGATCAGTTAGAGGTGCCTGGAGTCTGTGTTAGTATTCTAAAAGCTGCCATATGGATTTTTATGACTCTTAGGTAGGGATGCCTAATGTGTGATCATTTCCTGGGCCTTTGGTTATGTCTGTGCCTCAGGACCTTGTGTGGGGAATGATCAGTTTCCCTCTATGGAATGCTTTGGGATGATCAAATCCAAGCCAGCTTTGCACACCTGATGCCTTTCTCTAATTCTCAGTTTTGCTGAAGCTGTTGGTGGATGTAACACAGGGCAGATGTGGCACTTGTGCAGTGGAGGCTGCTCTGTTTTTCTCTCAGGGAGAACCTGAAGAAGCACGGGGTGTGTATCCGTGTCCTCGGGGACCTGCCACTCCTGCCTGTGGATATTCAGGAGCTGATTGCCCAGGCTGTGCTGGCAACCAGGAACTACAACAAGTAAGTAACCCTCAGTTTAAATTGCTGACACCTCCCATCTTCCCTCTTCTTCCTGCAGGCTGAGACTTGGCAGACATGCTACGCCTCTTTTTTCATCTTTGTCCTACAGTCACACATAACTGTCACCTGCTGGACCTTCCTTGGATTAGCCTTTCACATCTTTTCCTCTTTTCAGATGCTTTCTAAATGTCTGCTTTGCATACACATCGAGACATGAGATCAGCAATGCTGTGAGGGAGATGGCCTGGGGGGTGGAACAAGGACTGCTCGAACCCAGGTAACTCTTGGCTTTCTCTGTGAGTCTTGCTGGATGAATCCTGCCTGTCTTGCCATCTACATTGCATGAGCAACCTCTCAGAAGCCAAGTGGCTTTTAAATATACCTCATTAAACCAGTAGGACTGGAACAAATGACTTAAAGTTACTATGCAATGTTTGGTTTTTATTATTTCAGTTGTCATGGGGATTAGATACACAACCCAGACAGAGAAGAAATTAGGTCTGTGTCTTAAGTTAGTTCAAATGTGAAGGCAGATTTTATGTCACAACAATTGGCTGCTTGGCTGACAGTCTTAGCTATGAGGTCAAACAACAGATGAATCATGAATACTGCACTGTTCCTCCACCCTGAAGAGATGCAGTAGTTACACTCTGCTCTCTGCTCCAGCTGGAAATCCTCACAGTCTGGTTCCACCACTGTGTTATGTTTCAAAGAGCAGGGAGGGGGATGCTCTGGGGGGGCTGAAGGAGCATTTGGAATAGCCTGTGGAGCAGCCAGCAGTGTCCATCAGCAGCAACCTGGTGGTTCACCTTCACCACCCAGTTTTAACCTGCAGTCCTGTGTTTACATGAAAACCCCTCAGCAATTCTGATTAAGCAGTGCCACATCCATCAGGTCAGGATAATAAATTAATGAACTATGTCTGTCTTTTAGTGATGTGTCAGAATCCTTGCTGGATAAGTGTCTGTACACCAACAACTCCCCCGACCCAGACCTCCTGATCCGGACCTCGGGGGAGGTTCGCTTGAGTGATTTCTTGCTCTGGCAGGTAAAGTCCTTCTTTTCTCCTTGAAATATTCCATCTCTGCCTCAAAGAGGGCTAGTGTTCTACTGACTTCAGTTGTGAGCTGACATTGGGGCTCTTGAAACTCTCTCTGCCAAGGGTTAAGCAACTTCTTGGATGGACTGAGTGCTGGGGCACCTCTGAGGAATCTGTTTCTTGCCTATAAAATACCTTGCAGCACAAATCTGAAATTGTATCATCCTGAAAACACTTAATAATGAATCACAAATCAGCCTAGGTGACAGCAGTCGAGGAAATCCTGAATTGCTCATCCTTTTGCTCTTCTCCTCACATTTAGGTAATTCCTCATTTGAGTGGTAAATTCCTGGCTTTGATTAATTTAACTTGCCATTGTGTTTCCTGGGATGAGGAAGTCCCAGGAAGGATTTATTGATTCCTGGGAGAGATGTTTGTCATGTATCAGCTGGAGGTGTAGCCCTATAATGCACATCTAATGTACATGCCTGACTTGGCACAGTTTCAGGAGTCCATTTGACTTCCATAATAAAACAAGACCCCACAAGACAGGTTCTGATGGTGGCAAAGCCAAATCAGCATGACTGGGCTGCTCAGCTAAAACATAATAAGTTCCTAATGCATAAAAAGTTCATGTATTAGCAGCTAAAATACCCAAAGCTGCTTCCATTTCACTCTCTCCTGTGCCAGGCAGTGTTGACCTGCTTGTAGAGAACATTTGAGTCGAGCTGCTTCACTTAAAGCTCACATATTGTTTTGCATATACAGTTTGGAGCCAAAACCCAATTGCCTTTAAGCAACCACATCAAATGTTCCCATTCCAAATTATTTAATTGGCAAGTTCTCAGAAGCTCTCAGGCCTGAGTTGTGGTTACCTACCAAGGCATCCCCCTCTCCTCCCTGCATTTTTGGGCACAGTTACACCTTGGATGGGTGTCAATGCTATGAAACAGCACTTTGCTTGCTCCTCTCAGTGGTAGAGGAGCCCTTTTAAGTGTTAGGTTTTTTTGGTAATGGCCATAGGAACACATTTACCTGCAATTTTGAGGAACCTGATGGCAAAAATACCCTCGAGCTGAACGATGAAACCTTTCAGGTTTTCTTTGGTGCACCACAACTCTTGGCTTCATTAAGCAGTTCAGATGCCATGAGTGGGCAGTAAGGAATATCACTACATGTCATTTGAAGAATGGCTTAAATGTCATGTCCTGATCCTCAGTTCAACTGTTATTCCATTAGACTTTGGTATTCCAGTGTTGCTATTTTAGGTTTTTTTATAAGTCAGTGATGCTTAAGCTATTAAAAAATCTGCTGTGAAGACCAACACAGCATTAGAAAGAATTCTGATGTCTTTGCAGGACTGGATGACTAGTGTCCCAGCATTAAAAAGTAATTAGAAAGACTCTGCATTGTGCAATTTCAAACTCTCCTGGCTGGTATTTATCTCATTTTAAGTAGAATCTGATAAACACAGCGTATGTAAAACCCCTGTGGAGAAACCGGCATAGTTTGCCCAACAAGAGCTGCATCTTGATGACTTTTTCCCCTTGCTCCATGATTGAACTGTTGGTGATCTTGCTTTGTGCAGACATCCCATTCTTGCCTGGTGTTTCAATCAGTCCTGTGGCCAGAATATTCCTTTTGGAACTTGTGTGAGGCAATCCTTCGGTTCCAGATGAACTACGGTGCTTTGCAGGTAAGGGAGCCCCAGGGAGGTAAAGCTCAACACCAAGTGTTACCTGCACAGCTGGAGATCAGGTGAGAGGGTGCAAAGTGGGAAGAGGAATTGTTAGTTAAGATCCTGTTCCAGTAGCAGCTCGTGCCAGATGTGTTGTTTGTCCCGTTGTACCCATGTGGTTTGTTACCACATCTGAGTGTGAGGCCAAACTCCTCTGCTTTCAGCAATACCCAAGATGTCTAAAGCCACCACTGTCTCTGTCACTCATTGCTCATTCCCCCAGCTGGAATATCTGTCCCAGAACTCATACAACAAGTAAGGACTCCTGATCTGCTACAGGGGGAAAACAACCAGTTTAATTCAAACACTTCCATCAGTGGCTTAAGCAAAGACTGCTGAGATTAGACTGGAACAAGCAGGGAGAATTTCCATGCTCTTTCTCGAACCCCCCTGTTGTTTTGAGGGCTGTAACAAGTGGGTTTAGAGTTTTCCTTTCTGGGAGCTGAAGTGGGGCTGCCTGAGCTGTGAGTCTGTGGACAAGTGTCCTCTTTCTGGTGGGTCCAGATGTAGCTGCTGAAGGGATTGTTCCCACTGACATTGTTCCTTTCCTCTTAGATCTGTTGTTGTGAGCTCTCCCTGACCTGGTTCAGATAAATCTGGCCAACTGAGTAGTGGCTCAGTAATCTGGCTATTTATAAGCCAAACAAGTGTGGGAGCTGGAGCTCTTGATAAGGAAGTTTGGGGAGCAGCAGGCTGTAGAACAGAGATAGCAGTAACTGGCAGGAGGAAGACCTTGGGGTGGTGACTCTTGACCCCCACCATATCTGGTTGCTGAGTGTGTCTTTTCCTTAATTATTTGGGTCCTCTTTTTAAAGACAGGTATTATATTGCCCTTTTCTGCCTTCAAGGACCTTGCTCACCTCTGAGAGCTGTCAAAGAGATTATAGCCAGTCATGGTTATGGCTGAATTTAATCAGGTGCAGTCAGTCTGGCAGCATCCAAACTCCCCACGTCCTTAACCTCTTTTGTTCCTATTTCTGGCCCAAGTTTGCCCTTTTCCTACCAGCAATTCATTGTATTAGTACAACTAATGGCAGTTCACCTTCTGCATGAAGAGGGAAGCAAAAAAGGCAGTAGTGTTTGTCATTGCCATGAGCTTGGCCTCTGTCTGGAACAGTAAGGTCACTGTTCTGACTTTGCTCCTGGTGCTGGTTTCTGACTGGTAACAAATGCTGCTTCTGTTCCCAGCTATTCTCATCGGTTCTTAGTCCTGGTTTGTGGCTGGATGTGCTCATGCCACGCTATTATCAAGGTTTCTTATTGTCCAGATTTGTTCTCTGGTCAGTTTGCTCCCTGTAAGGCCCACTTTGCAGTATCTAAAGCTGCAAAGTTTCAAGGGAGACCTCACAATTGTGCAAAGGAAGGATTTCTCCCTCAGAGGAACTGCTGAGATTTTTTTTTTCTTCATTTAAAATAGGTGATCTTGAAAGCCAGAAGTACCTAGATCTCATGAAACAAATCCCCTTGGTGGAAGGGTTGCTGTCAGTGAGGCTGGTGGGGCCAGGGGGTGACTTGCTGAGAAGCCAGCATATATTCTAGCAGCTGTGACTGCTTTGGGAATGTGCTGCTGCATTTGGGATGCTGGAGGCAATTTGGGTGTAGATGGGCAGCTGGATGGAAGGGATGACAAAATACATTAAAAAAAAAATTAATTAGGAAGGATTTGATAAAAGATTTCCTCCTTCCATTGACTCAAACAGCATCACAATGAATGGCTGCCATCTGAATTTTCCAGTTACCCTGCTGCTCAACAGGTAGCCCCAGGATCAGCTGGAACCTGCTTTTGGTGCCTGGTAGATCTAGGGAGAGAATGCAGAATGCATCCTCTGCCCAGCCTGCCCCACACAGGAGTCAGGCCCAGCCTTTTCTGGTGAATAAACAGAATTTCACTTGGAGGGTGGAAATCTGCTGCTGAGCAGGCTGATGGTCCCTGCAGGACCATCCATTCAGTGGGGTTTCTGTAGCTGGGAATCTTTCTGCTCTCATTCCCAGCACAACAAAAGCTAATTTCCAGTGCCAGAGCATAGGCTGACTTGGGCTCAGGGAAAGTGTGGGCAAAAGTGAGTCAGGCTCTCATTAGAGTAATTATTTCTTCTTGTTTGTTTGAAAGACCAGCACTGCCTAAGTGTGTGTGTGTGTGTGTGTGTGTTAGGTTATGTCACAGTGACCAGTTTAACTGTTTTTAAAAATAGAAGCTTGGTATTCCTGCGTGCTGCTGCTGTGTTTGTGTTGCTGGAGGCTGCAGGCCAGGACATGTACAATAAAGAGAAATCCAAAAGTGATGTTCTCCAACAAAAGATTTCAAATACTTGAAGGGTAGGCAAGGATGGCTCCTGCCTTTGCCTTATTCCTGCCCATCCTGCTGTGTCTCAAGCCAGTACATTATTAGATCACAGGCAGTTGGGAATGCTGAGCCCATTCCTGCTTTTGTTCTGAAGCTGATTAGCTCAATACCTGATCAACTGCTCAAACAATTGCCCTATAAATCATTGTTCTGAATCCCCTAAAACCTTTCAGCTGCCAGGGGAACAGGATCAAAGATGCTGTGATGACACTGGTGAGAACAGCAGTGTGCACGTCTGGGCTTTAAATGTTCTCTTCAAGCTGTTCCTCCGATTCCACTATCTGAGGGTTTTCCACAATGTGTTGTGACCTTTATCTATTTTAACTAAGTGTGAGCAGAGTTGTGTCTTGGGGAAAGGTCCAGAAGGATATCCCTGTATTTTTTTATAGCCAGTCAAGCAGGCAGCCTCAAAGTGGAGGAGGCAGACCCAGAGCCACCCTTCATTTAACCTGCAGGTTGATGGGCAAGCAGAGCCTGTGCTGCCTCACATCTGTACCACGGGTGAGCTGGGAGGCCTGGTGAGGTGCTAACACTGCCCTGCTTTTCACTCCAGAAGGCCAGAGACTCCTACATGGAGGAGAGGAGGCGGCAGCAGATGGAAAGGGATCAGGATTATGTGACGAGGAAGCTGCAGCAGGAAGGGTGTGCGTCCCACGGAGACTCCCGGCGCCGACGGACTCTGCTGCAGAAATGCACGGCCATGCGGGAGGAGAGGATCCAGGGCTTCCTGCAGGCTCTGGAGCACAAGAGAGCAGACTTCTTTGAGAGATTGTGTACGGTGTCTGCATGACACAGGGGCTGGGTTACCTCGGGAAGACAACTTCTAGAGGGAGCAGCTGCTGCCCAGAGGAGCTGGCTCGGTGTGGCCCTGCAGTGGGGGGTGCAGGGCTGCTCTAGGACTTGCCGTCCCCGCTGGCCCTGCCCGAGGGCAGGGACAGGGACTGTGACCCTCTCTAGTGCTGTGAATGCTGCTGAGGAAGGTGATGCCGTCCTGTCTCACCTCCCTGCTGTGATGGCAGACAATGCCTGCACCCTCGGTGACAAGAAGTTAAACTGCAATGAGCCTCCAGTTCCGTTTGACTCCTCCTGAATTGGCCCAGCCAAACCAATTCAGTCCCGTTAAATCAGTCCTTGGGCTTGAATTCTTTCCATGGCTCTGCAGTAGGGACTCTTCGGTTGAGATTTCCTCTGCTGTCCCATCAGGGGAGCCTTGCTTTCTGGCAGGGAGAGGATTATTCCTGGTGTCAGGGACATTCCCCACTGCCTGCTTTGGGATGGCATCTTGTCTTTTCCCTGACTCTGCTGGGTTGGATTAATCTGCTCTTGGTTTCCAAAGAGCTAAAGAAGGTTTTGCCAG
Organism: Platyrinchus mystaceus; assembly: GCA_035041135.1. Classification (NCBI taxonomy): domain Eukaryota; kingdom Metazoa; phylum Chordata; class Aves; order Passeriformes; family Tyrannidae; genus Platyrinchus; species Platyrinchus mystaceus. The sequence continues at coordinate 5,556,840 of JAWWLV010000070.1, forward strand.
CCTTGCTGCAAAGACAAAAAAGATACTGCAGAGCTTCAGCAGGTCCTGTGATCCATCTGAGCAGTGTAGGGAAAACCCAAGTGCAGAAGATGCTGGTGTTGGACCAGACTGACCTTGGGAAAGGCTCCGGGCAGGCAAGGAAAAAGGATTGGTTGGGAATTAACCTCATGGCTTAGGAAGGAAAAGAGGTTAGCTAAAGCCAGGTGATGGCTACAGAATGCCAGATCCCTCTGAGCCCTCTCCAGAGGAATATGGGAATATGGTTCCAGGGAATGTGGGTGGGCTTAATTCAGGAATACAGTAGCCAAACCCAACCCTGACCCCAGCCAAAATGGTTCAGAAGGGCTATTTGGCTGATTTTAGCAGGAGTGGCCGGAGCAGCTGTGGAGTGTTGTTTGTTCTCAGTTTTCCATTGGCAGGGAGCTGGACAAGCTGATTTCCAGGATTGTTTCCGTCCCCATGGTCAAAAAAAGTGAAAATGTCTTGATTTATTTTGTTCCTAATGCACACACGGGTGTGGCAGTACCAGCTATTGCTGGGTTTGAAGTGTTTCTTTTTACCTCCAGGTGAAAACGAGAAAATGCAGATTTAAAAGACTTGTAAGTGCTGCAAAGTGAGCACTTGGCATGTGATTGTGAAGAGGATAACTGTGTTGTCAAGCGGGGAATAAAGCATATTCATACCAAAGTTATTTAAAAAATAAGCTGAATGTTTAAAAGTACATAGAGCTGCTTATTCTAAGGTGTGATGAAGTTGGCATCCAGGTCTAATATAATGATATTTAACCTGTGACATGCTCCTCATGTGATTCCTGTTAGCCTGGGAGCGATTTGAAGGTTCTTTTTACAGTGTAGTTTCGGCAGTTTGATGATACCCCAAAGCCTGGCCGAGTGAAGCTGCACGTGCAGGTACCGCCTCTTGTGTAAGTAGCAAATAGAATTTGGATAAAGGTGTGCTGAGATGATGGGAGCTGTTGATTTTTAAACTTCTTTTGCTATATTTTCTCCACATTTCAGGAAACTCTGGGAATAATGCACTCTCCACAAGATGGAACACTTGTCCAGTCTGCTTTGCCTGGCTGAAGGGGAAGTTCTTCTACCCAAAAAATGTATTTCTGCCTTAAAAAAAAAGCTTTTCCAATGTGTTATGATTCTACAGGTGACCAAAGCCACAGTAGTGACTTTCCACAAAGTACTGTTGCAGGTGTGGTAAGTGAAGATCTGGTTTACAAAAGGTTTGTAGGGTAAGTTTTAATAATCCCTTTGTATGTCCTACTGCATCAGTTATTCCAGTAAATATAATTCCAGTTATTTCCCCTGTAAGCCTGCCTTTATTAGAGGGTGGCCATAAGTTACCCAGGCAAACTTGGGAGTTTCAGGAGCCCATCTTTCCAATGAATCTGTGGGAACAGAGCCACAGCCTTCTGTCAGTGAGAACTGATCCTCCATAATTCATTTTTATGGGGTGAAGACGGGGAAAAAAATCAGCACGGCTGGAAAGATGTGAACTCAAGGCCTGGAAAAGCCTGGGGAAGGGAGCTGAGGGAAGGGGGAAGGTTGTTCCTAGGGGTGTCTCTCAGGATGAGGTTCAATTACAAAGTGAGAAGTTTGGGGCATAAGGAAGTAATGATGAAGATCTTTAGATATGAAGCACAGGGGGCTGTGGCCCTGCCAGGTGTGAGGAATGTCCCCTCCTGGCAGCAGCCCAACTCCCCGAGCCGCCTGGCACAGCCTGGCCTAATCCCTTTAACCATCATTTTATTGCATTTTAACATTTATTTCCCCCCCACACCCCTTTTCCTTCCAGCACCGCCGGATACAACTCTTCCCCCCCCCATCTCAGGATGGGGTGGGGAGTGGGGGGAAAAAATGTTCTCTGGGCGATTCCTCAGGGGAGAAGAGCCCACCCTGGGCACATATCCCAGAGGGTGCTGAACGAACAGCTCCGCTCACCTGCGCGCCATGGCGGGTGTGTGTGTGGGGAGGGGGAGTGGGATATCCCCCTCCCCCTCACCTCCGGCCGTTTTTTGGGGTTTTTTTTACATTTTTACATCTCTAATTTTCACCTTTTTCCCCTCTCCTTTTTAATTTGCCCCTCACAGAGTTTCCCGCGCGCGCGCTGAAGGAAAAGGGGGGGGGGGGAAACTGCGCGCCCGCCCCCCCCGCCCCCAGCCAGCCCCGTCGCCCCCCCCGCCCCCCCGGTGGCCCCACCCCACGG
>JAWWLV010000070.1:5577803-5618529 GCA_035041135.1 Platyrinchus mystaceus
TCGGGCTCTGCTCCCAGGGAACAAGGGACAGGAGGAGAGGGAACGGCCTCAGGCTGTGCCAGGGGAGGCTCAGGTTGTATATCAGCGGAAATTTCTTCACCCCCATCCCTGGCGGGATTTAAAACCCATGTAGATGCTTCACTCGGGGTCATGGCTTAGGGGTGTCCTTGGCAGTGCTGGGGGAACAGCTGGACCCGATGCTTTCGGGGAGGGGCGGGTGCTTTTCCAACCTCAACGATTCCACGCTCCCACCGCATCCCCTCCCCGCAGCCGGGCTGTGCGTGCCGGATGCTCCGGGCGGAGGATTCCCCGCAGCCCCTCCCCGGTGCCTCCCGCCCGCCCCCCGCCCCGCCCCGGCCCGGCGCGGAGCCGGTGGGTGCCCAGCCCGGCGGCGCTCGGAGCCAGCCCGGCGGCGCGGGCACCCGCCGGCAGCGATGCCGCTCGCCCAGCTCGCCGAGCCCTGGCCCGACATGGAGCTGGTCCATCTGGACCCGGAGGTGAGCGGGCACCGCCGGGAGGGGGCTCCGGGGCGGGGGGGGGACCCACCGAACAAAGGAGCGCCCGGGTGGGACCCCGGGTGGGACCCCGGTGGGGCGGGGATGCGGTGCCGCCCGCTCCGAGCCGCTCCCCGGGGCTGGAGGAGCCGAGCGCTGCCGGGGCTGCTCCGGGGCTGCTCCGGGGCTGCTCCGGGGCTGCTCCGGGGCTCGGTGTGCGCTCCCGGGGCTGGGGTCGAGGCACCGGGGGGCTGCCGGGCTCGCCGCTGCCCTTGTAGGCTGTGATGGTTCGGCAGCGCTTCCAAATCTCCCGGGCACGTTTCCTCCGGTTTTGTTTTTTTTTTTTTTTTTCCCGGATGAAAACGGACGCCGCTGAAGGCCCAGGGGATAAATATCTCAATTTTGGTGGTTTTTTTTTTTTGTCTCCCGCGGTCTCCCTCGCCCTCCCAGCCCCGGCTGCTCACACAGGCCTGCGCTGCCAACTCCGATCTCAGTCCTGTGTCACTTTGCTGGACGTCTGCTCTTCCCTCCCACTTGGCTCTTTTCCTCCTCATTAAGACCCCCAAGCCAGATGTGCAGGATGGTGCTCAGCCCCTGTCCATGTCCATGGCTCGAGCCACAGCCATTCCCCGAGGAAGGGACAGCTTGCAGCAGTTGTCACCCTCTGCAGAGCAGCCGGCTGAGGCACTGTGCTCTGGAACTCTTTAGTTAAACATCTCATCCAGATTGGCACTAGCAGCTCTCCTGGAGAAACCAGAGGGAAGGTGGGGATTTTGTCCCCAGGTGTTTCACAGCCCGTAGTGCTTTCCCATCGTTCTGGCAGGATTTGATGCTGTTACAGTCCTTTATCGTGCCTGGGGATGCTGTGATGTCTATTCAGTCAGATTTGCTCGTTCCTATTTAAAATTGCCTCTTAAGAGATCTCTACTGGGAGTGCAGGCAGCGTTTCACGCCTGCTGCAGGGACAGCAGGGAGATGTGTTGGGCACCGGAGGCGAGGTTTCCTAATTTTCATCAGCCAGGTGTGGCACAGCTTCCCCTGGAGCCCCCCGTGCAGGTGGGGGCTGTGTGGAGGGTCTGCCTGGGCCAAGGGTGAAGAGCATCTGCTCGGAAGCATCGCTGGAGTCACGGGGATGAGTTTGTGCTTGAAGGTGGGAGAGAAGTCCCGCGGCGACTCCTGAAACCACACCGTGCTCCCGGAGCCAGGGCTGGGACACAGGGCTTTTTATTTGTGGTTTCTCCCTTCCTAAGTAGGGAGATGCCTGAGAAGCCAGAAAACGCCACTAGACTCACAATGGGAGGAAACTAACGCCAGCGCCCAGGGCTGTGGATGCCGTGGGCGAGACTTCATTGCCTCCCTAATCCCGGGTCCCCCAGGTGCCGGGCGGGCGCTGTGTCAGCACCACGGGATCGCTTCCGAGAGGAAACGGCCCGGGGGGGTGTCCCGTGTGTTTGTCAGCCCGAGTCAGCGAGCTGCGGGGACTGTTTTCCTCACTGCACCAGTAAGGGGTGTGTTAATTGTAAACTGAAACTGGAGGGAGCCTCTGGCTCTCCCCTTCCCCCTCATCACCTTGGCCAGGGGTCAGGGTCAGGCACCACTCGCAGGTGACACTTCTGCAGATCGGGCTTTTTGTATCTCGGGTTCTCGAGCGGGACGTCAGCAGTTTTACCTCCCTTTGGGTTAAGGTGGTAACTAAACACACTCGATTCCAGCGAGGAAAATAATACAGGAGTTCTTCACCTCCACACCTGGGCCAGGTGTTAAAGAGCTCCCTGAGATCCAGCACTACCCGTGAGCAGTGGAGGGAGGACTAAGGCTTGGGAGGAGTTTTGCACCTTGAGGCTAAAATCGCCGAGGGTAAGGGGCCCAAGGGGGAAGTTTTCACCGCTCCTGGGAGAGGTGGCACCACTGAGAGAGCGAGGAGACTTTTCTGGAACACTGGTTACGTAAATTGCCCTGGGATCGGTGCCATCCAGGTTAGAAACCGGCTTCCTCCGACCTTTGCTTTCTGAGTCACGGAGCAGAGGTGCTGTCACCGCACTGGTGGAGGCATCAATTCCTATTGTTGAGGGATTTGGGGTTTTTCCACTGTGTTCCGGGAGGATTGGCCGTCTGGTGCCCCGTGTCCCGGCCCACCGGAGCTCAGCCGTGCCAGGGAAATGCGTGGGAGAGGGTGGCAGTGGGAGCTTGAACTGATTCCTTGCAGGAGCCAAGTCCCTCAGTCCTGGGGACTGAGCTTTTTAAGTTTTTCCTTCTTTTTTTTTTTAATTTTTCCCTATTCTGTTTATATTATTCCAAATATTGATTATGGAGTAGAAAAACCTGGCTGGGTCACAGTACGAGGAGGATGGAGTTGAATGGCACAGAAATTCCTCCCTGTGAGGGTGGGGAGGCCCTGGCACAGGTTGCCCAGAGAAGCTGGGGCTGCCCCTTCTCTGGGAGTGCCCAAGGCCAGTTTGGACGGGGCTTGGAGCAACCTGGGCTAGTGGAAGGTGTCCCTGCCCATGTCCTTCCCAACCCAAAACATTCTGGGATTCCGTGATTCCATGATTTCATCCCCATAGCGATGGATCTGTCATCAGGGCTCTGCTTTGCTTTAAATTCTTGTTTCATTACACAAACATACAGCAACGCAACTGACGTGGGATTACGGCAAACTCAACCACTTCAAGCTAATTATTTTTGCCTGTATCATTCTTTACTGAGCAGGAGCTACTCATGAATAACTCCTTCTCAAGCATCATAGCTGCACAATGCAAAAACTATGATCAAAAGGCAGCTGAGTGACTGTCTCTGATATGCTTTGTGCAGAGACTACCTCGGTCTGTTTGGGCTGCAGGAGTTCTCTTGGAGATCTCTATTATTGCGGAATTATTTCCTTTCTCTGAACTGCAATAGGCAAGATCCATACACTCCACTGAGTAATAATAATCATCATAATTTAAAAATGCCTCGTTCTTGCGTCAAAGCAGCAGAAGTTCAGTGGTGAAGGGTTCCTTCCCTTATACCTTCCTGCCTGAGTGCTTGATGGTTCATCAGAGTTGGGTGACAGAGCATCTCTGGGTGCCTGGTATACCCAGGCTGTATTTTGGGCACCTCAAAAATGACTGGCCAAAAAGCCCAGAGACAGCAGCAGGCTGCTTTTCCAGGCAGAGCTGCCGATAACCCGGGATGACTTGTGCCAGTGGTGTAACCAGGACTGGGGGCACCATCCACATGGTCCTGCCAGGGTGCCACTCGTCCTGGTTTCACATCAGAGCACGCTGGCCTGGTCTGCAAATTGCTCCCTGTACCGCGGATTATGTGGAATTAAAAGGATTTAAAACACAAGACATCCTAAGATAGATATCTCCCAAGTTCAGCCAGGCAGTTGCGTAACCGAGTACACTTGTTTTCCAGGGTGCTTTTCTACTGAGGAAACTTGGGAGTGTCGTGTGTGCAGGAGGGTTTTTGTGTCACCTCTCGGGCAGCTGCAGTGGTCACTCACCCAGAGGTGCCCTCGCTGCCCGGCTGCTCCACGTGCCCATCAGATTAGCTCTGTAATCCCTGTTTCCGCTCACCCCACGGCAGGGCAGGCTGGAAAGCTGCAAGGACAGGCTGCTGACCCCCCTGGTAACCCAAGCCCTGCCCTGCCACAGTCCCTGTCAGCTCCTCACTGCTCTGCCTTCCCTCCTGCAGCACACGTTGCCTGGTTGCTGCCCGTGGGAGATCTTCGGGATTTTCTTGGAGTTGGACATCCAGGAGGCTCCTTTCCAGCCCTGAGAACAATGTGCTCTGAGAGGGCATCTGCAGGCAGGGAGGCAAACACACACAGACACACATGTGCCCTCACTCACCCTCTGTGCAGGGGGAGGGCAGAAATAAAGCGTTTTAAAGAGGCAAATGTCAAACCAAGAAACTCACAAACTATTTCAGCTCTGCTTACGATGTGGTGAGTGGCTGTATTTTATCTTGGTGATGAGTCTGAACTGTGTGTTTCCATCTGGGACAGTTACAAATGGCCCTCAAATTCCATATGAGGGAATAAGGACTGGTTTTGCTCTGGGGTGGAAGGAAAGTGCTTGGCTCTAAATACTGCAGTTCTCTCACACATCTGCCTCATGTCAGCCTGAGAATGCAACTGTTTCCTCAGGAGCTTCATCCCTCTGGGACCAAGGAACTATATGCCCAGGAAACCTCCCTGGCATGGGCACTGTTCTCTTTCTTTGACCACCCCTTCCATCCCCAGGTAGGGTGGATTTCTGTCAACAGCAATGTGTAGGACAAGTCTTCCTTGGAGCAGGGAGCTGACAAAACACAGCACTTGAGCTGTGATGGGTCCATGGGTGCCACGTGGTGTCTCCCACCTTACACTTGAAGCTGAAGGGTTGGACAGACCCTGCATGAACTCACCCCTCTCCTGACACCTGCCCTGTAGATCTGCTCTCCAGACCATGAGCCAGGCATTGCTTCCTTCTGTCCAACACAGAAATTCTGCTTCTTAAGCTGTTTCAGACAAAACCAGCCCCCTCTGAGCTCTGGTTTGGTTTAGCAGCCAGTTGGGAATTGTTGATCAGTGACAGCTGAGCCAGTAAACATCAGTGTGTGTCCAAGTCTGGTTATCTGCAGTGCTGTGTCTCCCCCTTCGTTGTGGGGGCTGTTCATAAACACAAATCTTACTTCACTGCTCAGCTATTCTTTGTGCTAATGGCACCAAGAACTCCCTGTAAACATCAGGGCAACATTCCTCTGGGAGAACTTGGCTTGTGTGGTGGTGCTGTTGCTTTTTTTCAGTCATTGCCTGAAAATACTTGGGAACTTAAAAGTTAGGTTGGGACAGAGGTGAGTTGTGGATCTCAAAGTAGGTCCATATAGATGCAAATACTGCAGAGCCAGAGTCAGGCTGGTGATCTCCTCAGCTGGTGTGTGGTACCCTGTGTTGTAGGACTGAGCTGTTCTTTGAGGCAGCACAGGCTGGACTGAGTGGAGAGACCTAAACATGAAGATATGTGGAAACTCTGGATTATTGTCTGTGGATTTGAAGTGTCTGACGAGTGAACTTGTGCTTAGATTTAGCTTTTTAGCCTTACACCTGTTACTGTGAGCTGAGCAGTGTAAACCCAGCAGTGGTGGTTTAAAACCCTCCTGTGGGGAGCTGGAGAGTGCCCAGTGACTGTTGTAGAAAGCAAGTGCATCCTTAGGGGGAAGTTTTCACTGTGGCCCCAAAGCTCTGTCAAGATCAGCAGTGGTAAGTTTTGCTTGATATTAAAAGGTAGTGAGTTAAAGTTGGCCCAAGGGGTGGAAGGGGACAGTGGAGTCCTGAGACAGAAGCCAGGTTGATCGTATCACTGAGTTGTTCCCTCTGCAGGGAAGGAGTTGGCTTTGTTTCTGTCCATTCCTGAAAGGCTCTAAAACCCAGTCATTCCATCAAGAATCCGAGGCCAAAACACACTGGCATTGCAACTCTTCTCTTAGACCATAACATGTGAACAGGAGTGAATAAATTGGCCTTGTTCTTTTAGGGAAAGGGAGGAATTCCATGATTTTTTGGAGCCTGGGACTGCGGTGCAAATAGACGTCAAAGTCTCCTTGCCCTTGTTTTTCTCCACAGTCTGCAGAAAACCTCCTGTACGTGCTTATCCTGCCCTGAGTATCTGTGTCTAAATGAAATCCCACCCACTTCTGCTCCCCGCCGGTTTCTCCGGCGCCGAACCTGATCCCTGCCGGGTTCAGCGCTCGGTGTGACGGGTTGGTGCCACTCCACGTGGCTCAGGTCACCTGCTGTGACTTTGTGCAGAGCTGGACCCGGAGCCAGGCAGGTGGGGCACAGTTCCTGCAGCGTATCAGCTGGGATAGGGTAATAAATAACTGATAAATGTTCCCTTTAAAGCCGGCAGTCACGGCACAGTGGCTGTTAAACTGCGCTCTGGCTGCACCCAGTCTCCCTGCTTGCTGCTCCCAGTAGTCCCAGAGGGATAGTGGAGGGAAAGCCACAGTGTGGCTGCAGGAGGGGTGGGATGGAGCAGTGTCTGCAGCACTGGGATCATTCTGCACCCACCACCCACTGGAGCAGTGCAGGGATGGTGTTCACCCCACGAGCAACGCTTGGTGTATAAGGAGCCCTGATTTCATTTGAGGGACTGGTGGAGAGACTCTCTGGGCAAAAGCCTTTTTTAAACAAGTTAAAAGACAAGAGCCGCCTCGATATATGGGGGGAATGTTCAACCACCTTGTGCCACGTCCAAAGTGCCATCCTGCCCCGTTTGTCCCACGTGAAGGGCTCCCAAAGCCACCGGCCTTGCTGAGGGGTGTGAGGAGCGATCCCATGGCCAGCACGTGCTAACAGCAGGTTCTCTTCCTTTGCAGAACGGGCAGGCAGCTCCAGAAGAAGGTGGAAATCCTCCAGCCAAGGTAAAACCGCTCCAGGGTTACATCTCCAAGCCGAGGTGGGTGGGGGGTGTGAGCTGACTATTTATAAACCCCGTAATCTGCTGCGCTGTAATCGGGATGAGTGCACGTGGCAGCGTGAGGGACTGGAGATGGGCAAGAAGAAAGATAAAACCCCCATCTTCCTGTCCCTTCGGTCATCCAAACATGCCTGGGAGGTTTCCCAAAGGGCTGCCTTGGTCCAGCACACGGGAGCAGGTCTGGAGGCCGTAGCTGAGGGCGAGAAGTGAGAATCCCTGGGGTGTTTCGGTGCCGTGTTTACGCCTCTCTCTGTGTTGTGATCTTGCCAGATGGGATGAGAAGTACAAGAGTATTTGATGGTTTTGGCACAGCTGCCCTTGCTGAGTGCCTGGTATCTGTTTGTTCTCTTGCCTTGGTGGGGCTGGGAGAAGCTCCACTTCTGCCAGGTTGCCCTTTGCGTCCTCACTGGCATCAGCTGAGAATGGCAGAGGGGGCTGAGCTGCTGTCTTCCACGTTTTGGGCAAGGGTCTTAACCTGCTACTCCTTCTTCAGGCACCTAAAGCTCATCCTGCCCCACACATGAACAGCCTGGTGTTGAAGGACTTGATTTCTCTGATGTGAACCCTCCCCAAGTACAGGACTGAGCGCTGATGCTGTTACAACATCCTAACTGTGCCCATTCCTCTCTGCCCTGCAAGACACCCCAGAGCAGAAGAGCCATTTCAGTACCGTGAAATCATAATCCTTTCAGGATTTCCTTCCCTGATCCATAACACACTCCAACTGTGGAGAATGACACAACATGTTTGATTTGCCCTGGGCGACCTTGCCGAGCAGGTTGTCAAGAGCTTGTCGTGTGCTGAACCCTCAGCGAGGGCCCCGTGGCAGCTTCTCCCTCTGAATCATCCTCCCTGCTCGAGGCTCTGGGGGCTTGTGGTGTTGTTTTTCCAGTTGGTTACGTCGTATTTTTAGTAAAAGAAATCTCAACCTAAAACCTGATTGTCTATGTTTCAGCCAGGTTTGGTTTTTTGGTATGTGTTTTCTTTTTCCCCCTGGAATTTTTGGGGGTTTCTAGCAGTGCTGTTGCATCCCACCTGCATGTTCTGCTTTTCTGTCCCACTCGCTGGCCTGGCACTTTTCCAGCAGCCTGCAAAGAAATCTGGTGTGGGTCAGATGAAACTCAAGTCACTGAAACTGTGCACTTCCCTCCCCTGAGAGCTGTGGGTTTATGGTTCCTCACTGTGCCTGCACCTCTGGCATGGGGAAAAAAGTAATCTGTGTCTTCTGGTTGGGTTCCAGCCGGGTTTCTAAGACTCGAGACTTTGCCTCTTTCATCTTCAAACACTTGGCTAAACTGCCCTCCCCTAAAAGCTGCTGCAGGATGTTGCTTTAAAAATCATTTAAGATTTTTTTTTGTCTTTGAAGAACATCACTGAGACAAACCCTGGCTGATTGCATCTGTGGATGCTGCCCCACAGAAAGATCATGAGATGGAGGCCAAAAAGCACTTGAGGTTCCCTTTGCTGCTCTGTGTCTGTGGGACACGGACACGAAGTGCAACCTGGAGCAGAACAATTGGCAGGTTGTCCAACATCCCACATCAGGGAAGCCACAAGAGCCCTGTGCTGGTGCAGGTGTCCTGCTTTCCACTTTCTCGAGGCACCGTGGCCAAAGTGCCTGTGAGCAGTGTCTGACAATCCCATTTTGGGTAATCCTGAACACACACAGCCCTGCTGCGTGGTCCCGGAATAACCTCGGCGGCGTTTCCCAAGTTTGTACAAGGTATGTTTGCCACCAGCACGAGTGAAATCCCTCCTATAAACACATACCTTCAACTTGAGGGCAAGCTCTGCCCTGAGATGCTGCAGATGGGGGCACAGGCACCGTGTTTTTCAGTTCAATTGGAGTGCAGACGTCAGCAGCAGCTTCTGGCGCTGGCGCTGCCCACAGCAAGGGCTGAGGCAGGAGGAGCAAGCGGCCGTCACCATCTGAGGTGACTTGTTCTCAAGTTGAAGGTTGCTCAGGCTCCCTCCCACACCCTTCTGTGCTGTGTGTGGAGAGCTGTAGGGGGAAGAGGCACCTTCTTTCCAGGTTTGTACTCGCTATCCTTTTGCGGCTCGTTCTGTGATCTCTTCTAAAAATAACCCGGAGCGGCGACAGCGGCGATTACTCAACGCCCACACAGCAGCACCGTCCCTCCCCTGTCCCTGCCAGCAGGATGCTGCCAGGAGTGCAGTCGTTGTTTGCCTGGGCAGTGACCAAAGGCACTCTGCAAAGGAAAGCATCCAAGAGTTCCTCAAAGGAGTCGGGAACTCCACGGCTGGTAGCGCGACATTGGGGCAGTCGGATGCCTCCGTCAGCATCTCACCTGCTGCTCTTGCACTTCGGGGTCTTTGGGCATGAAACACGATGAAATGGTCACTGCAGAGGTAGTGAGGGGATGTTTTTGGCCATGTTCAGGGACTTTCTTGCTGCTTTTGTGCCTCCAACTCAGCTTCCTACCGAGGACAGCTGGTGCGTTTCACAACCCCTTTGGGTTCCACCTTTCGAGAGCAGTTGTGGCACACAAGTCCCTGCAAGCCCCGTTCCTTGGTGTGTTTTCCTGAGTGTCTTGGGAATGCCTGCAAGATCCTTGTGCTGGTTTGGGCTGGGCAGAGTTAATTTTCTTCATGATGGCTGTGTTTCGGATTTGTGCCCGAAAACAGGGTGGTCACATCCCTAAAACCAGGCTGCTGATCCAAGGCTGCAGGAACAGGAGCCTTTGGCAAATTTAGGTACAAGGATGGGGTTTTTTTCTCATCCTCTTTGGTGGTGGTGGTTGAAAGCTGCTCTGCCCAGGGCTGCTTGGCAGCGCTGTGCTTTGGTCCTGGGTGCTGAGCCTTGTTCTCTCCCGTGTTCTCCAGATTTTAATTGCCAGGTTGGCTGAAACTGGTCCTTGTTCAGCTGGGGAACAGCAACTGAAGTCAGTGGGAGAAGGGAACCTCTCATATCTGGGGTTTGCCAGCCTGCTCTGCACCCAGCATGGCTGAGGGGTGAGCCTGTGCTCCCTGAAGGTGCCAAGTGTGAGGAATTATGCATGGAAGTACAACACCCAATTAGTGAAATCACTTCATAATGAAAAGCAGAGGAGTGGATTCGCAGTGCTGAGTGAGCCCACACTCTCCCTGGAGGGAACGTGGTGCGGGCTGGGGGTGCTGATCAGCTTGTTCCTGGGTGATAATCACAGAGCACAGTGAAAACTGGGGAAGGGAATAACTAAACTCTTCCAGCTCTGCACCATAAAAGAGACCTTTGAGACTGGAGTGAGGGCTGGGATCCTGCACATGGACCAGGCACAAGGTGCCCCACCTGCTCAGGCTGTGGGAATGCAGCAGAGGGGAAGACAAGGCTTCTTCCCAGATCTGTGTTGCTCCTGCTGGTTTATCCTCATGTCCTGACCAGGTAAAGCTTGCAGAAAGGTCCTTCCCTGCTGCATCTTGTAAGGGCATGAAGGAATCCTGGGCATGGACAGCTCTGGCCAGTGAAATACCTGTATCACCAACACTGCCCTCAGTGTGTGTTGTTCTGGATAGGATGATAGAATCACTGAATGGCTTGGATTGAAAGGGACCTTAAAGCCCATCTTCTTCCACCCCCTGCCATGGGGAGAGACCACCTTCCACTAGCCCAGGTTGCTCCAAGCCCCATCCAACCTGGCCTGTGTGTCCAGCAAGGGTCCAGGTGAGGGAGAGCCCTTGTGCCAGCCTTGCACGTGAGCTCCAGGCTGAGAGTGGGGCAGGAATTGTGTCCAGTGCTGTGATCCCTGTCAGGGCTGGACACCACTAATCACAGCCTCTTAACGTGAAGGGTTTCAAAACAAACAACTGACTGCCCTGCAGTGGGCTGTGTGTGTTTGTACAGCTGCTGCTGCTTTCTCCAAGAACTGGGAAGCTGTGGAGCTGTGGGAAGGGGCAGGTTCCTCAGCAAATCCCCTCTCAGCCCACTGCCCCTCTCCTGCAGCTTCCAGCCAAGAGTCCTGTGGCAAATCTGGTGCCCCCTGGCAGGGCAGGACCTGGGATAAGCTGGTGGAAGCAGAACCTCTCGTGGTGAACCTCTGCCTTCCCCCTGCCCCACAGGGACTGGGCTGCAGCTACGGCTGCTCTCTCAACGTTTGGCTTTTCCAGCCTGTCAGTGGTAAAGCTCCAAGTTTAAACTGGCTGCTCTGTCCTGTCAGCTGAAGGAATCAAGAGGGTTTGTTTCTCCAGCAGTGCCTGACAGCTCCCGGCCTGTTCCTGGCAGAGCATTTGCTCTCCGTCCTTGGCAAGGCCGGGCTTTGGGGAACAGCAGCTTCTGAGCTCTTAAAAAACACAAATAAATGCCTGTTTGAGGAGCAGAGTCTCCGATGAGCTGCAGACTCTAATGAATAATTGAAGAGGGGTCAGTTTACAGGACTTGCACAGGAGGAATGCGGCAGAGGCTGCTCCAGCAGCCCTCCCACATGGTGCTCCAACCCACCTGAACCACTCCGGTTCCTTCCCTTCCATTTCCACCCCCCTCGTGGGTTCATAGGAGCTGCCTCTTGTTCTGTCTCTAGAAAGCCTCTTTTATTGAAGGGAAAAAAAATCATGAAAATCAGTTACTTTGTGTTGTACCTGGAGGAAATCTGTGATCCCTCTCTGTCAAAAAGCTCCTGATCCCACGGGGAAGTGAGGGATCCTCCTGCCACCCTCTCTTTGCCCAGGCTGCTCCTGGCAGTCTGAGCTGGGGGCACAGGATTGCTGAAGCTGATTTCTTTGTGGATACAGGAGGCAGAGCTCTGCCAGCACTTCCCCAGAGCCACAGGGGAATCACGGGCTCCTCTCCCAGACTGAGGGAAAGGGGGATGGAGGCAGGGAATGGGGCAGTGGCAGCTCCCTCTGTGCCAGGGACAGTGATGAGGGCTGGCACTGAAGAGGACCTTGAAGAGTTCAACCAGAAGAACTCATTCACATTTGATTTTTGAAGGGATCAGAGTGGGCTTGGATCCCTGGATCCTCCCACCTCAGCAACTGGGAGCTTGGAGTCCCCTCGGCTGGGTTTACTGGGGGTCACTGGCTCCACGACTCTCCCTGCACACACAGGCAGTCTGCCTGAAGCTCTTGCAGCTTTACAAGTCTCGGCTTTATTTGGAAGTGAAGCTTCGTTTGGACACGAGCAGTAAATTCCTTCCATAGCTCCAGGTGAAGCTGCAATAATATTTTCCCCCCTGCTTACACCATTCTGCCTGCCAGGGGCTGTCACAGGACCATCCAGGGAGAGTAGTCCGAGCTATCTAAGAATTCCTGCCTTGCCTGGAGCCCTTCTCCTTCGCCCTTAGGAAAACCCCTCGCTGTGTGCCCGGGGCAGCCTCCGAGGAGAGGGAAGCAGAGGCATTGCCTCCCAGCAATTCCCACTGATCTCATTGCAACCATGCTCTGAGGAAGGAAGGGTTTCCCTGGCCAGCCCTGGAGTGCACAGCTGGGAAATGTCACCCCCTTGGATGCTGCAAATGAGGGCGTTTATCCCTCCTTTGTACTCGAAACCTCGGTCTGGGCGGAGCTGCCGGTGGCTCCGGGAGTACCGAGGGGATTGAGGACAAGATCTCCTTGTGCTCCCAAAGCACTCTGAGACGTGGCTGTATTGATCTCCACTCTCTGAGTAGGTGGATTTAACTGGACAGCCTGGGCTGGCCTGGCTACACGTTGGGAATGTGCCTCTGCTTACAGAGGTGATGGCTGTGCACCAGGATCAGGCAGAGAAGCATCAGGACTGGGGTCAGGATGGGACCCCTGGGGTCTCCACATGGACAGAGTGAGGGGGGAAAAACTCCTTAAAATATCATCTTAGGGGAACAGGGCAAACCACGGTATTCCCAGTGTTCTGGCTGGCTGTAATTCCCATGCTGGGCTGGTTGGGAAGGGGATGGATAGTGACCTTCATGTTGTGGTCTCATGACCCACCATGCCGAGCAGCTGAGCCGTGGAAAGGGTGGCTGTTGGCTGCATCCGTGTTTTTTATAAGCCTTAAGTGATGAAACAGTGCTTTGCTACAGCAGATGCTCATCCTGAGTGCTCTCACCGGGGTGTTGGTAACACACAGCTCGGGGCATGTTTTGGACACGGGGGTTTTTTTTTAAGCTTTTAACACTCCTGCAGTTCACAGCCACCCTGAAAACGTGACAATCGCTTCTCCTGCAACATGCCTCTCACGCCTGTCCTTCCCAGAGGGTGGGAGAGAGCTGGATTCTCCCAGCATGCACAGACCAGCTCCTGGCAGGCACCAAGAAAAGGCTTTACCAAGCCCTGAGACCACTTTTTGTGTGTCTTGCAGCGAGGAAGCCGCCAGGAGCACGTGTGCTGGGGGAGGAGGATGGAATTCCGGCATTCCTGCGATAGAGAATAGTTTCCACATCCCACGATAACTCCAAGGGCAGCAAACAAGTCCTACTTCTTGTTGTGAAACCAGTGTTGTATTTTATAGTTCAGTTAGAAAGAGTTTTCATACTCTACTAAAAACCCAAAACCCAGGTGGAAGGTGGTGCTTCCCTGCTGGTTCCAGCGAGTGAGATTCTGCACTTTGGACAGCCTGGGATGGAGTCTCCTGGTTTTACCACCAGCAAAGCACTGAATTGTTTGGAATTTGCTGAGAGGAGACATTTCCTCCTTGCTGGGAAGTGTGTGCAGGGCTGCAGGAAGGGGAGGCTGTATCCTTTGCACTTTCTAAATGGAGACTGATTTGCTCTCTAGAAGCTGCACAGCTAAGTAGTTCCTTATCTCCTGGCTGCTAAAGGTGTTTCCCTCTCTGGCATCTCATTTCAGTGGGTGCAAAGTCCTGCTGGCTCCCAGTGCTCCTCTCACAGCTCTGTGACAGCAGTGGCACCAGAGCTGTCGGGAAGTCTCAGTGGGGTTTGGGAACATCTTTTGCCTGAGCTTGTATCTTCAGGCCAAACAGCTCATTGTCAGCTGATCCTGGCCAGCTGTGGCTTGTAGTGCCTGGAAAGGGTGGAGAAATTGTATTTATTTATTTATTTTTTTAAGACACTTTCGGGATCTGCTGCCAGCATGTCCCTGGAGAGAGCCAGGAGAGGGGAGGAGAGTGGGGAGCTTGAGGGGGGTGCCTGTGCTGGAGTCTCTCTGCTCTCTCCATTCCAGAAGGGACCTGAGTCCTCCCTCTGATATAAAGCAGATATTTTGGGTTCCCCTGGTCAAATGAGTCAGTTAAAAACTGAGCAGATCAAGAAGGATGTTGTGAAGCACAAGGATGGGAGCTCTGCTGTGTGAGCCACCATCTGCCTTCTCCCCTTTCTCACCCTCAGGCTTTGCTCGAGAAAACCCCTCATCCCTTACAACCATTTCTGAGATCCCCCTGTTTTAGAATGCTGATTCTTCCCAGGGGGGTGTTTATGATGTGAATGTTTATGAAATGGATGCTTTGGGCTCTTCCCGTCCTGTCTCGGAACAGAAGAACATTTTGGGCATTAAAGATGCTCCGAGTGCCACCTGCTGGAATGTGCTCGAGGGGTGGCAGGGTGCCCTGGGCTCTCAGCCCCTTTTGGGTGACACAGCCTGTCCTGTGGCTGCAGTCACTGGTACCTGTCACCTTCAGCCCCTTTGGGGTGACAGAGCCCATCACATCTTTACTGTGATGCCTTTACATGGTGGGGAGGCACAGGTTACCCATGTTTCCCATCCCTGGAAGTGTCCAAGGCCAGGCTGGGTCTGCCTGTGGCTTCCAGGAATTCGCAGTGTTTCCCTCCTTTCCATCCCCCTCCATGGAAGGGGATGTGGGTCACTGTCTGACACACAAGAGGAGTGAACGTGCTGGTGAGAGAAGGGGCCATGAAAAGAATAAAGAAAGGTGGAACTGCTCCATCTAAGCACCAAACAGGGTAAAACTCTGCTGCCTTGGTCTGAGGTTTCCCTTTTTAGGAATTTGCTTGTCACCCCCGTTGTGGGGAGCCAGGATCCCTGCACAGAGTGGCAGCAAAGTCCTGCCCAAGGGTCAGCAAGTTAATTTTGCACTGAGCATTTGGCTGCCTCTGTGAGTGGAGAGCAATTGCCCTGAGGAGGATGGCAGAGTGCTTCTAGAATGCTCAGGGTCTCAGGCTTTTGTGTTAATGGGGTGAGGCTGCTGGTGTTATCCATGCCAATTCAGAGCTAGTCATTCACTTCTCTCTGCCCCTGCAAGGGTTTGGGCATGAAAGCAGTGATTAACAGGATTTCTAGACACCAGTGTTACCAACAGCTCACTAGGCAGAGGCCTGTCTGTGTCCCCTGGATTTCCTCCCCCTCCCTCATTTTTGGTTGGTTTTGTTTCTCAGGGCACTGATAAAACATCCTTGGAGATGGTGTGGGGTGAAACATTCCCTGTTCCCTCTCACTAATCCCTTCCTGAAAAGCTCCTGCCAGGAATCCGCCCCCATCCTTATCCACTTGTTGGGAAGTTCCCATTCCCGAAGTCTCTGGTGTTCCTTAGCTCTGTTTGTAGCAGTGACTCTGTCCAGGACTTCCACCTTCAAAGCCACCCCGTGGTGGCCCTTCCTCCCCAGGCCCTGACATCCCTGAGGCTTTTGTCTGCTAGGAAATGCCCTTGTTCAGCGGGAGTTAGAGGGCTAAGGAAGCCCTCTCTCCCTGCAGATCCTCCTGGATTGCTCCAAGAATCTCCCTCCTCTTTTATGTGCTGTCCTTGACCCCAAAGATTTACACTGTCCTGTTTCTCCCTCCTTCTACAAAAGCTGTTGCTGTTTCTTTGATGACTCATATGGGCATGGGCACATCTTTTCCCTCCATCCTCTGCCTGCTTTTATGAAACACCCAGGACTGAATTCTGCAGCTTTTCCTGCTCTGAGTGTGGCTGGAAGTGGCCGAGGAGCTCAACTGAGAGCTCTTATATCTCTTCCCCCTGACCTTTTCTAATTGTGGGCCTTCACATATTAATGCAAAAGTAACTCTGCCTTATAAAAATGCAGCAAACCAGTGGTCAGACCCTCACTCTGAGCAGGCAGCCCTGCAGTGATGCTGGATCCTGATGTTTGGGATGATGCTGGAGTGAGAAAAGCAGAGCCCACAAGGTTTCGTGCCTGGAAGTGAGGGCAGCTGTATGGCCTGGGAAGCATAAACTGTGAATAAACCTGTTGGAACACGTGCAGGAGCACAGGACAGAACCTC
This sequence comes from Platyrinchus mystaceus, assembly GCA_035041135.1. Classification (NCBI taxonomy): domain Eukaryota; kingdom Metazoa; phylum Chordata; class Aves; order Passeriformes; family Tyrannidae; genus Platyrinchus; species Platyrinchus mystaceus. The sequence continues at coordinate 5,593,849 of JAWWLV010000070.1, forward strand.
CTCTTGGGCAGAGGGGATTTTTCATCTACTTGAGGTTTCAAATGATGGTTTTCTTTAACTGTGTGTGTGGTGTGTGTAAGCCTGAGAGAGGTGGCCTTGGTGTTTAATCCTTGAGCACAGCCTTGACACTGCAGTGCCCACCGAATTAGATCAAATGAAACTCTCCAGTTCTCCCAGGTGGCCTTTATTTTTTTCTTACTTTTGGCAATTGAGTGGAACTGGTGGGATCTCACAAAATGTTCTGCTTGGCTGGACTTCTGTTTTCAGCTGCTTACCCTGACCTGGCTCCTGACCTGGCTCAGGAAGGTGCTTTAAAGGTTTATTTTACTTCTCATTATCCTGCTCTGATGTTTTTATTAATAAATTCAGTTAATATCCCCAATTTCAGTCTGTTTTGCCTGTGATGGTGTTTGGTGAGGGGTCTCTCCTGGACCTTATCTCAACCCATGAACTCTTCATTCTATTTTCTCTCCCCTGTCCGGTTGTGGAGGGGAGTGAGAGAGTGGCTTTGACACCCAGCCAGAGTCAACCCACTGTGGCCTTTTTGGTGCTGTGACTTGAATTCACGAGGATTCTGAGACAAGGATAGCACTTGGGAGAGGTAATGGGCCAAACAAGTCCTGAGCAATGTCAGGGAGTGGAATGATGGCGGGGAATTCCTGTTGCGATTGCGGTGGAGGGACAAGGGGTGGGTTTTGTGTGAATTTACCGCTTCTGTTCGGTGTTGTGATGACGTTATTTTGATTTTTGTGGGCTGTGGCGGTGCTGACGTGGCGGTGGCAGCTCTGTGTGTGTAGCACAGGCACTGGAGCATCCCCCTGAGGGCAGGTTTCTGTGAGGCTGCTCAGCTTTCCTGGAAGTCAGTGGATGGCAGCAAAAAAACGAGTCCAAATCTGCAGCTGCTGGCACGGCCATCTCACCACCCCCTTGCTGTGGGCAGCACTTCCTCCCCTGGCAAAATGGCTCATCCTGAGGCACTGCTTCCCTCTCCCCATCCCACCCCCCTGCACAGGTCCAGCCTGTCCTCTGTGTGGGCTGGTGGCTCCTTTCAGACACAGAAACCCCAGTGTGAACCCTTCCCTTCAGTGTCTCTGCTCAGGGAGGAACAGAGGTGCTCAGGGACGAGTGTCCCACAGGATTTCTCAGGCTCACAGGGGCACTGAAGGGGATCCACCACAAAAACACAGACAAAAGGACGAGGTTCTGGCCAACCCTTTGGTTGCAAATGAGACCAAGGGCCAGCCCTGCCCAAATAAAGCTTTTGCAGGAGGGCAGGTGGTGGCTGGGGAGGTTTCTCTGCTTTGTTTGTTCCCCTTTTTGAGAACCACCACTTGAAAAAAAAGAAAAAAAAAAAAGCTCCAGACAGAGCAGCCTTTGCTCTCCACAACAGCAAACATCAGCCTCACTTCCTCTGCAGAGCTGCAGCACCTCTTGCTTCCCACTCATTTCAGGCTCCCTCCACAGCAGGAGCTGCTGCTCCACAGGGGGGGTTGTTGCTCTTGGAGTAGGTCCCATAAAATAACTTCATGCAAAAGTCAGGAGTGTGAAGCTCCCACATTCCATCACCCAGGAGATGGCTGTGCTGGAGGGGTATGAAGTCATCTTCACCCAGTGCTTCTTGGGCAGCAGCTGAAATCTCTGCTGGGAGACCCCCCCTTGGTCTGGTGTGGGGCACCATTCCCACTTGAGAAGTGTATGGATGTGACAGCAGCTGTCTCTCCTCAGCCTGCAGATCTTCACACCATCTCCTTCCTGTTTATGAAACCCTGATCCTTCCCTGCCAGTGCTCAGTGGGATGTAACTGGATCCTTGGCAGGAGGCAAAGGCAGTCCCTGGTTGTTCTGATGTAAATCTGTAGGGCTTGCAAGTGTCCTGTTTTATGGAGCTGCTGTTGGGAAGGTGGAGGATGCTGGAGGTTTGTCCTGCACGGAATTGGATTACAGGAACTGTGCACTGGGAGCCATTTGTGTGTGGCAGCACTGGATTTGGGATTGGATTTGGGGATTGCCTTTCCTAGTGCTGAGGTGCCAGTGGCAGCAGGTTCATGCAGAGTTTACAGCCTGGTCTTGGCTTCAGTGCCAGTGTCCAACCCACCACCCCTCAGGCAGTGTCATCTCTTTTGCACAGGCAGGGGGGAAAAGGGGAGATGTTTCTGAGCTAAAAGAGGGGAGATTTAGATTAGATACAAGGAAGAAATCCTTCCCTGTGAGGGTGGTGAGGCCCTGGCACAGTTTGCCCAGAGAAGCTGTGGCTGCCCCATCCCTGGAAGTGTCCAAGGCCAGTTTGGACGGGGCTTGGAGCAACCTGGGCTGGTGGAAGGTGTCCCTGCCCATGGCAGGGGGTGGGATGAGATGGGCTTTAAGGTCCCTTCCAGCTCAGCCTGTTCTATAATTCCATGATTCCCTGCCCCATCTCAGGGATCATCTGCTGTATCAGGTCCTTGGGGCCCCACGTGAGGTCTGCACACCAACATCTCATGGGAGGGTTGCACAACCCTGTCTGCTGCACCGAGACACTGCTCTGTCCTCTGCTGCTGAACATGCAGGGATACCTTAATAGGGACAGGGATGGGAACTGGCCAAGTCAGGCAGTGCAGGCATGGGGAGCAGAGAGGGAAGAAGGGCTTCAGCCCCATGGTTCTGAATCGATCCTCTCCCAGTTTCTATGTCAGCAAGGAAAACAAGGAGCCACATGTGCACTCCCAGTTCCCTCAGGAAACCAGCCACATTCAGCTGGGGGTTTTTTAGCACCTTCAGTGTAACAGACTTCTTCCCTATATCTAATCTAAATCTCCCCTCTATCAGCACAAAACCATTTCCCCTTGTCCTGTCACAACAGGTCCTGCTGAAAACTCTGTCCCCATCTTTCTTGGAGCCCCTTTAGGCACTGGAGGGGGCTCTCAGGTCTCCCTGAAGCCTCCTCCTCTCCAAGCTGAACACTCCCAGCTCTCCCAGCCTGTCTCCAGAGCAGAGGGGCTCCAGCCCTGGCCTTCTCTGGTCCTGCTCCAGCAGGTTCGTGTCCTTCCTGTGCTGATCCAGAACCCGCTGCCTCCTCCTGGCCCCTTCCTTGGAGAGCTGCAATTCCACTGATCCTACAGGGAGAACATCCCTGCTGGACTCAGCTTTTGTGCTGCTCAGAGCAGGGGCTGGGAAATTTTGAGGAAGGAAACCACGGAGACTCTCAGTTGTTGCTTGTTGCCGCCTCCGTGTAGTGCCCGAAATTGCCCTTTCTGTGCCCGTTTTTCCTGCGTGTGACACGGGGGGGACTGGCCTGACCCTCCTGAAAAGCCAGCTGAGATTTGCTGATGGCTCTTTCCATGCCTAAGCACCCGTAAAGCCCGTCCAGTGTTCTCGTTTGGCCGCTGCATTGTGCAGCCATCGCCACACAAAGCGATTTCCCCATACGAAGCTGCGGTTTCCTTTCAGCAAAAACTCCCAAAATACATCCCAGTGACATAACTACGGGGTCCTCGTGCTGCTCCGGGCGCTGCTCCGGGCCCCAAGCTCAGGAACCAGCTTGGAAAGGATGGGAGAATAACAGCCTAAAGCTTTGGAGATGCTGAGGCTCCTCTTCCGCAGCAAGCCAAGGATCCAGGAGGCAAGTGTCTGATAAAATATCTGCTCTGTCTCTTCTGCAGGACACCAGAAATCAGGGAACTGCCTGATTTTAGAGAGCCAGACCTTATCCAGGGTTAATTTACAACTTCTCTTTTGGAAAAAAAAAAAAAGGCATTTTGGAGGGTACAACTGCTTTCTAAGAAGAGTCTTTCCTAGGTGCTGCCAGATTTTGGGAGTGTTTTGGGACCCAGAGCATGTGTTGAAGCAACAGAAATTAAAACAGCTTCTGGTTAGTTGTTGATGAATAGGAAGGGAAATGCCAAGAGCAGAATCTGTTTCGAGCTTTTGCAGGGTGGTGGGGGTTTTTTTGGTTGTTTTTTTTTTTCTCCTTGCATTTAGATGTGACGGTCTCAACCAGCAAAGTGACAAAACGCGAGCAAAAACAAACCTGTCTCTTGGCTTCTGGCTTGTAAAAATCCTCCCTCAAGAAAGAAAAAAAAAAAAAGGGGGGGGGGGAAGTGGGAAAAAGGACTCGTGTTTTGAACTTGGGGAAAAAAAAAACCAAACCCTTGGTGTGTGCCCAGCCCCTGATCTGAGGTGGCTCAGCCATCTGTGAAGGCAGCGTTGGGAAGTTCAGAGAAGTTTTCTCCTCCTCTGACTTGAGGGACGTCCTGGGCTCAGCCCCGGCTGGTGGCTGGGGGTGTCCTTCTATTTTCCAGGAGCAGCAAATCCCCTTTCCCAGCAAGTGCAGGGATCTGTGTGCAATGCCTCTCTGGAGGCTGTGGGTGATGGAAGGTGGCTGGGAGCTCCCAGGAGCAGTGTGTGCTGGTGGGATGGGCCTGCAGAGGCACCCGTGCTTGTGCGAATGAAATCCCTCCATCCCCACCCCAGGCAGGGTCTGGAGCCTGGCCTGAAGGAGCCAGGAAGGAGCTGGTTTCCTGGTGGGTGGGTGGGATCCCCGGGGAGGGGGTTTTGCTGAGGTTTTTGTGATCACTTTTCACTCAGGAAGGGATTCAGTCGGGGTTTTGGTGGATGTGTCAGCCAGCTGCCCCGGCATCCGCTTCCTGCAGCGACAGCAGCAGGACAGACACCTTCTCCCAGCCCCAAAGAGACCCTGCCTGCTCCTGCAGCAAGGGCTGAGCAGTGGGGAGGAGGAGGAAGAAGAGGTGACTGCAGGGCCCCTGTGGTCTGGAGCTGAAAATCTGTTAATTCCTAACTCTAATCTCACTGTTCTCATGCAGCTCCTCCTTTCCCTCAAGGCTTTCTTTTCCTTCTCTTCTCCCTCTCCGTAGCTCCTGTCCCACTTCCAGGTCACCCTGTGCCCACCCACTTGTCACTGCTGGCACTGTGGGCTCCATCCTGCTCTCACACTGACTGAGAAAACACCAGAGAAGTCACAGCTCGAGTCCCTCTTTGCTCCCTGCAGGTCACATGTTTTACCTCATCCGCAACCAAAGACTTGAACCTCTCGGAGAAAACGTTTCAAGTCCGATTTGAGGGTTTTTTTGGGGGTGATTTTTCTATTCAAACTTGGCTCATGATCTAAAAACCAGGGGAAAGAGCATCTAGATGAGATTGCAAATCTCTGTACCTTCATCAAAATACACCAGGCTCGGGGACTGAGCTTGCAAAAACTTATTCCTTCCCTTAAGTCTGAGTTTATTGGAGGAGAAGGAGCTGTTTTCTAGCTGAGAAGCAGTTCTTTCCTGAGCTCCTCTTAAATGCTTCTGCATCTCTCCCTATGAGGGTTCACAGACTCACATCTCGCCCCAGAGGCAGCATAAACTGACACTTCTGATGCTGCTGGGGACGTGTCAGAGCAGCTGGGCTGGCCCTGCCCTGCCCTCAAGGGATGTGGGGAGCTCTGGTATTTGAGTGTGTTCCTCCTGGTTGCCTTAGAAACTGCTGAGTGTGCCCAGGAGAGAAGCCCAGTTTTTGCCATGGGGGTGCCAAGCTTCCCTGCAGACCCAGGGCAGATGCTTTTGGAGCTTGTCCAGGTGTGGCAGGGAGTAAAATGTGATCTAGACATTAATCAACCTGCCAGAAATTAATTCTCTCTCCTTGGTGCTCTGATTCTCGGGGAACATGTGTAACCACGTGCCAGCACCGTGTCCTGAGCACTCTGTCAGGGTTTATCAAAGCTGGTCAATATAAATTTATCTAACAGGAGCTGCTCTCCTGGAGCCTCCACAGAGCTCAGAATCACATCCCGAGGAGCAGTGGCTGGTGGGACACCAGCAGTGACCATGAACAGCTCGCCTGGTCTTGCTGAACAAGTTAGTTGGGAAAACTCTAATGGAATATCACAGCCCCTCTGTGCTGATGCTTTTCTGTTGTTCCACAGGTGAAATCCGACATCAGCTGGATAGAGAAAGACCTCGTGGACTCAGCAGACAAGGTAGGAGAGCCCGTTGCAGGGGGCACCTCGAGGAGACTCATCCGTTTCATTTGCATTTTGTCCCATGATGGGTCGAACCACGTCAGGGACCTCTCTGAAACAAAACCCTTTCCTGCCACCCGCCCCTGAGAGCTGAGAGCTCTGTGGGACTGCTGGTGCAGAGAATTTGCTCACGTGACATCCTGGACTTGGCTTCATCCTCCTCCTCCTTCCTCCCCTTCACCAGCCCCCTTTCCGTGCTGTCGTTTGCGTCTCCTGTGGTTTTCTGATCTTGTCTCCCTGCTGGGGTGGGCACTTTCAATTGTGTGGACACACGGGGTGGGGGGGGATTTTACTGTCTTTTCCTCTCCCCACGCTGGCAAACACAACGTGGGAAATTGCCTTGGCTGGGGACAGGATTTATCAGCTCCTGCCGGGCTTCGCTGAGCAGCCCGAGGGCTTCCCTGGAAGTGGTGATGCTTATCTTGGGCAGCACGTTGTGGACATGGTTTCTCCTTCCCTAGGGCTGTGGCAGGGTGAGGGAGGCTGGAGTTTTTTGGGGCTCCTGGCTGTGCTCAGCAGCTGCAGGGTGCTGTTCCCAGCCCCTTGGGCCTCACCAGCCACCGAGGTTCCCACTGTGGACCCGGAACCGTCTGCCTGGCTGGCGTTAAGTCATTTGGGTCTTTCATTATCGGTTCTCAAAAAGCACGTCCTGGGGGTGGAGGAGGCAGGACAGTCATAATTTGTCTCTCTGGTCCAAACCAAGATCCCCTTTTCATGCCCTGAGCTCTCTGGAGTAATTCAGAAATAACGCTGACAAGGGGCTATTTCCAATTGCAAAGGTGTGTGGGTGTCTTTTGACTCATTTCGAGGGGTTTCTTTCTTACCTGCCCACCCCAGGGTCTTGGAGTGGAAAATATCTGTCTGCCCTGATGGAAAGGTCAAAGGGGAACAGGTTTGGAGAGGGAAGGAGGCAAAACAAGCCCTCTAAAACCTCTCTGTCCTGCCAATAATCTGAGCCACAGTGGGGTCGGAACCTCTGCATCCAGAAATGCCCTTAAAAACACCTCACAGGGACCTTCCCAGGGTGTTCTTAGATAACTCCAGCATCCACAGCAAGGGGTCTTGTGCAGCATAATGCAAGTGAAGGACTGAATGCAAATCCTGGTGGTGCCCATGGGTTTGATTCACCCTGAATCCCATCACCCCGTGCCAGTGTGAGAGCAGAGAGAGACGTGCAGCTCTCCGAGGTGGTGTCACACTTCTCTGTGGGTTCTCAAGAGCTTTCCTCTTCCTTTATAAAGAGAAAAGTGGCTTCTCAGAATTTTCCCCTGTTGTGGAAATACCTCAAAGCTCACAGCCTGACGTGAAATTCGGGCAGCACTAGATGGAAATCGATTTAAGTGGACCGTGCGTGTTTTCTATCAGCATCTTGTCTGAGCCAGGGAGCCCAAAAACCAACGAGGGGCTGTGAGATTATTATTTTTTTTAAAAAGGAAACCACCCCCCAAAAAAAAAAAGAAAAAAAAGAAAAAAAAAAAGCAAACCCAACCCCAACCACAAGAGCTGTTGCTGGAGAGTGGGAGAGTGAACCTGCCTCCGTGTGACCGAGCCTCTCGTCCCCACTGCGCATCTGCCGCCGCCTCCAACCACCTGTGTCTCCTCATCCGGCACCCCGAGCGCCCCGGGAGCCCCCCCAGAGCCCCGGGAGCTGGTGGGGGCGGCGGTTCCTGGGGCTGGACGATGTGGATCGGGATGGGAGGATGGAGAGCGACCCTAAACTCCCTCGCCTGTGGGCGTTCCTCACGCTGTGGCTGCAGAGGAAGCACCGAGCCAAGCCCTGCAGCCTCCAGCTGCCTGTCCCCAGCCCGGTCAGTACCACGGCCCTGCCTCCCTCTGCTTCCCCTTGCTCCCGAGGGATATTCGGAGCAGTCTGGTTTGCCTCTCTTTCTCTGCTTCCTGGGATGGTTTTTCAAGGGTGCCTTTGGAAGAAAATGTCCTCGGTGTGCTTTTGTGCTGGACACTTGTGGTGTGCTGCTAACAGGGCTGTAAGGAGCTCCTGGCCAGAGTCCTGAGCGTTGAATTCCAAGTTGCTGGAGGAGTCCATGGGAGGGAAACACTCCCTTGTGTCAGCAAGATGCCAAATGGCATCTCAAAGTGTTTCTCAGTAAGTGTCTCTATCAGCAGTGTCAGAGCTGGTGCCACTTCTGGCACACACTTGGTGTGTGTGGTCTGGCTGCAAACCCTGCCTGCCCTCAGCTGCAGCTTGGGCTGCTGAAACCACTTGCAGTTGAACACACCGGGTTTTGCTCTTGTAGAGAATTCCCATAGCTGTGGAAACACGGCTCTGCTGCTCCTGAGGAGCTGTGGTAGGAGGATCACAGGATGGTTTGGGTTGGAGGGGACTTTAAAGCTCATCTTGTTCCACTCCCTGCCGTGGGCAGGGACACCTTCCACTAGCCCAGGTTGCTCCAAGCCCCGTCCAACCTGGCCTTGGACACTTCCAGGGATGGGGCAGCCACAGCTTCTCTGGGCAACCTGTGCCAGGGCCTCCCCACCCTCACAGGAAGGAATTTCTCTTGGTCCTGGATGGGTCCAGGTGCCTCAGAGGTGGATACAGGAGCTCATTTTAAATGTTCCTCTCAGCATAGGTGTGTGATGCTACAGGGTGAAACGTGTGTGGTCGTGTGTTTTCAGGAAGATTAAAGGAGGGGAAGAACCCACAGCTTCCACTGGTCACATCCCCAGGTCTCTCCCTGCTGTGGGGTCACTCCCTGGAGAGCTGGACTAGCAGGAGGAGACCTCTTAGCTGGGCTCCTGCTCCAGCTCTTGGCTAGAGGTGGGAAGCTGTTTCTCATGGCAGGTTTCTGCAGGGACTAAACCTGCAAACGAAACCAGAAACACAAAGTGGCTGCTTTAAGGAGGAGATCATATGGAACATGAAAACATGTTGTTGCAGGGATTATAGGATCCTTCTCCCCTGTGATCACTGAAGCCAGGGAAAGGCAGGATAACCCCAGGGAGCTCCTGTGCCCCCCGTCCCCTCCCCGTGCTCGGGCTGTACCTGCTGCACCCCTCGGGAGTGTGGGGCTCCTCTGGCAGCTCTGAGTGCCTGAGGAACACAGGAGAGAGCAGAGCCACCACCAGGGAAACAAAGCCACTTGCTAAGGTGGAGAAAAGCCCAGCCTGGGAGCGGGGAGGGAAGGGTGGTGGGTGCAGGTGGGCAACCACATCCGCAGGCGCTGGGAGGGTGGGGAGTGGGCTGGGGCAGAGGAGAGGCAGGGCCTGGCGCTTGGTTCCTGTTGGGTTTAAAAGCTGCTTTGATTAGGTGGTTCCTGACCGAGTGTCTGAATAGTTTTAGTAAAAACAAAGTGTAATTTCTTCCCCCCCACCCCCTCACCCCCTCCCCAACTCTGCAAGGGGAAAAACTAAATGGCAGTTGCAGCTTTTCTGCAGCCTCTGGTGGCCACGTCTGCCCCAGGGTCAGGGAGAGCCGAGTTTAATGCACTTTGGAATGTAATTGCTGGCCTTTGAGTCCAAAAAGCAACCAGGCCATATCTGCACTGGATAACGTGGGAGGGAAGTGCTGAGGAGCCTGGACTTGCCCTTACAAGATGTCCAGCTACAGGGGATTTATGGCCTGAGCAAGAGTCATGTCTGTAGGAGTGGGAAGTCGAGTCCAGCCTGCCCTGTGGGAGAGGGGTTGGAGCAGGTCAAGCTCAGAGGAAATCCAAGTTCAGATATACTGACTAGGCGTGATAAAGAGTAGAGGGAAAGGCATAGATGGAGGACTAATAGCATAAAAAGTCTCTGTGTATTTGGGATGCAACAGAAAGCAGGACAAGGTGTTTCTGCTGGGGGCTTCAGTCATCAGAGGTATGGAAAAGGTTTACTGGGAACAGGAGGTGTTGCAGCATCACCTCAGGGTCTGTGGCTGTGCTGGAGTGCTGGCCTAGCTCCTTTGATGAGTTTATTCTATTTATGCTGATTAAATCTATTTTTTCTTCTTTATTTTTTTTTTAAGTAAAATAATGTGTTTTAAACAAAACATGTGCCAGAGACCTTGGCTTCCCCTCAATCTTCTTGAAGCCTCGAGTCTGTTAAAGCATCATCTGTATGTGCTGAAGATGCACTAAGACTTATGTTGCAGAGTTGCTCAGATTGCCGAGCAGATGGGCTCCAACATGTCTGATTTTTGCCAGCCCTGGCCCTGTTTTGACAACAGTGCCGTATTTTTTGTGTGTGTTGTGGGATTTTTAGTGGCATAAACACTCCTGTTTTTGCTACCAGTGCCTTAAAAAGGAAGGTGCTTTGCAAGCACTCTTCTGAAATGCAGTTCAAAGCAGCGCAGCACCCACGGTGAGCAAGAGCTGTTGGGAGAGCACGGGGAGTTTGCCAAGGCTGCCTGGTGCTACCTGCCCCTGACTTAGTTATTCCAGATGTCTGTACCTGTGACAAGCACCAGCTTTTATGGTTCTCTCAGATGTGGTTTTGGGGGGTCTGTAGCTACAGTCCTTGTTCCATATAATCCGACAGGGCTGCTTTCCCTTGCTCAGGAGTCCCGGCCAACCGTGTCCCCTCTTTTTTCCAGGGAGAAGGTGTTGTGCAGGAGATCAACATCACACACCATGTGAAGGAAGGCTCTGAGAAGGCAGATCCCTCGCAGTTCGAGCTCCTGAAGGTGCTGGGACAGGGCTCTTTTGGCAAGGTGAGGTCACTCTTTCCTGTGTGCCGTGCCAGAAGTGATTTGATGACTAAAGGGACTGTCCCCAACAAAACCGCTCTCCTGGTTCCCCCTGGACTGTGAAAACCTGATGGATGAGCCCACTGAGCAAATGGGTGCTTCCAACCTGGAAGGTGACTGCAGTGATGCCTTTCCAAATGTCCAAACTGCCCTGTGATTCCTTTTGCAGATGATCAGGAGGAGAGCAGGAATGTCCTGCTCGTGAATGCAGGTGTCACCCAGGGCAGAAGGGCCTCCTGCAGCTCTTCAGCTGCCTGCCAAACTGTCAGTCAAGCTGAGGGCTTGAAGGGCTCAGGCTTGTTCCTCCCTCCTCAGAACTGTGTGCCAGGAACTGGTTCTAGCCCCTGTTTATGGTCCAGTTTCCCTTCTGTGAAGCAGGAAGGAAGTAGCCAGTAACTCTTATCTATTTCAACGTGTAAATAATTCAGTCTCTGACAGACCATCTGCTGGCACATTAAATCAGCTTCATGTCAATCAGTTATCAGCTGACAGTGGGGGCTTGGACAGGACTCTGTGCTGTTTCCTGGGCAAATGCAGCAGTGGCTTTGTAGAATCAGAGAATCATTTGGGTTGGAAAAGACCTCTGAGATCATCCAGTCCAACCAGTAACACTGCCAAGTCCACCACTTGCAGGTGGTGTGTGTTTGAAGCTGTCCAAAACCAGGTAGAATGAGACACCAGGAGAAGGAAGGAGGTGAAAATCCAGAGGATGCAGGACCTGAACAATAAGGAGTTGATCTGACTGACAAACCAGGAGGATTTGTGGTACATTGAAGCATCAGTGCTTCCAGTCACAGCTCCCAGGCATGAGCCAGAGCCTCATGGGAGCTGCAGGAGTGAGCAAGAGGTGTGGAAGGCAAGAGGAGGGAAGTGCAGTATGAAAACACAAATGCTGCAATGGCTTGGGGTGGGAAGGGATGGGGTGAGAGGAGTCCACACACAGCACTTCCCTGAAAACCCCGTGGGGTCTCACGTGAGGTACAGCTGCTTTTTAGGGTAACTGTGAGGTCTGCCACTTTGGGAGGCATCCAGCTCCTGCTGCCAGTGTTTAATGCTTGGTGAATGTGTTGTTCTTCTGCCTCAGGTTTTCTTGGTGAGAAAAATAACACCACCAGACAGCAACCACCTCTATGCCATGAAAGTGCTCAAGAAGGCGACTCTGAAAGGTAGGAAGGAGACTCTTACTGTGGTGCTCTGATCCCCCGTGCCTTGAAGATCACTGGGGAAATGTCACAGCAGTCCTGGGGTGGTTTAGGTAAAAGAGGAACATCTTTATCCCAGCCAAACAGCTTCCTTTTCTCTCCATCTGCAACAGACCCTTGTTGCAGTGATGGAGGTGGGAAGACATCTGGCTCCAGCTGCCTGGTGCTCAAGGGCTTAAGGCTGAGGACAAGACTGGGGTACTCTGGGGCTTTTTCTGTGCCTGAGCTGTTCCTGCCTTCCCACAGTGCGTGATCGACTAAGGACGAAGATAGAAAGGGACATCCTGGCTGATGTGAACCATCCCTTTGTGGTGAAACTGCACTATGGTGAGTGTGGAGCTGGTTGGGATGCTGGGAGAGGGGCTGCAGGTTCCAGCAGACTCTTTGCTTTTAAACGCAATCCCCTTAACACAGATCCTTTCCTGGAAGGGCCTGTGGTCCCATGCCCGCTCCAGCTATTGAATGGGGAGCAGAGAGAAGAGGTTGGAACATCAAATCCTTGGGATGAAAACATTAAATCAGGAGAAACTGAGAAAGCAGAGTTAACTAGTCAAGCTAGAGTCAGCTCTGTTCCCTGTGTGTTCCAGTGCCTCTCCTGGGAAAACAGCCCTTTACACGGGGCTGGAAGGGAACCAGACCCCTGTAAAAGGAGGATTTTCTGCAGTGCCAGAGTGCTGGAGTGAGCTCCCATTTCAGCAGCACAGACAGGCTATCTCCTTTACCTCAGATGTTCAGCCCTACCTGCGTTTAACCCAGTAACCAGGCAGGGCATCTGCCCAACCGGAGCCACCGGGATTTAAGTGATTAATGGAACACCATGGAGCCTTCCCTCAGTGGAGGGGTCTGATTGCCACTCTGGCTTGTGTTTCAGCATTCCAGACAGAGGGGAAGCTGTACCTCATCTTGGATTTCCTCAGAGGAGGTGACCTTTTTACTCGGCTTTCCAAAGAGGTAGGTATGCTCTGGCATCTCGGTGGGATGCTGAGGCTCCCAGTTCATCTGTGCTTAACGGCCTGGAGAAGGGAATCATCCTTGAGAGGGGTGGAAACAGCCTCCAACCTGCTGCTAGTCCAGAGCTGGCAACAGGAGAGGGTGTTTTGGGAATCCTGTGCTCTGGCAGGAAAGCAGCAGCACAGGCAGCAGGTCTCACCTCTGCAGCAGCTTCTGCTGAGCATCACGTTAATAACAAAAACTAAAAGAGGGGAGATTTAGATTAGATATTGGGAAGAAATTCTTCCCTGGGAGGGTGGGGAGGCCCTGGCACAGGTTGCCCAGAGAAGCTGTGGCTGCCCCATCCCTGGAAGTGTCCAAGGCCAGGATGGATGGGGATTGAAGCAACCTGGGCTAGTGGAAGGTGTCCCTGCCCACGGCAGGGAGGTGGAACAAGATGAGCTTTAAGGTCCCTTCCAACCCGAACCGGTCTGTGATTCTATGAATGGATACTTTAGGATGGGGGGGCAAATTCTGGGAAACTTCAAACAGCAGGAGGGGGCAACATGGACGTGAAGGGTCTCACTGCTGGCGTTGTGACCCCAGCACCTCTCTCTCCTCCTCTGTCCCTCCCTGCAGGTCATGTTCACCGAGGAGGACGTGAAGTTCTACCTCGCGGAGCTGGCGCTGGGCCTGGACCACTTGCACAGCCTGGGGATCATATACAGGGATCTCAAACCAGAGAAGTACGTGTGGCCCAGCTGAGCCAGGGGTGCCAGTCCTGCATCCAGCCCCCGGCCCATAACCAGCCTTCCACACCAGGGCAGCCCGAGGCCGGAGAAATGGGAGGTGGCAGTGCCAATCCAAGGCTGCTGCTCCTCGGATCAGTGGCTGTGGCCAGGAGGCAGCATGGGTGCTCCACCTGTGTGAACAGCAATCCTTGGCTCCAGCTTTAAGCAGTTTGAGAACCTCTGGGGGAAGAAGGCACCAGGCTGGGCCTCTGCATGGCTTGGTTCTTCTTGCCTGGTGTATGTGGGGATCAGAGCGAATGCAGCCTGTGGGGGTCATTTGTTCAGTGTGAAGCTGAGGATGTAGAGAGAAGGGAGCTGCTCCCAGTCCCACCCATGTCTTGGTGGTGGAGCTTAAAGCACTGGGAGAAGGGACAGATAACTTTCTCCTCTGGATTTTGGTAGCGCCTCAGACCATCCACTGCTGTGCTTGCTCTCACCAGCCCTCGCTGCGGGAAGTAACAACTTGTTTTTTCCATTCCTGCTGTAGCATCCTCTTGGATGAAGAAGGGCACATCAAACTCACAGGTGAGGGACTCCACAAGGCCTTGGGCTCCAGCAAGGTCGGTTCTTGAAATACAGAAGCTTCTTGTGTGACTGCTCAGGGCATGTGGGTGGGTGTGTGCTGACAGGCTTTCTCTTGTGTAGATTTTGGCTTGAGTAAGGAGGCCATAGACCACGAGAAGAAGGCCTATTCCTTCTGTGGGACAGTGGAGTACATGGCCCCAGAGGTGGTGAATCGCCAGGGCCACTCGCACAGCGCTGACTGGTGGTCCTACGGGGTCTTAATGGTACGTACCCAGTGCCAGCCAGTCCGGGCACTGGGAGGAGCAGCTGCTCCAGCCCCGAAACACCCAGACACGGGTCTGTGTGTCTGCCAGACCCGCTGACCCGGGGGTGTTCCCCACGCTCCCCGAAGGGCTCCGTGAGGGGCTGTCCCGGAGCACGGGTTTCCCGTGGGAGGCAGCGCTCCCGAGGGGGCTGTCCCGGTGAGCTCTGGGGTGTGGGGGTTCCTGGGGTGCCTGGGGGTGTCCGTGTCCACCCCAGCGCCGGGGTGTCGGTGTCTGTGCAGATCTGGTGCCACCATCTGGCAGCTGCTGAATCCCGGGGCTCCCGCAGGAGCCCGGACGTGTTCCCGCTGCAAACCTTGTGATCTGAAGCTCCTCCTGAGGAAACACGATTGCCTGTGAGCTCTGGAAGAGCCAGGCCTGGGATCCCTCAAGCTTTTCACGAGCAGACAAGGGGGCAGTGAGATCGGTGCAACCCTCAGCCTTGCCCAAACGTGACTCCCCCTTTTTCTCTTTCCCTCCCAGTTTGAAATGCTCACCGGTGCGCTGCCCTTCCAGGGGAAGGACCGTAAGGAGACCATGACCCTCATCCTCAAGTAAGAGGAGTTTCTTTCTCCTGCCTGCACAGGAGGTGCTGGTTTTTGAGCCGTGATGCAATCTGGGGGCTCTCGCAATTTAATGGCGTTATTTGGCAAGCGGTTTCCTACCAACAGTTAGTTTGAAGGGTGCAGTGTAAATGCCGAGGAGGTGACTGTAGTTTTTGGGGGTGGAGGCTCTGCAGTCAGCTTGTGGCTTGACTTCTTTAAACCTGCAGCTGATTGCAAAACTTCCTCCCCAGAGCGAAGCTGGGCATGCCACAGTTCCTGAGTGCTGAGGCTCAGAGCCTCCTGAGAGCCCTGTTCAAGAGGAATCCAGCCAACAGATTGGGTAAGACAACTGTTTTGTTTGCTTCTAAATACACCTGATGCCGTATCAGGGCCTCTCTCACCCTCCTGGGTCAGCAGCGTGTTCACACTTGTGCTCAGTTAATGGTTAGTGGCAGCCAGGTTCTCCATCCTCCCTGGCTGTGTTGTGTCCACCATAGTCACCCTCTCTCTGTCAGGGGTTTAGTGCAACGTGCTCTGTGGTGCATCTTGCAGGTTCTGGACCTGATGGGGCGGAAGAGATCAAGCGCCATCCCTTCTACTCCACCATCGACTGGAACGTGAGTATCAGAAACATGAAATCAGATTTCTCCACCGTTCAGCACCAGCAGTTCACTTCTGGCAGCAGGAATAGTGTGGTCATAGTGCTTGACCAGCCACCAGCCCCTGTCCCTGTCCATTCCAACAATCCCTCCCCAAACTGAAATTCTGTCTGTCACAGAACTGTGGCACACTTGGGTTGCCTGTCACCTCACTTCAGGTTGAATTTACTCATCTCTCAGCAGAGAGGTGCAGGTTCTAACTGGGGTTTGACACAAGGTTTCGCTTGCACTAAGTGGGAAGGAATCAGAGAAACATTCCTGGCAAGGAAATCAGGGCAATCACTGGACTGGCATTTCCCAACTGCTTCTGGCCAACTCCCTGCTTTGCCACACGATTTTATTTCTTCCCTGTTTTCCCTTACTTGGTAAGGGATTTGAAGATCACTCCTAATGCTTCCAAGGCCCCTGCAAGCTGCTAGACCGACCCTCCAGCAATGCCAGTAAAGCTTATTTCCAATTTTTGCTTCAAGAAGCAATTTAAAAAGGCACTTGTGGGAGTTTTGGGATATGAATGTCCTCCTAAAGCATCTCCTCTGGCCATCCCTGGGGAGATACGTGTCAGCAAAGCCCTAATGGGAATTAGGAGGAGGTGGGAGAGCCTGTCAAGGAAAATACTTTACAAATACTGCATTTGGAGTGGGGGCAAGTTGCCTATAGAACAGTTATTTTCTTGATTTAATATATGATGTAATATTTCTCCACAAACTGACTCAAAAGCAGCCCACCAGCCGAGAAGTCCTCCCTCAGGCTGCTCAGCTGTCGCTAAAAGCTAAGCCAGGGGGGTTTCCCAAAATCTCTTTCCTTGCCAGCCTTTGCACCCCTTGGAAGAATTGCACCTGTCAGAGCCCCCTCTCTGTGTTTTGCAGAAGCTGTACCGCAGGGAGATCAAGCCCCCCTTCAAGCCTGCAGTGGGACAGCCAGACGACACCTTCTACTTCGACACGGAGTTCACGTCGCGCACGCCGAAAGGTTGGTGAGACTGCGCACAAAGCCGGAGCTTCCCGTGTGAGATGATGCTCTGTGGGTTAATATTTAATACCCTAGAGTTGCCAGCAGGGCAAGGTGCTGCCAGCCCAGATGGTTCCAGCCATAGAGATGTCGGGCTCTTCTCACAAGTAAGACAAGAGCAAATGGCCTCGAGTTGTGCCACGGGAGGTGTAGGTTGGATATTAAAGAAAATTGCTTCACAGAAAGGGTTGTCATTCCTTGACACAGCTGCCCAGGGCAGTGGTGGACTCACCATCCCTGGAGGCATCTAAATGACTTGTGGATGTGACACTTGGGGCCGTGGTTTAGCGGTGGTTTAGGGCTGGGGGAATGGTTGGACTCACTGATCTCCAAGGGCTTTATCAACCTGGATGATTCCGTGATTCTCTGCGGGGTGTTAGGGGTAAGCTGGCTGTTGCTGGTGTGGCTCTTGTTTGGAATAGACTCAGCAGCAGCTGTAGCTCCTGGGATTGGGGAAGGCTTGCAGAACTAACCTTCTTCAAGTTGTGTTTCCACTCCTGTTGCAGATTCCCCAGGTGTCCCTCCCAGTGCCGGGGCCCACCAGCTCTTCCGAGGCTTCAGTTTCGTGGCGACCGGACTGATGGAGGATGGCAAGGTGAAACCTGCCCAGCCACCCCTGCATTCGGTTGTGCAGGTAAGAAATGGAGACACTGGAACAACTGTTTGAAGGTGCAGAGATACTCCAGGTCTGTCCCGTCCAGAGCAGCACTGACAGGAAGCCCGAGGCAGTGTCTGTTTGGAATTCTTGCATCCTGTTTTTCTTTCATTTCCATTGACTGTCACACTGTGCACAGGTTGGCAGGAAAACGAGGGGCTGTGGCTTTTCCTCTCCCTAGGTGGATCTGTGCCAGTGGGGGTCTGCAAATGCCTGTGGGTTGAAGGTGCCACCCAAACACACCGTGCTCAGAGCAGACAGTGTTATCCCACTGACCTATATCTGCCTTGTTCTCTCCTCCTCCCTCTCCCAGCCGGGAGGAGAAGCTGTGGGATGTAGCAGACAGTCTGCCAGCTCTGCCACTTAACTCATCACATTGCACAAACCCTTCCCTGAACCCTCCCAGCTCATCTCTCCTTTCTGCCCCTGCAGCAGCTGCACGGCAAGAACGTCCAGTTCAGCGACGGGTACGTGGTGAAGGAGGCGATCGGCGTCGGCTCCTACTCCGTGTGCAAGCGCTGCATCCACAAAGCAACCAACATGGAGTACGCAGTCAAGGTCAGAGCCTGCCCTCAGAACTGAGCTCCCCTGCTAGATTTTTACCCACAGAAGCTGTGGCTGCCCCATCCCCAGAAGTGTTCGAGGCCAGGTTGGACGGGGCTTGGAGCAACCTGGGCTAGATGGTCTTTAAGGCCCATCCCAACCCCCAAACCATTCTGTGATTCTATTTCTGCTCGTCCCATGAAAAGCAAAACAACATCCAGGAGTGAAATCGCTTTCCCTGCTCACGTAGGGCCTAAAAGGACAATTTCTGTGCTCCTGTGTGTGTACCTGCACTTCCCCAGGAATAGCAGGGAGCAGCATTCTCCTCTCTCAGAGGGAGGAGAGCATCTCACCTTTGCTTGCAGAGCTGTGGCTACACCAGATCTTAACAAATACAACAGACATAAAACTTTGGGGATTGGGAACACAGAACTGATGAGGCAACTAGAGGATTTCTAGAGTAGGGGAGCAGATATGACACAGAAGCTCTGCAAAGCCCCAAACTCAGCTTGTGTGCTTTGTCCTGGCCCCTTTCTCACCCTGTTATGACTAATGCTGCTTCTCCCTTCTCCTGCAGGTGATTGACAAGAGCAAGCGAGACCCTTCCGAGGAAATAGAAATCCTGCTGCGGTACGGGCAGCATCCAAACATCATCACCTTGAAAGATGTGAGTGTGGCTTGAATGGCTTCCCTGTGTTTTGGTTTAGGAAGTGCAGGCTGCTCAGGGAGCAGATTTCAGCTCCAGCTGGCCCAACAGCCCAGCTCAATGTGTTGCTGTGTCTCTATTATGAAAGGTTCTTCCCCCAGAGGGTGGTTGGCACTGCCCAGGCTCCCCAGGGCAGTGGCCACAGCCCCAAGGCTGCCAGAGCTCCAGGAGTGTTTGGGCAACACTCTCAGGGACAGGGGGGAATTCTTGGAGTTATCCTGTGCGGGGCCAGGAGTTGAACTTTGATGATCCTTGTGGGTCACTTCCAACTCGGGACATTCCATGATTCTGGGGTGGGGAAGCATCCCCAGAGCCACCTCTGCTGATCTCTGCTTCTTGGTGGTGGAAGCACAAAAGGAAGCACTTTTTGGTTAATGCCCTTTCCTTGTTTGCCTTGGAAGGTGTACGACGACGGGAAGTTCGTGTACCTGGTGACTGAGCTGATGAGGGGGGGGGAGCTGCTGGATAAAATCCTCAGGCAGAAGTTTTTCTCCGAGAGGGAAGCCAGTTCAGTCCTGCACATGATCTGTAAAACAGTGGAGTACCTGCATTCCCAAGGGGTGAGTATGGCCTTCCTGGGAATTCCCTGGCAGTACACTGTGCTCCCTTCTCCTCCAGGGACTAACTCTGCCCGTCGGGACAATTATTTCTTGCTGGTGTTGCTCTCTTGGCAAAGCAGATGTGGGACCAGAGCAGGGGCTGAGTGTCCTCAGGCAGCTTTCAGACCTTTATCTGCCTGGGGTGTGAGAATGGCCCTTTCTTTGCTCCACAGGTGGTTCACAGGGACCTGAAACCCAGCAACATTCTCTATGTGGATAAGTCGGGAAACCCCGAGAGCATTCGCATTTGTGACTTTGGCTTTGCCAAGCAGCTGAGGGCTGAGAATGGGCTTCTCATGACTCCCTGCTATACAGCCAACTTTGTGGCACCTGAGGTAAGTGCTGACTTGAGCCCCTTTGGCAGCCCCCTTGTCCCTGTGCTTCCACTTGGCACAGTGGATCTGCCCCATTCCCAACTCCAGCCTGACCTGGAAGAGGGAACTACAGAGATACAACTTGTAGTAATGAACAAATAGGAGACCCCAGGCAGTCCTCCAACCTGCACTGCCCTCATAAGAGGTCTGCCTAGGGTACTGAGACTTTAAAATCCCAGTGATTTCCTAGGCTGTTTCCCTTCCTCGTTAAGTGACTTGTTAAAAGAGGTGGGATGATTTTCCACTCAGTTATCTTGGTGAGGGAGGAAGAAAGGGAGCCAGCCTGGCATGGGAGCACACATGCAGTGTCACCACACTGGAACAGGGCTTCTTTCTTGCTGTGCCTGAGGGGTTCCTCTGCTCCATGACACCAAAGTCTGATTTGAATCCTGATCTTCAGTCCAAGACTCCTCTGTTCTGTCGGGCTCTGGATGCTTTGCACGTGGACTGCACCCAGGTCAAGCCCCCTCTTCTGAAACGAGCTCGACAACAAGAACAAAACATACTTTCTTTTCCCCTTGCTCTGCTCAGGTGCTGAAACGCCAAGGCTACGACGAGGGCTGCGACATCTGGAGCCTGGGGGTTCTCCTGTACACGATGCTCGCTGGGTAAGGGGCTCTGTCCCACTGCAAGGCAGGGGGGGACCTGGGACCCCCCTGCTCTGCAAGGAGCCCAGTGGTGCTCCCTGCCTGTGTCCCAGGCCACTAAATCCAGTGCTCTCTCCCCTCCTCTCTCCTCAGCTGCACTCCCTTTGCCAACGGTCCCAGTGACACTCCAGAAGAGATCCTGACCCGGATAGGTGGGGGGAAGTTCTCCATCAGTGGAGGCAACTGGGACACTATTTCTGACATGGCCAAGGTAGGGTTTGATATTTGTGTTACATTCAAGGGTTGGGATCAAGCACAGCCAGTTGCAGTGAGGCAAGTTTAGAGGGAGGACACAAGAGAGAGAAGAAAACCAGCAGTGTAGCTTCTCCCCCATGTCTGCTTCCCCAACAGCAGCTTTATTTTAGTTCTGGCTGTGAATATTTGCATGGAAAACCAACCTCGTGCTTGACCCACGTGGGGTTTGCTGCTGTGTTACACCTCCCAGGCCTGCCAAAAACATATTTCATACAAAAACAGTTTGATGTCTGGGGACTTTAAACTTGGCCTCTGAATTTAAAACCTAATTTGGGGGGCAGACATGTGGTATTTTTGCATTTAAAGCATGAAATCTTCTACAGCCTGACTTTCCAAACAATGCCCTTAGGATTTGGTATCAAAGATGCTCCACGTAGATCCTCACCAGCGTCTCACAGCCAAGCAGGTCCTGCAGCACCCCTGGATAACCCAGAAGGACAGCTTACCCCAGAGCCAGCTCAATCACCAGGACATTCAGCTTGTAAAGGTACCAAGTCTGGGCTGAGCCTTCAGCTGGTTCCTCATGTACCTTGGGGAAGGTCCAGTTCGGGCAATGGTGGGGTGGGAAAGCAGGATGGCAGGTTGGAGAGGTGTGGGGCAGGGGAGGCAATACAGACAAGCTGGGTTTGTGGGGAGATAAAAAAGGGAGGTTCTTTAACAGCATATCAGTGCAGGAGGGAGATCTGAAGAAATAAGAAAGGTGCTTCTGGCTTTGTTTGTGGGCTTGGCTGCGTCCTATAAAGCCATGAGTCTGAAATAGCTCCTCTGCCCCTGAAGGACTTCTACACTTAAATTACATCTCCCCTCCCTTTCTCCAAGGGTGCAATGGCTGCCACGTACTCTGCACTGAACAGCTCCAAGCCAAGCCCTCAGCTGAAGCCCATCGAGTCCTCCATCCTGGCACAGAGGCGGGTGAAGAAACTTCCCTCCACCACCCTGTGAAGCCGGGCTGGGCTGGGCTGGGCTGCAGCCACACGGTGCAGGCACACACTGGATTTTGCACACCTGTGGAAGAAGGGGACAGGGGACAGTCAGTGTCTGCCCTGGAGCTCCCTTGGGGACTCGCTCTCAAAAGGCCAAGTGCCTTCCTGCTCCTGAAAGACTGGCTCCTCCTCGCGTGGACTGATCTTTGCCGAGAGAACTTCACTGTAAAACTTTTTTGAAGTGTAAATTGTCAATTTTTAAAGACATCCATCTGTGTATATGAGAACTAGAATGTATAACTGATGTCAAGTGGCACTAAAAAGCAGCTCTGATTTCACCCTTCCCTGTGTAGGGCCAGGTATTTGTTGTCGCTACAGCACTTCTTGGAATTGTTCCTCTCCAACTCCACTGCAGCTGGAAGACTGTATCACATTTGGGGTTTGGGCTTTGGGGTTTTTCCCTCCTCAAACCTTTGGATGCCCTTCCCAAAGCCGACCCTGCAGCCTCCCAGCCAGCAGTGCTCGTGTCCTTGAAGGACTTCCCTCCCCTTCACTTTCTGTGCGCGTGTTCCACGTAAGGTCGATTTTCCAGCCTCCGTCTCTCCCGCGCTCCCCCAGCCCAGCCAGCAGTTCAGTTCTCTGAACAAAATAAACCACGGGTTTTCCAAACCCTCCCTTAGATGCTCAGCTGTCCAGAACACCCTCTAGGTTTGGCTCCTTCCTTCCCTCTGCCCCCCCATCTCCGTGTTCTCCCATCACTAGAGGGGAGTTTGTCACCTGGGCAGGTGGGGACGGCAGCAGAACCTTCTCCTTGGCAAAGCCGAGGCTTTGGGCTGGCTCTGGCTGCTGCTGCTTTTACCATTTGGGGGTTTTCCTTTCCCTCCAGCAGGAACCTCTGAACCAAACCATCCTTTATGTTTTTTTTTAATTTAACTTTGTTCTCCAGCTTGGTAACTCAGGGTTTTCTTTCCGACTCGTACAATAAACGTGTCATTCAGGTGACTTTTACGTTACTGACTGACTTTTAGCTGCAGAATCCGGCCGTTTCCCTGTGTTGTGTGGGGACACTGCTCCTTGCCTGCCTTTTGGGAGAGCTGCAAAGCTTTTCACCTGGCCCTGTGGTGGGAAAACCAGCAGTAGGGCTGCACCTCGTGCCACCTCCTCTCAGGTGCAACACCTCACTCCGCAGTGGGGAGTGATTAGAACCAGTCACGGAACGGGGAGGTGGCAGGATGTGGAAGGGAATTTCTTACTCTCAGGACAATTTAGTGCTAATAGAAACCAACACCCGGAGCCAAACTGTGCTAGAAATAAATCCCTGCCCCATTCTGACCTGCAGGGAGTTGCTGGAGCTGCCTGGTTCCGGGGTGGCAGTTTTTTGGGAGGAGGATCAGGATTGCTACAAGGGCTGCAAACACTCACAGGCTCGAGGACGTGACTGAAGCCAGCAAAAGTTCTCCTGTGAATTTCTGCTACTTTTAGCTGATCATGTCACAGGAGAGGAAACTTTCTTTTTTGCTTAGTCCCACTTGGCTCTAAAGTGGAGAATTCCATAAGAAGAATTATCTGAGAAGTACAGCTCTCTCCTCCTCTACCCTAATCCAAGCAGGTCCTGGTTTAATCCCTGGAGCAGCCAGTGAGAAGCTGAAATAGTCACCATTTTTTTCTTTTTCTCTATTCCAAGTACAGCCCGAGTGTCCAGTGCTGCTGAGAGGAGGAGGCCAGCACCAGTTCACAGTGGATCCTCTTACTGGTATTTCCACTGACCCCAGCAGAGGTGGATTTAATGTTTTGCTGAGATTTGGAGAGGGGGACACCATTATCCAAGATGCCTTCCTTAAAAATACGTGTTTTCACCTCTGTTCCCTACAACTCCACAGTAACTCCTGTGCCAGTGGTGTGCTAATTTTAGCTAATTTAACCTGTTGCAACCAATACAATAATTATAAACACCTTTCTGGAGGTGAGGTTGAAGTTGGGATTGAAGTGGACACCTCAGCAGTTTTTCAGAATACTTCCTATATTGTATTTCCAGGCAAGGCCTGGAGTGATGGATGGGGCTGGATATGTTGGTGGGAATCAACACTCCCCGTCAGCCTCTTCATATGGACCATCAGGGTCTTCAACCCTGGGGTTTAGGGGGTCTTAAACCAAATGTTTGCCCTGTTTGTATGAAATTGTGAATGTTTTCAAGTATCATTCAGGAAAAACATTATGAGCTTTGCTCAATCCTCCCTGTGCTGTGCTGGTGTGAGGCCAACAGGGGACAGCTCAGAGGTGTTTGGGGACAACGCGGTGCAGAGCTCTGTGGGCTCGGGGGGAGCAGCCCGTGGCCACGAGATGATACCTGGGGTGTCAAACCCCAATTCCTGGGGCATCCAACCCCCCCCCCCCCACCTCACTGGGGTTCTTCAGTCAGAAGAACTCTGTGTTTGGTGCAGCTGTAGCTTCTGGAACCTCCATCCCTCTGGAGCAGAGAGTGAACAAGAAGGGCTACACCTTCCCCTCCGGGGCGCTTTTAACCACGTTGTTCTGAGTGATCCATAAGTGAAAATAAGTCTGGATTTTTAGTTCCAAATCAACCAAGTGCTGTTACTTTTTTTAATTCCAGTGCTCAATAAAAATGGACTTGTTGAACTTTCTGTGTATGAGAACTGTAGGTGTTTGTGACAGGTCAGGCTCTCTCCTTTTCCTTTTTGGTTTGGTCCTGACAGTGTTTGACCAAAATACAGGTGGGGCCAACTGTTATCTTAACTGAAATTGCATTATTTGAGGTGAAATTTGGCTGCCTAATGTCTTTTAGGGGGAGACCAAATGATCCCCTCTCACAAGAGTTTGAGCTCATTTAGCTGTAACTTGGGACAAAGAGGATATACAGAGGATATCACGAATTGTTATGACTTGAAAAGGGGCAGAAATGGATTTAACTTCCATGCAAGGAAAACTGCTTGTGTTAGTTCAGGTGTTTAATAGTCAACTTGAGCTTTAAGCTTTTGTCCTGTGGGTCTGTATGAAAGCTCAAGGGAGCAGAAACCCCTTGAGCCTTGAATTGAATTCCAGCCTTGAATTGCTGAGTCTACCTGGAATTAACCTGTGCAAAAAGAGCATCCAAAGTCAAAGAGCCTGAAAATAATATTGAACAGCTCTGTATAATACAGTTTCTATGCAAGAAAGGTTACACTTTCCTATTCTGGGGTATAAACCAGCAATATTTCTGTTGTGAAAGAGGCTGAGAGGCTGTTTCCCTTCTTCCCACCTGTGTACCATGGCTGTGCCTTCCCCTTAATGATGCGGTTCTGCCCTCTGTCAAATTAACCAGGGCATAAATAAACATATTTT
>JAWWLV010000070.1:5618629-5630006 GCA_035041135.1 Platyrinchus mystaceus
ACCATGGCTGTGCCTTCCCCTTAATGATGCGGTTCTGCCCTCTGTCAAATTAACCAGGGCATAAATAAACATATTTTGGCCCAATCAATACTCCCATCATGATTCTTTAGGCCATCCTTAAAACCAAAGGCCAGTAACCCCCTCAGCAATCACCTCCTATCCCTTTTTCATAGCAAAACCCGTCTGGGTTTTAACTTCTTTTGACTAATGCCGATCCCTCTCCACCTTTGGGTTAGTTCATGTCATCCCTTCTCCCGCATCTTTAGGCACTGGTGGGTGTTGAGCCGTGCCTCTGGTGGCCTCCTGGGTGCCACCACCTCCTCGTGGTGGCCACGGCCACCTTCCCAAGGGCGCGGGAGGCTTCGGAAGCTCTCGGTGACTATAAGTGTGTTGGGCGGCGTGTGGGGCGGACGCTGCGCTTTCACGGAACATTCAACAATTTAATCCCTCTTTCAGGGCAAAGGAAACATTTAAAATATTTCAAGGCCTTCTTTCTGGCAGTACGTGGGGGCTCTGAATAAAACCTTCACTCACGCCGGGGAAGCCGCAGGGCCGCTGCCACTCCAGTTTCTTGCCTCTGGTTATTAAAACATCAAGCTGTCTCGCTGCCTCCCTCCCTTTGTGTGGCACTGAGCACCTGCCATTAACACTAATTCGACTCCGGAGAGAAACTCCCTTTCAGATATGCTTGTCTGAAAATAAATTGACATGTAAAAGGTCTCTTTTGTCGCCAAGTGCACGGAAAGTGCCGGGGTGAGGAGCTGATCGCTTACAAAAGGAGCCTCTGACTCTTTAAATGACGTGTGGAGGGGGTGAGAAGCGGGAAATGTGGGGGGGTGATGCTGTAACTGGGCTGATGGGATACGATTAGAGGAGGATCCCATAACTGCAGCCTCTGTTTGGTGTTGGACTTCGAGATTTTGGGTGATTTTCCTCTAAACCCCTGGTTGTCTCGGGGGTGAAGGAAGGGCCGAGCTCTGCAGGGACCCCTTTGGAGAAAACTCCGTTTTGTTTAGGAAAATTTGTTGTTATTACAAATAAGTACAGCAAAAACTCAGAGTACTTGGTGGTGAGCCCTTCAATTTAGACGTGTAATGAACTCCAGGGCTCGGTTTGTTTTTCCTGGGACAAACATTTTGTAACACCAGAGAAGGATCCCGTAGCTGCAACCCCTGTTTGGTATTAGACTGAGATTTTGGATGACTTTTGTCTAAACCCACGGTTGTGTCTTGGTGAATGGCCAGGCTCTGCAGAAAACTCTTTTTTTTTTTTTTAAATCATTGTTATTATGAATATCTGCAACAAAAACTCAGAGCATTTGGTGGTGAGCCCTTCAATTTATATGTATAATGAACTCCAGGGCTCTTTTGTTTTCCCTGGGACAAAAGTTTGTATCACTTTCAATTAGGAAGCAGTAAAAGGATCCTTGGTTAGAGTATTCATTCTGTCCTACAGGCAGCAGCGTGAGCCAGCAGAAGGTCAATATTTTTATTTTTATTAGAAAGAATGATTTCCTTTGAGCTCCTCATGCCCTGGGGAGACCAAGGCTCCCTCCTAAGAAAACAGTGTTAAGTCGGTTCTTTGGGCCAAGCTTTGGAGAGGGTGACATTGCTTGGAATTTGGTGCTGAAATGATGCAGTTCCACGGCTGGGGATGAAGTGTGGGGTGGACTTCGTGTTCAGCTGCTGCACGTTGGGCTTCTGGGTGTTCTAGTGAAGAAATCATTCCTTTCATAACGAAGATCAAGTTGAAATATGTTCAGGGCTTGAGAGAGGGGGAAAAAAAAGGGGATTTTGGTAATTACAGAAACGTTCCAGATTAGCTGGTGTCACGTCTGGTTTATCAAACAAGCAGGAGCTCTCGGTGCTGCTGAGCTCCAATGCCATCTTCTTTTCAAACAGCAGATGGTGTTAGAAACCTGTAACAGGTGGAAGCTCTTCAGTTTTATGTGAGAGATCAGAAGTAGCAGCAATTTCTTGTCTCCCAAGGGGTAGTTCCTCCCCGAGCTGAACAGCAGACTGGTCCTCTGCTTGGGTAGTTATTACACAGGGAAAAACTTCTGAATCACACACATTTGTATGGAAGGAAGCGATTCTGATTTGACTTATTCTGGTTATAATAAAAGGAACCTGGTAATGGCCTCCATAATCCTCTGTTAGCAGCTCTAAAAGAGAGATGTAGTGGGGGAAATGAGCTGTGTTTGCTGGTGTGCCTCAAAACCCGGCTCCAATCTGCCAGATCTGTTGGTTCCCTGTCTATAATAGCACTTTCGCATGCTTAAAGTGTTTTATAAACATTTAATTACCGGCAGCTTTTGACTCAAAGCCAGGAATCCCTCATTCATCTGCTGCTTGCGAGGGCTGTGAAAATGATATTCAAATTGTAGAATTGCAGGAAGGGCTGAGTTCAAACCCCAGTTAAGGAGCAGCTCCGTCAGCGGGATCTGAGAGCGCCGCGTCTCCAAAGCGAGTTCTCCTCCAGCAGCGGGGATAGGTCTGAGGGTCTGTCAGTACCCCAGGACACAGAGCTGCATCTTAATCATGTTAGGGAAATGAGATGCTAAATTCTGCTCAGCTGGTGTTGTATGGACTCCTGAGGCAGGCAGGGAGTGCGGCTCTGTCTAGACTAGAGCCGTGTTTGATCCCCCGGCCCCGCCGTGTCCTTTGCAGGAAAATCGGTATTTGTTAAAAGTCGCTTTTTTCCCCACCCACCAAACTGCTTGGAATTTTAACCAGCCCAGCTCCCAGCTCTCTTTAAAAAAAAAAAAAAAAAAGTAGAGAAATGCAGGCTCAGAGCATGAGTTTCCTGCCTGCCTCCATCCCCTCCCCAGGAGCTGTGAGGTTTGTGACACCAAGCAGAAGCAGCAAATAAAGGTAAAAAGCTTGTATGGGATTCATAATTTCTATCCAACCATCTGCCTTTCAGCACATCCTTCTCCCTTTCCAATCCACGCCTTTCTCCCTCACCAACCATCTCCCTTTTCCTGCACAGCACATCGTACATGCAGAACTGGGTGTGCAGGAATAGAAATCACTCACTTTCCATGAAAGTCTCCCAGAGAAGCTGTGGCTGCCCCATCCCTGGAAGTGTCCAAGGCCAAGTTGGACAGGGCTTGGAGCAACCTGGGATGGTGGAAGGTGTCCCTTGGCAGGGGTCGGACTAGATGGTCTTTAAGGTCCCTTCCAACCCAAACCCTTCTGATGTTCTATGAATCAAAGAGCTGTTGGCTGGCTCTGTGTGTGTTTTGGTGGATTCACAAATAGTAACTGCTGGGCAAGGTAGGAAAGCCAGATGAGAAGCGGTTCCTCTACGAGCTGACCCTGATCTCACCGGCTTCAGGAGGGTCATCCTAAACTATGGAGGAGAAAACCTCCAACTGCAACTGCTGAGCTCTCTAGTCTTTACTGTAATTACAAAGGCAGACCGTGAGCCCCTTTAATAAAGGCCACTGCTGGCAATCAGCCCCTTTTAATGAGGCAGATCCCCAGTTTCAAGGCCCTGGATCACTCACTGCTGCGCTCTCTCCCTGCTCAGCGGGCTCTGAGCACACGAGGAGCGGCGACTCACAAATCCCGGAGCCCCTTTTCCTGCCCTGTTTAAAGACGGGGTAGGGAGTTCCTCTGATGTTTCATTAAAGCTGGCTTTTCTCCTCGTGGCAGAGCAGATTTAATCAGACCTGCCTCCTAGTTCCAGCTGCTGGGTTGGAGCGCTCTGATCTGTGCACTGGGTGCACGTCTAATTATGGAGGCAATTCCCATGGATACCGAGAAGAATTGCCTGTACTGGCAAAAAACGATCCCAGCTGGGAAAACAGGGAAGGAAAATGTGTTGAAATATTCGGGAAGAGACTTCAAAAGTTTCTGGAAACGTTAAGTGAAAAGCATTTCTGGTGTACTTGCAGCGCAATGTGCAAATCTTGATTATTTTAAAACTAAGATGGGGGTTGGTTTGTAAGAGCTAATCCCAAATCGCTGCTTTCTTGTGCTACTGGAGGATCTACCAGCACCACAAAACTGAATTTTCCCCCCTCCCTGTAGCCTGCATCTGCTCGGGAATGCTTTCCCAGCTTTGCTTCTCACCTGTACAGCACCAGGGGTGTGTTTGGAGAAAGTGGCCAAGGAGTTTGTGTTTCCATCGGGGCACACCCTGGGTGAGGCAGCGCAAGGGCTGGTAATTCTGGTTCCTTCCACAGTGCTGGGTGGGACCTGGGTAAGTTCCTCCCCTTTATGCCTCATCCTTCTGAAATGTGTGAATTTAAATAACTTATTTCTGTATAAATTACTATTTGAAAGGTCTGTTCAAGGCAAAAGAGAACTCCCCGGTAAAAGGAGAGGGGGAAATACCTGGGCAAGCGCTTTCTCAGATGTGGGAAATTAAACAAATAAGATTTTAAATGATTTTGTAATTGTTCAGCTGCAAGGCCTCTTGTTCAGACTGCATGGGGAAAACCAGATTTCCTAATTTAACTACACAAATTTAAAAGTCTTTTTGAGGGTGGTGTTCAGTTTTTTGGGTTGGTGTTTCTTGATTTGTTTTTTTTTTTTTGCTTTGGGCTTCTTTGGAGCTTTTTGGGAACATTCTGATCAGCTCCACAATGGCTGTAACTTGTATTTATTTCACTAATTTCTCTCCAGCAGGAGCTCAGACACTTTCCAAGATGTTGCTGGCTAATCTAAACACACAGAACAAGGAAAGCTGCCGTACTATTAGGGTGGATTTTCATCTCTTTCTCATCCAGGGCACCTGCTCCCCTTTCCCTCCCCTCCTCCCAGTCTTCCCAGCTGTCTGTCTGTCTCATTTATGTCAATTAGGGATTCAATGCTGCCTGATTTAATTGGCCTGACTTTCCCCTCTAATGGAAACCCGAGCGCAGGCCGGGCAGGCAGCAGCTCCTCGCTCTCTTCCCGGGGACAGAGTCGGGAGGGTCGGGGCCTGTTTGTGGCACAGAGCACAATAACCTGTTTGTTACCCTCCACCAGGGAGAGGTTGGTGACCTCCTAACGGGGATGGGACCCGGGAGATGATGTCATTTGAAAGCTTGGGGGGATTTCGGAGCGGCTCAGGAATTCGTGTGACCAGTCGCTCACCGCGGGTTGGCTTTTAGTGTAGAGGTGGAAATCCCTGGAAGTGGCCAAGGCCAGGCTAGACAGGGCTTGGAGCAACCTGGGGTAAGGGAAGGTGTCCCTGCCCATGGCAGGGGGTGGAATGACGTGAACTTTGAGGTCACATCCAACCCAAAACATCCCAAAATTCTGTGATTTGCCTCCTGCCAGGAGGTGACTCCGTGGGCACCGAGGTCAGAGAGCGGCACAACTTCCCCCAACTGCAGCCACAGAGGGCTCGTCCTTCCGCCCCCAGCACTGCTTAACCACGAGTGAGGTTGACCAAAACCCAGGTTTCATGGGGGTTTTTTTTGCATGAGGGCCTGACCCTGTGCCCCCTCGGGGCAGCAGACCTAGAAGAAAGCCGGCACAGATAAAACCTTTGCCATCCCTCCGCTCCCCCTCCGACAGCCGAATCCCAGGAACCAGCTCTGACCTACTTCCTCTCCCGCGTCTCCCTGACAAATCGCACAGCCCTCCTTCCCCCTCAGCAGGAATGTGGGTTTCCCGAGGAGGTGGCCCACGGAGGCGGCAATATTGAGCAGCAACAGTACCATCTAGTGACTTGGGGCTTACAGGGAGCATCACTTAGCCCGGGAAGAGGGAATCTGTGAATCTGGGAGGCCAAGAAGGTCCCAGATTTGCGAACGAGATCCTATCTCTCTCGGCTCATTTGGATTTTGGGAAACAAATTGCGCCGATGCTTCAACAGTCTTGTTTCTTTTTCCAGAGAGCTGTGTGACGCTGCCTCGGGAGCCGGTCCCGTTTCCAGGCTCCTGACTCCCCGCTGAACCCGGCCCTGCCCCTCGCTCCCTCTGCTGGCAACCAACTCGTTGATTTAACGTGTTCCCAGCTCCTCACACACCCACTCGCCCGCACAGCACCAAATCCCGGCAAAAACTGAGGAAACTGAGGGCTGGGGTGATTTCTCACTCCCCATAAAAGTGCACCTTCTCGCTCTGATGAGCCACTCGTGAAATAGAGAATCGGATGCGTGAAATAAATAGATACAATTCAATTTAATCAATCAAAACCAGGCCCAAAACGGAGCGTAAAAGGGCCCGCTCGGCGCAGATCTGAAATTACACACTCGGCAGCTGAAGGGAGGAAATCAAATTAGAGCATTTCTTTCCCCATCAAAGGACATTAGTCCCGATGCAGGTTCGTTCCGCCTCGCCATCGTGGGACTCATTATCCCTGCAAGAATTCCGGCTGAC
Organism: Platyrinchus mystaceus; assembly: GCA_035041135.1. Classification (NCBI taxonomy): domain Eukaryota; kingdom Metazoa; phylum Chordata; class Aves; order Passeriformes; family Tyrannidae; genus Platyrinchus; species Platyrinchus mystaceus. The sequence goes on from JAWWLV010000070.1 coordinate 5,624,949, forward strand.
CGAGGCGCCGTGTGGCTGTGCCGGGTTAATGACGGGGCTACGGCGTGTTCTGCGCTCGAGGTGACAACTTTTCACAGCTGTTTCTCAACACACGTGTGCACCTCACCCCTCTCCCAGGGAACAAGGCCGTTATCAGATGTAGGGAAGGCGCCGGATCGGGCAGAGGTGACAGCAGACCCAGCGCTGCAGAACTTCAGTGCTCAAACGCGCTGTCGAGCCCGTGAAGTGCCACCGGTACCGGAGGAGAAATTGCTTTGCTGGGCTAATCAAACACATCCCCTCCTTGCTGTCAGGAGTGCAGCTCTGCCCCGAGTCCACTCAGCCTTGCTCGTGGGCTGATGAGCGCCTGACAATTTTCTGGTCTCAAATTAAACAGAAAACTAAATTAGCAAATTAATTGTTTGCCGTGTTTTTCCTTAGTCCCCATCAGCTGCCTCAGGACCTGCAGCCAATCCAGAGCCCCTCTCCGCAGTTCCCAGTAGAAGGTGGAGCCCTGTGCTGGGTCCTGCTATCTACCAAGTGTCAGTCATGTTAATTTTAAATTACTTTTGTACAGCTTGGTGTCAAAACGATTAAAGCATGAAAAGAAAAACTGAACTAGAGGGAGGAAAGAGGGGGGGGAGAGAGAGAATGAATAATTTACCTTGCATTTACAGCAAGGACACTTGGATTTCCTTAACTCCTCGACTCTGAGAAGCCTGAAACTTCTATTTCTTCAACTATCATCTGCTTGGGACTGTACCTGAGCAGGTGCTCTGGATCACAGAGCCACAGAGTGGTTTGGGTTGGGAGGGACCTTAAAGCTCATCTTATTCCACCCCCTGCCACGGGCAGGGACACCTTCCACTAGCCCAGGTTGCTCCAAGCCCCGTCCAACCTGGCCTTGGGCACTTCCAGGGATGGGGCAGCCACAGCTTCTCTGGGCAACTGTGGCAGAGCCTCATCACCCTCTGAGTAAAGAATTTCTTCCTAACAAGGATCCTACAAGGATCTGGGATCTAGTTACCTCCTCCCTCATGGCCTACAGGGAGGTGATAACTGCTTGCAGCACAGCACCAGGATTTTATCTCAGTGTCTTCCCAGGAAAGGGTTTTTTCTGCACTGCACTCACGGATTACTGCAATCACCAGCACGGACAAACCCACCCACCCACATACAGACCTTTTCTCCCCTTCCCAGTGCTCCACTCCCAAGTGGGTTTACTCCATAACTCACACATACTGTGCTAGATAATTGCACACTTGGAAAACACAGAAATGCCTAATCAGAATCAGCCTTAAATGAGCAGGAATCAGGGTTGCAGGATTGCAGCGGAGCATCCCTGGAGTTCTCTGCATCTGGCTCACACAACCAGCCCACGTGCACTGTGAAAACGTTGGGTTTGGGGCACAGACTGCTTTTATCTCCCTTCTTAACTCCATCCATGGATCCTTTCTCTTGCCAGCTACTGAATGGTGTCATCAGTGGTCTTTGAAATACCGTTCAAAAACCTGTTGAGGCCAGAAAAGCAACAAAAAGGTTTGTAAGGGGGCAACTCAACATCCGCAGAAAATGCAAATCAAGTTTAGCCACTGTTGCTGCGTGTTTGGCTTATACATCAGAGCACCTTCCATTCATTCTGTATAAACAGTGGGAATTATTTTGTCATGAGGGACTACAACGTGAAATGAGGTGCCTTCAGGAGATGATCACTAGCAGGGTGTCAGAGCTGTTTGGGAAATGAGAGAGGCTCGAGCCTTGAGTGTAACGTATCCTACAGGATGTGTGTGGGCTTGAACTGATTTGTCAAAAGCAAAGAAAACAATTTCACTAATGGGTGTTTGCTGAAAAATGAGCATGATGTCTTGGCAATTTTGTGTTGTCTTGTGCTCTCTCTTCACTATCTCTCCTTGGCAGCCATGGAGAGGAGACACCTCTGTCTTCTACCTGCATTTTAGTCCTTTGGCCTCAGGACTAACTCAGCCTTGCCAGATCCCAAACAGGTCATGCAGAGGGCAGAGAACCGTGTTTGGAACATCCTCCTCCTTCAGAAGCACCTGCCTGACTCCTCCAACGTGTTTCCTCCATCCTCGTGGCCGTGGCTCCTGTGACCTGCAGCGCAGCCGTGGCGGGGAAGGCGAACACCGGGGCCCACGACAGCAGCTCAGGGCACAGACACTGCCAGCCCCTCTCTGCTCCCCCGTGTTCCTGCTGCCAGCACGCAGAGCATGGAACTGGGGAGGTTTAGCACCATTTAGGAGCTGTGACTGGACAGTGTTGCCGGGGGCCGGAGCACAGAGCATGGGAAGGGTTCTGTCCTTGACAGTGGGATTCCCTTCACATGACGTTTCTTCAGCTGCTGATTCACAAGTACATCACTTAAATGACTTTTTTTTTTTTTTCCCCATTTGGGAATCTCCTGTAAACTTCCCTCATCCTCCGCCAGAGGCCTGGCAGGAGGCCGGGAAGATGAAGAGCAGAGTCTCTTGCAGCGTGTTCCAGTGATATTTCAGTGATACCACTTCAGATGTAGCAACTCCCGAGTACTCCAGGCCAATAACCTCAGCTCTCCCTGGTTAAGCTGCTCTCAGTGCTACAACTGCAGCTTTATAAAACTAACACAATTTTTTACTGGATTCTGCTAGTGCAGATTCAGCAGAATCTCTGCTTGAGGTGGAGTTACTTGAGTGACTTTAAAAACAAAAAAATGTTGTCAGCCAGAACATTAAAAATACAGGTGTAAATATTACACTGGATCTGGTAATTACTTAAAATAAAGCACAGTTCCCAACCAGATCATCTGTTTTCCCAAACTAAGCTGGACTGCCCTTCCACCTGGCACCAGAGAGGCAACAAAACAGCAGGAGAGGGATTTGTATCGGATCTGTTATCATCAAATCACTCCCAACTGCAAAATCTTTATGTATCAGTTATGAAATGGTTTCAAATTTTAAACAGTCTCCAGGCAGGCAATTAACATCATTAATTGAACAAAATTCAGCCAGAATAATTGATTTAGACTTAATCTCAGAACCTGAGACTTCTCAAGGTGTCTTCACCCACTGCACAGCCGTGCTGAGGATCCCCGTGTTGGGCACATTATCCCTCCCAGTTCTCGGGAATCACTACAAACACTCGAGTGGTGAATATTAAAATGGTCAGTCCTGGAGTGGTTGCCATAAAAACAAGAGGGCAAACAACAACTTAGACAAGAGCGCACTGAAAAGGACATGTAGGAATAAACCCCTCTTCCTCAATTAAGAGTTCCTGAAATCAGGGAGCTGTGGGCTTTTTTCTCTCCACCACTCGAATTTCCCGCAGCTGAAGAATTTCAGTTCTTTGTTTTAATGTGCTGGGTGGGTTTTTTTAGGCTTTTGATAATTCTCCTATGATAATTTAAACTATCTACCAGGCAGCATCGAGCTTTGCAGCGCAGACTAAGAAACGAGCTCTTTGTTGGGGGACCCTTTATCTGTTTGAAGTATCCAGGATGATTTATCCTTATGGGACATGTGGACAAAGTGACATTTTCCCATCTTGTGCTCTCTAAACACAGGACTGCAGTCAAACCAAAACCACCAGCATCATAATGTGGTGAGCCATCAGCTTCTCTGCAGTGGCTGTTTATTGGGACCTGCCTTTTTTATTGAGGGGGGGGAAAAAAAAGGAGGATCTGGAAACAATCCATCTCAGCCCAAGTTTTTTGAAGGAGTTGCTTTAATTTGCTCCAGAGAAAGCTGTCTGTGTATAAAGTCACTGATCTGCTGAGGAGTAATCAGGGAGCTTTTGTCTTTTAATATTTTGATGTTTAGGGGAAGCAGCACGAGGCTGACAGGATAAATCCGCATATTTAGATGCTGTTCCGCACCGGCTGGAGTACAAAGAGCAAAGGAACAAGAGTACAACAAAGAGCAAGTAACTAGAAGATATTAAAAGAACTAAAACCACACAGCTCATACTTAACTGAGTGGTGCTGCAGGAGTGTAAAGCCAAGAGATGATTCCTACCCCAAGAGCTGGGGGCTGCTCCTTCCAGTAGACCCTGAACTACGAAATTTAAGAGTTAAAACCCACAAAGGAGACAGGACTTCAAAGAGATCCTCCCCCCTCCATTTACATTTGGGGTTTAGGTTTGTAAATTAGAGATTTAGGAGTGGTGTTAAGGAAATGGGAGCACAGGAAAGGTGCGGGGCATCCAGAATCAGGACATTTCTATGGAAATGCTCGGTCGCTAACAGGATTTACGGGTATCTCCTTGCTCTAATGGATCTTTCTCTTCCACATAATTTCATTACATGTTGCCTGCTTTTCCTGAGCAGTCCCAGCATCCCCGAAACTTATGGATTCAGCGGAGAAAGGGGGTTTTTTTGGCAACAGCAGAGAGGATCAACAACTCCACCTTTAAAAGGTGGCAAACTGGGAACCGGTAGAGCTGGAGAGAGGAGCTTGTACAAGGCAACAATCTGGAGCAGGCAGGGAAGTGAGAGGCCTTTAAATGCTGGGCAGAATCACCCCAGCCTGTATCTAATGAACCACACGGCATTTACTGGCCATGTTTGTGTATCAGCACACTCGCTTTCCCCTCCTGGTTTTTTCCACCTGTTTTTTTCTTTTTTTGGCTAGCATATGTTATGCATTTTTACTGTTGTCTCGTTAAACAATTCGAGTATTAAACTGTAGATCCCAAAGCCCTCTCAGCTTGGAGACATCCTTCAGCCGACTCTAATGGGAATGATTTTAACCCCTCATTAAAGTTTTCGGGCAGTGAGGTGAAGGGCAGCGCATCCACGCCTGGGAAGAAGGATAACTCGGTGCGCCCTGAGCAGGGAAAGGTTGGGCTCGATGACCTCAGAGGTCTTTTCCAACCCGACGGATCGTGTGGAAGCACCACAGGTGTGCGAGCTGGCCCCGTTTCCTCAGTTTTTTCACCCAGGAAACGCGAGCCCTTCCCCAGCCGAGGAGGCGGCCGGGCTCCCCCGCAGCCTCGGCAGGCAGAGGGCAGCAAAGGAGCCTTTTCACTTTTTTTCTTTCCTCTTTTTTTTTTGTTTTTTTTTCTTTTTTTTTTTTTTTTTTTTTTTTT
>JAWWLV010000070.1:5630106-5653344 GCA_035041135.1 Platyrinchus mystaceus
CTTTTTTTTTTTTTTTTTTTTTTTTTTTTTTTTTTTTTTTTTTTGTTCTCAGCCCCGTTGCAGTCGGAGCTTTCCAGCCCGATTGTGCTAAAACGCTTCTGTACCAGCGTTTCGCATTTGTACCAGCCCGGCCTCCCCCTCTCCCTCAGCCCTCTCCAGCCCCCCCGGATCCGGGGATCGCCCCCCAAGGAACACGGGGGGGAATTGAGCTGTTCAGGGGGTCGTTTCCTCCTGCCCCCCTCGACCTTGAGTGAGGGTCTTTTCGCCCCCCACCCACCCCATTGCGTTCTCCCCATCCCTCAGTTCTGAGGGTGCTGAAGGGAGCTCTGCGGGTTGTGAGGGGGGAAAAGGGGGTCTGCCCCACACACACACTCCCCCCGGGTTTTGAGGGGAAAAGTGTGCGTTTTGCCTCCCCCCCTCGGGTTATGAGGGGAAAACGGCGGGCCTGCCCCTCCTCCCCCGGCCTGCCCGGCGGTCACGAAGGAGTTTATCCCTCACTTCTCCCTACTCCAACGGCACAGGAACTGAGGGGAGGTGGGGTTGTTCGAGGGGTGTCAGCGGGCTCGGGGGGTGTCCGGGCATGGGGACAGGGAGCTATGACGCTCCCCCTCCTTTCTCCCATTCCCGGCCTGGGACTCTTTCCCTCCCGCTCCCCCCGCCCCCGCCTCCTCGCTCCTAAGCGGGAGTTTCCAGGAAGCGCTGAGGAGGCCGCAGCACCGCGCAGCCCTCTCGCACAGCGCGCTCCTTCCGCCGAGGCCGTGGCAGGAACGCCAAGTAGTCCCAACCGCCTCCTCCGCCTCACTCAGCAAAACGCTCCGTGGCGCCTTTCCTTAACCTGGACACCCTTACAGGAACGGGGAGGGGGGGGTGGGATAAGACTTTTCCTTCCCGCATTCTCCGCCGGCGGGATAATCGGGATGTGAGGGATGGGGGGGTGGGGGAGGTGAAAAAAGCCGAGCGCCGGCTGCGGCGGAGGGATCCGGAGGCGCGGAGGAGTGAGGAGGCGCGGGGAGCGCTGCGCCGGCGGGGGGGGGGTGTGGAGGGAGGGAGGGGGGGGTGAGCGGGAAAACGCGGCGCGGAGCCGGAACAGCGCCCCCCCCTCCCCCTGCGGCGGGGGCGGGAACAGCGCCCCCCCCTCACCCTCAGCCTCTGAGGGGGTCGCTGTGAGGGAAGGGGGTGGGGGGGGAGGACGCGCCAAAGTTTTGGGAAACTTTCCCCCGTTTGAAGGTTGAAGGGTCGTTTCTAAGCTCACACACACACACATACACACACACACCCCCCTTCTCGCCGCGCTGCCCTGAGCGCCCTCAGAGCGGCTCCCGCAGCGGCGCCGCCTGTGCCAAACACCCCCCCACCCCCCCTTCAACATCAGCGTGTCAGCGCACCTGGGTTTTTCCCCTCATTCCTTCCCTCCCTCCCAGCCGGGCAGCCGCTCTCCCTGCGCCCCACAGATAAGGCGCTGGGCTCACCCCACCCCGCGGGGCGCTCGCTTGTGCTGGATAAGCAGGGCCCCGCCACGTTGAGGGCAAGTTTGCCCCGTTTTTTCTCCCCCCCCTCGTCGCCCTCGGGTGTTCGACTTCGCACAGGACCCCCAGCGTACCCTGCCTTAACCCTGCAGGGAGCTGCGATCACCCCTCACACCCCCCCACCAATCCATCCCCCTGTCCCGGTTACACTCGTGTCCTCCTATTAACCCTGTGCAGAGAGGACAAAAGCTAAACTATGATCCTGGCTCTGCCTTTCTCCCCCCACCCCACCACCACTCCCCCCTCTTCCCCATCCCGCTCCCGGCTCCATGAGCTTCACATCCTCCTGCTAAGGCTGAAAGGAACAAGAACAAGAGCTGCTGATGGTTGTAAGGCCTCGCTCGGCTCTCCCCACCCCCTCCGCCGGCACCATCCCCCACTGCAGCTCCCATGGACTCGCATCCCTCCCATTAACGCTGAAAGGGGAGGACAGGAGCTCTGATGGGTTTTTCTCAGGCTTTACTCTGTTTTCTCTCCCCCCCTTCCCCACACACACACACACATCCCCCCCTCTGCCAACCGGCACCAGCTCCACAGACCCTGCAGGAGTGCAGGGCTGGCTCTGCCAGCGCATCCATGGACGGTGCCCCTTTCCCTCTGAGCACATCCATGAAATGTCCCTTCCCTCTGAGCTCCAAGGGGAAAAAAAAAATTAAAAAAAAAAAAAGAGAGAGAAAAAAACCACCCTCGTTTTGCTTATTCATTATAAGCGCTTGGCAGTGCGCTGTTAAAAACGTGCGATCTCTTGTTTTTAGAAGCATCTGTGCTTTAAGAATAAGGTTTTGTCTTCTCGACTGTGGCTCTTCATAATAATCTCTTGAAGTGCTGCGTTTTTGTCCTTAAAGTTCTATTTTATTACCTCCTCTGGATCGGTGAAGGTCGATTTAACCCTTTAGAGATGAAAAAAATCAGCAGCCACTTTAGGAAAATGTTGCCTTTTTCTTTACTAATTCATGGTTGTAATAATATTTTATTGAGGATTTTTTCCCCCCTCCACAGCCCAGTCCTGCATGCTGAAGGAAGTGTGTGCTTCAGCACTGATTAAAGTCATGTATGAGTTAATGAGAAGCTTGCAGAGTATGTGAAGCAAGAGAAAATCTTTAACCAGCTCTGCTGTTCCTTCTACATACCACAAACTTGCACGCTGTAACCAGAAGGTGGATTGAATATGTGTGAAATGCTGCAGTAGGAGACTCTTAAATCGCATCACAGGTGGATGCTCACTCAATTTGTACATTATCCTTTCAAAATACCTTAAAGTTGGGTGGGTTTGGGGTGGGTTTGGGGTTTTTTTTTACATATTTTGAGACTTCATATTTCCATGTACATTGAAACCTTTGGATGAAAGGTGCTATGAGCTTAGAAAGTACTGTTTTCTGGATTGTTATTTTTTATTTTAACCAATGTTTTCCCCTGTGCTTCCCAGGTTAATAGATTGATAACACAGAAGAGCCTCTGAGGTGCTGGAGGAACCAGCAGTGGTGTCAACACTCCAGTTGTGGGACTTCTAATTTAAGAAACGTATTGTCATAAGGAATAAGATCAAGGCTTGCATTTAGGTCCAAATGCAAAATCTGCTTTGGAAGGAGCCCCCAGGGAACCCTGAGAGTAATTAAGTAAAAATAAAACCTTTCACATCAGCCCCCCCCTTCCCCTTTTAACAGGGGTGCGATGCTGTTTTCATTCCACCATTTTCATTATGTGTCCTGATATTTCTTAATTTTGTGTTGCATCTGAAATCCTCCAGTGACTTATAATTTCTGTGATTTGGGGGGTATTTCTAGACCAGACTTTTAAAGAAGTCATCTCACTGTGTCCCAGAAGGAGCCATTGAACAGTCATTCTCATAAACAGCACTGAACTTCTTACAGCCTCGCTTTTCCAAACACCTTTTTTCCCCCCCTTCCCTGTAATTTTAATCCTTAACTGTTGAATTCCCTTTTCTTTGCATTAAGTAAATATTTATTAATACCAGTTGAGGGGTTTTTTTTCATCTTTTTAGAAGAACAGAGCCTTGTCACTAAGATGATCCTTTCGTATTGAGGAGATGACATAAAAAAAAGGAGTGAAGGAGAGTTGTCTTGTGCTGGAAAATGCCATTTTTGGAAAACAATACTATAGGAAATGGCAATGAAAAATACATTTTATGCTGGTGGGAACTTGTAATGAGGCTAAGAGAGGATTTGATGTCTCAGAAAAGCAATGATTACAAGGGGAAAAGCGGGACTTTATCATCCATTTGTAAAAGTTCTCAGGCTGAATATCCTTTTGGGGAGCTGAAATTTGGCACAAGTCTGCTTATGAACATCTGTTGAATGGAATTTTAAAAAGGCACAGATTATAATCTTGGTTTCTGTTGGCTGTTTAAGATGATAAAATAAAGCAAAATAAATGTTTCTGCAAGTACATTTGGGGAGGTTTTTTGTTAATAATGAGGTGGGTGAATGTTCAGTTGTCTCTACTGCTGGTTACCTGGTTGTGTATGTGTTTCCATACATTTTTCTCCCTAGCATATAAAATATTCCCTTTACCCCTTTCAGCAGCTGTTTAATTCCATTTGAACCCTCCTTGTAAGCTCTCAAGTTTTGGCTGTTTTATTTTGGTTTTTTGGGTGTCTTTTGTGACAGGAGGCTCTTGGATTTTGGCATCTGTGACATTTTTTGCACCAAGAACACAGTGATATATTTGAAGGGAAATTCTGAGAGCTCTTGGGTATTCCCAGAATCGCTTCAATTCACATCCTGCCCACCTGTCCCTCTGACAGGATTCTGTAAATTCAACCACTTTGTGTCCACTGGCTCTGGGTAGCACCACTCCAGCATCTATTTCTGCAGCATTTGTGACCTCCAGTTGTTCAGGGAGGTCTTCACTGTAATTTTCCCTCCTATTATTTTGCCTCTTTTCGCAGCCTGATGTGTTTTTTTTTGCTGTTGTTTTCTATTCCAAGGGAGGATGCTGTGAGTGCTTCAGCTTAAAATTTAGGTCACCTCCGATGGAAGAAGGGAGACCTAAAAAGTAAAAATAAGATTTCAATGTGCCTTTAAAAGTGACAACTCTTTGGGAAAAAAAAAAAAAAAAACAACCAACCTATGAGCTCACCTGTATTTTGTGGCAGTGGGGAATGGAGGGAACCTTCTCTGATTCCAGAATGAAAGCTCAGTATCTCCTTGGGAATGTGGTTTCTCTTCCGTGTTTTCCTGATCTTTCATTTTCACACCTGATTGGAGCTTTAATCACTCAAATTATTCATAGGCTTGCCCTGGAAAAGAGAAGAGAGTGACCTCTTCCCATGTGGAGTAGGTGGATTTGCCACCAACAATTGTAAATGGGTGACTTAATGATGGGTTCTACGCTTAGACTTTTGAATTCTGTGATTTCAAGAGTTCTGCACGTGGTCTTTTCTGAACTGGCAGGTTGAAGTTGTGCCACGGGGGTTTATTTTTTTGCAATTTATCTCTTAGCATTTGGGCTCCTGTCTGCAAAGTGGGGATGATCCTCCCAGACTGCTGAGTCACCAAAGCACACGTGCCTTGCTCAGGACCAGGCCTGGGAGTTGCAGATGTGTTTTACTTTTTTATCTGTAATTATATCCGGTGTTCTTTCATGACAAGGAACCTCAGGACAATTTATGGAATCAACAAAAGTGCTGGGGGTTGTGTGATCACAGCTTTGCTGTCCCAGAGGGGCCAGAGAGCCCAAACTGCTCCTCAGTTCCTGTGGGTGGCCAGAATCAGCCACTGGAATTCCTAGATATCTGTTGCTCTTGCTTTTCTGTCACTTTAGTGGCTTAATTTAAATTACTGAGGAACCTGTGAGTCTGTTTTGTTTGCTTCCTGCTCTTCCCAGCAGCATTCTGCAGTTTTATATGTATTAAATGTGCTAAGCTTCATCTGGCCTAGATGTACAATAAATACCTTAGTCAATGTGGTTAAGTCCAGTTTATTCACTCAGGAGAGATTTGTTTCTTATCTGAATTGTTCCTCCATTCAGAAGGAGAGAAGCCTTGCACAGCCAGAGCTCACCTCATAAATCACCCAGACAAATGGAACTTGGGGCAGGAGGAGATACAAAATGAGAATAGTTGTGATTTTGGCTCCAGGAGGTTCGTGGAGCTGTGCTGTGGAAATGTGTGTCCCCACGAGGTGAGTGACTTCCATGGGCTCAGCAGCCATGTGGTGTGTTTGGATGGTTGCTCCATATTTCTTTAATGATTCTCTTTATCTTTCTTTTGGTGGCTTCCACCTGACAGAATAAGGTCTACTATTGATAACTTTTTTAATCAAAATACTAGAAAGACCTCCTTGGTCCTCATCCAGGCTCTGCTCTCGTATGCAGATACAGAGTAATCTACTCACTAATTTATTTGGCTCTATCACAGAAGATGGGGCCACCAGCCAACAATCTGTGCAGCCACAGCAGCTCAGAGGACCTGGAGTGCAGGTTCTGTGCCAACAGTGGGAACACACAGGTTGCATCTCCTCCTGACCCCAGAGTCACCCTGGGCCTGGTTCTGCTGGTTTGGACTCTTCCAATGACTTCCCAAGCTGCCCAATTTCAACAATTCCTCCCATTTTTGTTCGATACCAGGTTATCAGTTCTTTTATAATTCTGAACTAGTGAAGGGGCATCTTTTTGATTCCGAGACTGTTTGATGAATATATTTGTTGGCACCTGTCCTTGCTTCCCTCACTCCTTCCAAACTCACTTTAAGGACCCTCCACAACAACCTCCACTCCCTTAGTTACGATCCTCTGCAAGATTAGAGTTTCCTGCCGGTGTTTTGTCCTTTCTGAGCAAGGAAAGTCTGATATCTCTGAGCTCAGTTGTTGCTTCGTCTCCTCAGCCCTCCCAGGGCTCTTGCAGGCACTTTCAGTCCTGCCTTAACCTCTTGGATTTGCTGAGGTTCCCCTGCTAGTTGCATTTCTTCACATATATCCTCTTCCTACCATCTGCTACCTTGTGTTCTGCTCCTCTCAGAAAGGTAGTGACCATATTTCATGCAACGTGGTTTTCTTAGCGTTTAATTAAAAGGTTCTGGAAGAACAAAGCAAATCAGAATTCCCCCGTTCTGTGCAGGCACTTTAAGTGAGGAGGGAACAGCTCAAGGAAGACCTTCAAATGCCTGGAATGAATTTGTAACCAACATTTTGTGCGTTTTTTTTTATTGGAGGGGTACAGTATCAAATTAATTAGGAGAGTTTTATTACTGACAGAAGTTCAGGTGGTTATTAGAGAATGCCATCTTCTCTAGAAACTCCTTTTCTTTGGAATTCAGCAGGTCTCCTGAGTAGTATTTACTCTGGAGTGAGTGTGTGGCTGTGCCTTGTTAGATAAAAGCTGCAGTGCTAAAACTGTTTTACTGAACTTAGCTCCTGACCTGCCTCCTGAGGCCACAGCTACAAAGGGATGATACATCAATCTAGTTTGTTTGATCTAATTACAGCTGTTTAACCATCCTGGGCACAAGTGCACTCACCCTACTTTGTTATGCTGATTTCAGGTATTTTCACTGTTAATCGGGTGCACGGTCTTGGTTCTTTCTTGTATTAATTTACCTCTCAGGATATTCTCAGCAGTTATCCCATGGAGTGCTGCTCTGCTGCTCAGCTGGATGTTACTTTTCACAACGTGTTGACAGGGAATTCTCAGGAATTTGGGGATTCTGTGGGTCAGCCTGACAAATGACTGCTCCTTTTCTCCTGCCATCCATTGGGTTTGTTTGTTTAGGTTTGGGGGTTTTTTGCCTGTGCAACTTCTTTCTCAAAATGCTGCACGAAGAAGAAACTGGGAGATCCATTACAATGCATGTTCCACGGGTGGAAAGGTTCAGTTCTTTGGCCTCACAGAGCTTTTGCTGCTTTGATAATGGAAGAAATGCAGAAAGAGAAACGGTGAGATGTGATCAACCTGCTCCTCCTGCACGGGATTTATCAGGAGCAGTTTCCCCAGTGGTGTTCCTGGGTGTAGCCTGTTAGCAGGGACTGATAGCACAGGGCACTGGTGCACAACTGGCACGGCCAGGAGTGGCAGCCAAACATCAGGATGGCAAAATTGCATTCCTAGAAACCCGTGTGAGCTCAGCTGCAGGGGCAGGACACAACCCAGAACTTCCCTTAACATGTAGGAACCCATTGCCACCTGTGGAAGGGTGGATTTCTGAATAATTCCAACAGAAAGCCACCCATTTTGTCAGGGGTATTGTCATGGGATCTCTTTTAATGTATATAACCCTGTACAGGAGGTGATTTACCATGGAATGGGTGTAGAATGGTATTACACAAACTTGTCAGAAGTCTGAGCTTGCCCTGATGTGTGCAAAGGTCTGCCAGGGGCAGGGAAAGACATGGAAAGGTGTGTGGAAGCAAGGAATGCAAAGATATTTTCAGTGTTATGCACATCCAGTGAAAAAGCCCCCGTGAAACAGTTATTTTATAAGGAAAAACTGCATTAGGATTTCACAAACATGAGGTAACACAGCAATTTAATAAAAGAAACAGTGTTTGACTTTATTCACAATCACTGTTAGGTGATGTCATCCTTCTGTGGGCTGAGGTGGAGCTCGGTGGAGATCTGCAACAGGACTATCAAAGTAGTTTGACTTGGCAAAATCAAACTAATAAAACAAGAAATATTTAATCTGAAATGGCTCGTAAACTTTAAGCTCACAGTGTCTGTGTATTTGCATAAGGGATGTGCTCAACACACTCTGGAGCTGGCAGTTGGAAGGAAGTCCTCCAGGTACCTTCCTGAAGTGACAGGGGCCCAAAACCGTGTGTTCCTCATCCCAAACTCCACTTTTCTGATTGAGACATTCCCTTCCCACCAGTATTTTTCTTCCTGTGTTTGTTATAATAACAAATATATCTGTCATAGAGCCATCTGGGGGTCCTTAGCTCCCATCCCTCTCTGAGATGAGAGAGGTGCCCATGTGTATCCCATACAGATGTTTGTGTGTCCTGGCCTTAAAGAAATCAGCAGTGCAGGGTTTTCTACAACTTCCCATATGCTCTTCTCATTGTTCAAACATCACTTTTGTTACTTGACCAAATCTCACTGTGAATTAAGAATATTACCTCTTTATTTCCAGTGGACATGAAGGTTTGGTTGCTGACAAAATGGACTGTTGGTATTTCATCCCTTCCCATGAGCTCTCTCTTTTTTCTTTTCTTTTCTTTTTTTTCTCCTAATTGATTAAACAAATCCAGCATTTCAATTTGTTCTTGGAGGTTAGATCTCCTCGGCCTCCCAGCATTCTTGCTGCTCTCTTTGTGCTCTTCCCAGTTGCTTTTGTATCTGCTTTTATTTTCTTACGTGGTACCTGAAAACGGGTAGAATATTCCAGCTGAGATTTCACTGAGTTCAGCAAGATAATTGTCAGGGGTGTCCTACGTAAAGCAGCTTTATTAAATATTTCTGTGATGTATTATCTTTATTGTGCTGACTCAAATTCAGTTTGTGGTCCATTATAAGCATTGTCTGCCCAGCCAGTTGCTCCCCTCCTCATCCCTGCCTGTGTCTGGATCCTTGGCTACAAACAAAACCCCACTGAAAATGCCAGCCCTGAAAACCTGGAGCTGAGGAGGCTTTTCAAACACACTGTTCTCATGACCTCCAAGTGTGTCAGCCTGCCAGTGGAAGAGGAATTGTGAGGTAATACTGAGATAATGTTCATTTTCAATATTGGATGAAAATCATAATATGTTTTGTCTTATTTTTACTCAGAAAGTGTTAATGTCCTAAAAGTTGTGAGCTGGAAAGGGAGTGTTTGTTTGCAAGTGGGAGAGAACACATGAGTCTTAGACTATCATTTTCTTGCTAAATGTTTCACTTTCTTATTAACAAGACAAGCAGAATAATTAGTTAATGGCCCTTTTTAAAAATAATGGAGTCGCTAGAGGTGAGATGAACCAAAATTAAATCTGAAAGGTGTTCGAAGAAAGAAGAAAACAGCAACAGGAAAGTTCTGGGATCCTGGTTTGCCCCAAAAACATTGATGACATGAAGACACAATTGGTGGCTGTGATGGGTCCTCTGGTGAGAACACTGAGAAAAAGGTGAAAAAAGGGAAAGAGAGAAGGAAAACCCCAAAAGAGAAGATGCTTTTTGGCTCTGTGCCAGTGCCTGTTATTGCTCACAGAAAGATGAAGAGGTGGCAGACCCAAGGGAGGAGTCTTTGCCAGCATGGAACACTGTGTGTTAGGAATCATGGAAAACCCCTCCAGTGGTCAGACAGTCAAGAACAGCAGATCCCAAGGAGGGCAGCCATGGTTTGCTGCTTTATTGCCAGAGCAGGTGTGTTTTGTGTGGAGGGATGAAGAGACCTGAGATGGAAGAAACAGGTGATCCATATTGCTGGAGTGTTTTTTGTGATAGAAGCAAAGAGCCCTTGGCAAAGCCAGCCCCGTGGTGTGAGCTGGAAGGTGCAACCCTTTGGGATCCTTGGAAAGCTGTACCCTTAGAAAGTCCTGGTTTTCCAGCACCCCTCCCTCCTGAGGTGACAGTGTTTGCAGGCTCTGCTCCACAAGGATCACTGCTGAGATCCCCAAGCACTGTCTGACACAGGGAATGTGCTGAGCTGGTCCCACTCCAGGGCCCACGTTAATTCTCTCTGTGTTCCGTGTCTCTTCACGCTCCTGTGACCCGGATGAATTTACCAGGGAACTGACTGGGCTGTTCAGCTTTCCTGTGTACATTCCTTGCACTTCTGCCCACCCTAATCCAGTTCCTTGCACTGTGATGCAGTCCCTAATTATAAATTAAATCATACAACCTGCCGTCTCAAACTCGTCTCATTCAGAGTTTTCTTTTATCCCTGTTATTTGATGTTTGCTCCCATATTTTATTTATTGCATGTAATTCAGGTGCTGCAGTAAATACAGAATTACTAATTGTCATGGATTTTCGTTGTGCTTATCTCTGTAGTGTCTGAATACTTTTTAACCACCATACATGTTCCTTCACCACATTGCAGAGGTTTTCCTCTCATTTCACTGGTGCAAAGCAGGGAAATGAATGGCAAAGCTTTCAAAGTTCTCCACTGTGTCTGTATGTTCCAGAGTGACAGTGAACTGATTCCCAACCAGCCCCAGTAAATTAATTGTGAATATCTTCTTCACCAGGTTGCAGAAGAGCTTTCAGAGGGGCTGCTGGTGCTCCTTATTCCCTCTTAATTTGGAGACTCCTAACACTGGGCTTGAGGAGTCTCTGTTGGCTGCCTTACACCAGGATTTTGAGGGAATAGTATCCCACTTCATCCATAAGGACATCAACCTCCAGCATAAAAATAATAAGCCCCTTCCAGCCTTGGTGCCCCACTAGAAGGACTCTATAAAATCTAGTTTTTCCAATAGTAAGACATTCTATTCTAGCAATCAGCTTAATTGTACTCAGGCCTTTAGACATATATTTGGTGCCAACTTAACCCTTGAGTTTAAATACCTGTGTTCAAGCCATAATCTATGTATACAGACTCACCCTGTCCTCTCTTCCCTTTCCTTTGTTGGAGTTTGCTGAAATGAGGCTTCAGTCTTCTCTCCTGACAGATTCTCTGCTCTCACAACCAGCTCAGGGAGCCTTTTCTGTGACTATTCCAGCTCTCAACGTGTCACTCTCCAATAGAAGCCGTACCCAAAATTCTGTAAGAGAGCCAGAACATCTGGATGTGCCTTACCTGGTCTTCAGATCTCACCTGTCATCTTCATTCCTGTGACTAAATAACACTTCTGAGTCTTCATCCTTCCCTGTGAACTGTGCTGAATTCCCCGTTTACGGGAGTTTTGGCTGTCAGTCCCTGCCTGAACAGCCTTGTGATTTGCATTAATCTTATTACTGCATTCCACCAGTCCATTCCTCAGGATTCCTGTGCTGTTCCAGAACCTCACCCAGTTCTTCATTTAGGATATTCCAGTCCTCTGCTTTGATGCTTTTTGATTTTGTCACTAACTAGCTGTACTAACACTCTTTTTCCAATTCCCTGTGCTTGTGTCACTGAAAGCCGATCGTAGCAGCAGATCTGAGAGCAGAAGCTTTCAAAGCACTCAATCTTTAGCCCAAAAGTTTCCCATTTCAGCACAATCCAGCGCTGGGTTTTTAGTGATTTTTTTTTTTTTTACCCAGAAAAACTTTTCTTGTACTAATTTTCCTATTTTCCAATTTAACTCGTATTTTCACATGTTGCACCAGACCAAACCCTTTACTGATTTTGGGGGCTGTGGGATCAGCTGTGTCTTCCTTTACCCAGAAAAATCTGCTTCCTTATCAAAGAGAGACATCAGCTTTGTCTGGCATGATTGCCTGGGTTAAACCTTTTTTTTTTTTTTTGTATTTTATCTCTTTACTTTCCTCTACATCTTTGCCCCCTCCAGAGGAAAAATAATTTACATTTTGCATCTTGCTGAGGTCAGGTTAATTAGCCTCTAGTTGTCTGGACTTACTTTCCAGGTATTTGCATTGATTTTTAAGGGTTTTTTTTCTCTTTTCTCCCCATAATAGGATGCCAATTCTTGATTATTTTTTTTTTTTACTTCTAGAAGTGGTAGGGAAAAAAAAAAAATCCACTAGCTTGCATCACAACTCAACTCTAAAGCTTCACGTTCTGGTTGGGTTTTGCCTGTTGGTGGGTTTTTTTTGGTTTGGAGTTTTTCCATTTTTAAAGCAAGATCACTTCGTCACGACTATGGATGCAGGAAAAAGTAATGAATTGCAAAGTTCTCTAAAAAATAACGATAATGAGAAGGTTCTTAAGCAATGATAGCTGGATCCAGGGCTCCGTTATCCTGTGGGACTGCTGATAACTGCCAGTGGCTGATCACTGCCACGCAGCAGTTCTGCTCCTTGTGCCGCTTCAGCCTTATTTAAACCGAAAATGAAGCGTGCTGGGAACTCTGCACTCCTGCACGAGCCAGTCCTGAGCAAAATACACTCTAAGAATAGACAAAGTAAACAAAACAATAGGAAGACAGTGAATCCAGAGGGTCAGGATTACGTAGGGAAGGCTCCAGAGCTCTCAGTGCCTTTATGAACCCACGGCACGGGAAAACCGAGGTCAGTCACTGTGTTTCCTGCAGCTGGGGAAGAGTAATATTTTTAAATACTTTGTTTCGTGATGAAGTTAATTCCACTGTTTTCTGACAGCTAAACCGAACAGGAATCTTTCTGAGCAGGTTTCACTCAGGTACCCAATTCTATCTAATTAAATGTTTGGATTTTAGGTGGTTTTTTTGGTGTCGTTTTTTCAGGGGTTTTGCCAGATACACTCCGTATTTTCCCAAATATTTGAAAACTATGTCTTTTTTATGATTCTTCAGCATGCTTTACAGAGGAAGTTCTGACCAATGCTTTGGTTTCACTGAAAATTCACGTGCTATACCCAGCCTTTATAAGCAGAGCTATTGCCGAGGTGTGATCACAGGCCCCTCTCAAGCCAGAGACAACTGATAGATAAAAATGACCTCGTTTCACAGTCCCACAGCTGAACTCTGAAAGTTCCAGCCAGCCTGCTCAGAACATATTTGAATTTTTTTTTTTTTTTGTTTCTAAGTAAATGTCACTGAGGTACCAACTTTGTGACGTTCAGAACCTGACTTTTAGGGCCACGTGCGTTTGAGGTCGATGGGGTGGAGGCCTCGGGCAGAAAATCGGTCCCATCCCCACACACTGACCCCCTTGTGAGTGGGAATTCCTGATGCTCCCCACGTGGGCTGATTGCAGAATTCAGATGGTGAAATGCACATTTATGGGCGGCTGCTGAAAGGCAGATCATTAGAATTTCTCCCTGACCCTTCCCTGAGCAAATGTTTCCAAGCTGCTCAACACCTTGTTTAGGTGGAATATTGGGATGGGTTTGGTTTACTCGTTTTTCCACCGGTTATTTGTGCCTGCCTTTGTACAGCTGGAATGAAGGGACGCTACTAAGTGTTCTCCCCATAGCATGAATATTTAATAGTTTGTGTGTTCTGCCTCTGTGTCGTGGGTGTGCCTGTATAACACCAACAAAACATCTTAAAATTGGGTCCTGCACGAGATTCTCAAAGCACATCATGGGATTGGGTCACAGTGATGAGCAAACTGCACCACTGGAGAATTTCACCGAAAATTTGGATTTGCCACACGGTGGTATTTTAGAAACCAGCATGGATTCAGCGAACTCCCCCTCGAGATTTTATTCCAGTTTGATCCATTTTCCCAACAAGGATGAACTGGTGTCCTTTAGAAATAAAAGAAAAAAATCTTTAGCCCCCTGAAAAGAAGATTTTCTTTGTTTCTCAGATGTGCAGATACTCATGTTCTCCAGCTCTGAGCTGCTATGAGTCTGCTGGGCGGATCCTGCAAAGTGCTGAGTCCATGGCTAACTTTAAGGGAGTAACATCCTTAAAATCACCGGGACTGCTGATGTTTAAAATTACACAGAGACTTAAGTACTCTGATGGCCCCCAGCCAGTGGCTTTCACATCTTCTAGGACTGAGCCCCAAGGAGACACAGAGAACGGCTGCAGCTGAATTTCCTTTTCCCATTTGAAATATAAGGTTTAAAGCCCAAATTCTGACAGCTGTTTAATTAAAGATACTCATTTTAACCGTGAGGAATGTGATACACAGCGTTGCTACGCCTGGATTCTTTCTTTCTGCCTCTCCTGGCATCCCAGCTCACTCCTCTCCAGCGTTAGTGCAGGGCTTGCAGTTTTCAGTGCTGCTCCGTTCCTGCTTTATCCTCTTCCATCTTTTCCATCTGCTTTATTCTGTTTGGAAAATGGCAATGTAGAATGTGTTTGGTGTAACCTTAATCCTGACCAGCATCTGGGCTCCGTTTAAAAAAAAAAAAAAAGAAAAAGGCATCTACTGCAAGGAAGGTTTCTGTATATGTTTCCCCACTTTAGTAAAACAAAGTTGGGGGGGAGGAAGAACCAAAAATAACCGTGGCAAAATTATATTTATTTTAATTGACGTGTTAATTAATATGTGGGTATTAATGTGTTTTCCTGCTTGCTGGAGGTTTGTGGGGTTTGTGCTCTCACCTCTGTCCCGGTGTGTGTGTGTGTGTGGGGGGGTTGTGTCAGAGGTAAACCGGATTTGGACCATTTTGGACCAGGAAAGAAAGGGGAGAGGGGGTTGGGGGAAGGGGGAGGTGTATTTAAATCTGCTTTTAACAGCCTCGCTGCTAATTACTCCCGATATGTAAAAGTTCACACCACCACAAAACACGGGATGCGCTGAAATTCCTGCCTGATGCTTTTCTGACGTTTCCCTATTGAACTTTCCCAGGCCCGCAGAGGTCCCGGTGCGAGGCGGCTCCCTGGAACATCCCTGTGGAGGGGCAGGGCGGTGACACCGCCGGTGTCCCCCCCGATCCCCCGCCCCGTCCCGGACCCCCCCCCAGGTCGGTGTGGCCGGGGCTGCGGGGCTGGGGCCGCTCCCGGGGGGCTCCTCCGGGTACCCCCAACTCCGGCCCCGGGGTTTGGCCGCGGAAACGCAGCGAAGGGTCGTGGGGGGCACCGGGGGGAGCGAGCAGAGGGTCGGGAACTGTGTGTCCCCCCCCACCACCCTCGGAGCTCCTCGTGCTCCCCCACGGCCGCCCCAGAGCCGGTTCCGATGGCAGGGATGGGAGCGAGGATGGCGCTTCCCGACCCGCTGCGCTTCCCGGGCCGGGGGGTCCCGTCACCCCCCACCCCCCTTTTCCATTCCTGCTCCCGTTGGGTTTTCCCGAGCCGCATTTCCCCCGCGCTCCCAGCCCAGGGCTCTTGAACTTCAGTCCCCGGCAGCCACAGAGGTCGCTTCTGAGCACCACGAAAAGGCTTTTTTCATTATTTATTTTTTTTTTTCCTCCCCCCCTCAGCTGAGGCTTCTCCCTCCCTTCCTCAAGGCCGGAGTGGAAAAGCACGTTTAAATCCCGAACTCGGCTTTCCCACGTGGTGTCTCGCTGAGCTGCTGTCACAGCCACGCCGGGAGAAGGAGCTTCTGCCCTGCCCTGCCGGCAAGGCAGAAGGTGATGAACATTTTTAATCAAACTGTATTTTCGGGACACCTCACCAAACCCCAAACTTGCTCTGAAAAAACTCACTCTCCTCATGATCAGGCTCCTGCTTTTTGATTCCACCACCAAGCAAGCGTACAAATAAAGAGGGGATTAAAGTTCTGCCCCACCTTCCTGAGTGCCTGCTAAAGGGATGGATGTTTGTCAGCGATTTGGGGGTTAATTCAGACAAGTTTATTTCACATTCTGGGTCTGCACACATGCAAAGAGCACCGTGTGGTTTGGGGTGAAGGATTAGCAGCCCGTACAGGGAGACAAAAGCAATTGTGGATGTGAATGTGGGGTGTACTGGGTGTGTGTATAAGCATTAAATTGGAGGGAGGGGGCTGTTTTTTAGGTGACTTTTCACCCCGTTCAGAGATCATGGGCACAAATGGGCCGTGTTTCAACACTCACTGGGGAGAAAGGGAAAGGGAGGGGAGGCAGGGCCGTACCCAAGATCGAATCTGGTCTTCAGACCTCGCTGTAATCTCTGCGGGAAGGTGTCCCCCACTTTTAATTTCTCAGCTCAGACAGACCCAGAGCACACCACGTCTTTAAGGCCTTTTCCCTGGTGTCTCTAGGAGGCAGCCTTCATCGAGCTAGGAGATCAAATCTTGGCAAAAAGAGCACTGAAGGATGTGAACCCCTTGGAAAATTCCACTTCCTGCCCAGCACTGCGTGTCCTTGGGTCTCTCACTCATTCCCATGCACTTAACGAGGGATTTCTGCCTCGGGCTACCACACCAACTTTCTAAATAAATGCCGAGCTGCCGCGCACACCCGAGCTCGGTGCTCTGCAGTTAATCTCAGCTCAGCACCAGCTCTCTCTCTCTCTCTCCTCTCTTCCTACTTCCCTCCATTTTATTTCTCCGCTGGTTTTTCTCTTCAGCAGACTCCAACTCTCTCTCCTGCTGAACTTGCCGGGAACAAAAGGCTCCGTTCCCGATCCAGCCCGCAGTTGCCGTGAGAAACTTCCTCGCCAGCGCTGTCTGTCGCTCCGCTCTCCCTCCCTCGCTCCCTCCCTGCCTCGGGAAAATGGCAGTGCGAGAGCTCGATGAAAAGGGGGGAAAAAAACCTTCTTTCTCAGCGCCTGCCTCTCCCGCAGCAACCTCCCCCCCTCCCCAGTCGTGACGCCTGAACTCAAACTTCTCTAAAAATACACTTTAGGAGGGCAGAATTTCACGGGAGGGGATGTATTTTTTTTTTTTTTACAGCCCGCTGAAAAGAGGCGCCGAGGTGGGGGAAAGGCCGAGGGACAGCTTTTTCCAGGCAGGAGAACCTGCTGCTGTCCCCTCCCTCCAGGTCCCGAGGACTTGGAACACAATAATAGTTTTCCTTCAGTGGGAAAAATCCAGGCCCAGAGTTGAGATCTTTCTCTTTTAGCAGCTTTAAAACCCCTTTTTTTTTTTTTCCCTTTTTTTAACTCTTCACAGTGGGGTTCGCAGCGGAACGCGGCTGCTCCTCAAGCCCACCCTAGAGCTCCCAAATCTGGTGGGATTCAGGGAAACCAGACGGCGGGCTCCGGATCCAGTGCAGGGGTTTTTGCAAACTCCGGTCCGCGTTTTGATTTTTTTTCCCCTTTTTTTTTTCCTTTTTTTTTTTTTTTTTTTTAAGTAGATTTACTCTTCCTTCCCCGAGCGCACCGGAGCGCTGATGTCCGAGGGCGGCCGGGCTGCGCCCCCCGTCTATAAAATAAAAGGGGTTTGCTCCTTCCCTGCACTTCATTACTGTTTTCCTCCCCTTCCCGACACACCTCAGTTTTCCCCGGAATGACTAAATTCCACCTCCAGCCTCATTTTCGCTGCTGGGCGAGCGCTGCTCCCCGAATCCGCACACACGTGCCCCAAAACTCGCGCTGTCCCCCCCTTTCCCCCACCCCGCGGGTGTTTGGGGTGGGAGATGGGGGCGTGGGACACGCGTGGCCCCAGCCCCGGCTGCCCCCGGGGGTCGCGCAGGGTGTGCGGGGAGGGGGTGGCTGCGCTCCCTTCCCCTCCGCGAACTCCGCTTCGCTTTTTCCTCCTCCTCGCCAGCGCTGCTAAAATAATGCATTTCCTCGAGTCAGGCCGAGTCCACTTTCCTGCCTTAAAATGCATCCAAAGTTTCGCAGCTCGCTGTCAGATGTCACCAGCGGGCTCTCGCTGAGCGGCCGAGCCAGGGGCTCGCTCCCTGCCCGCGGAAAAACCGGCGTGGGAAGCAGCAGAACCCCTGGAAAATCCACGCCTGCCTTTGAGCTGCTGCGTTCAGCAGAAGGGACAGAGTTACCTTCGGCTGGAACTCGCAGCGCAGACCTATTGTGTCTCCCCCAAAAAGGGTGGTTATACAATATTTTACCATTATTTTTAGGTGGATAAATAAGCGTTGCCTCGCATGATGCCCAGCAAACAAATAATTCAAATAATATTTATCTTTAGTGGTGATGAAGCCACAATGGGAGCATTTAACCTAGATACGACAGTGGCTAAAACACTGCAAGGAATGGGCTGGGCAAATATAAACATATTTACAGGAAATGCAATTTTCTTTAGCAAAACCCCCTCTCAGACAAGCTGAGGTACAACCAGCTCCATCCCTTTTTTTGCAGCGTGCTCCATGAATTATAATAGATGGGTCTCTTGTTCTTGGGTCCAGTCTGCACATCTCAGCACGCTGTGCCTCTCTCAGTGAAATGGAAGAGCATCCTCCTTCGCCCAACCACATGAATTCCTCCTCAGCTCGCTTCGCTCTGGCTTAGTTGCGCTTAGTTAATACTTTATCGGAGAGGCTGCACCCAATTCCCGCAGCCACAAATCCAGTCCGTGTTTGTAGCCAGGGAAAGGCTGGGGATAATGATAACTTGTGTGTGTGCGAGCTGAGCCGAGGCAGCGCTGACTTTAGTCCGGTTTCCATGTCAACGATTCAGTCCATATTTGCCATCACACAGTTGGCAGAGCCTGATTTTTTTTTATTTTTTTTTTCTCCTGGAGGGGGGGGAGACACTACTCCTGTTTCTAGTACTCTAATCTAGACCAGGTTTCCTAAACTGCCTTAGTGCTGGGTTAAATGGCACGGCCACCTTCATGAAGGAGACTTCCAGTCAGGAGGAGCCAGCGCTGTGGTGGTGGCCTGCAGTGCCATGTGAGCGCTGGTTTTCCAGCCTATCTGAGAGCCGGGGGCTGAGCCGGGCTGAGGGAAGCGTGCTCAGCACTCGGGGACACGGGGAAGGGAGCACGGCTGCTTAGCAGGGATGGCTCCAGCTGGGAAAAAGAGTTGATGTGTCAAAATGAAAAGTCCTGTCCGGTCCTGGTGGTCGTGACACCCCGGGGATGACGGGACCGGCGGGAGGATTTTCAGCTCTGAGGTGGCAATGTTGTTAAGAGCTGTGCTGTCATCTGCTTCCCAATCCTCATAGCTGGAAATTCATTGAATGCCTCAGTATTGAGTAAAGTGCCAGGGCCTCATTGATGAGGCGTATTCCAAAATCTGCTTCAGCTTTCACAAACATTTGGTAAAGTGAGTGTCTCCTCATTGTGTGGGTGGCTGGGGAATCCAGGCTGCTTTGCACATTACCATCAACACCGGGTTTCATAGTCTGACACAGTGCTCCTTGAAGGAGATTCCAAAAGACCCACACAGGTAGGGAGGTGTGAGCATGGGATCTTTGTCTGGGTGTGCCTGAGCTGCATCCCAAGCGCCTGAACTGAAGGGGTTAAACTTTTGGGGGTGCTCAGTTATTTGGTGGGGCTTTGGACTGTGGCCTTGGAGTTGGGGAGATGGGTGCTTGACATGGTTCTGGGGTTAAGTGGCAGAATTCTCTCCAGTTTGTTGGCGTTTTTTAAAGTTTATTGTAAATGAAATATCCGAGGAAGAGTGTTTTGCTGCTGTGGGGCACCGTAGACATTAAAAAAGCCACTGGGCCCCACTTTGTGAGAGCCCAGCCTGATGTTGGAGGAGTTTTTCCCGATCATTCTTTGTCTCTCCAAAACCCAGGGTTTCATCAAATAACTCCTCTGAAGAGAGGATGCAGACCAATTTTTGTTCTAGCACGTTCCACAGTTTCCAAACTCTTCTGAAGAAGAGTATCTTGGTGTTTTGGCTGTTCTGTGTCCACACAGATCTCACTGAAGCCACAGAGCCTCTCGTGTGAGATTCCATCATTGCGCTGAGGCTCCAGCCCTCATGAAGGCCTTTGAGTATTATCACAATACTGATATCATCCATTATCACCCTTTCCTTTCTAGTAGTTTATTTACAGCTGTGGACAAAGACCAACCAGCCAATTTGGTGGATGGAATCTGCTCCACTTTGCACACTCAGCTGCGCAGGCTGTGAAATGGCAAAGCAGCTTTGTTTGGACCCTGCAGAGCAGTTTATTGCTCTAGAAAACATTTAAAATTTTGCTCTTAATCGCTCTGTCCCTCCTCTCCTCCCACTTTCCAGCTTTGGAATAAACCCCTTTGTTCCGCCACCTGCATTCTAGATGATAAGTATTTTATATTACAAGTTCTCTAATGAGCGTGAGGGTTGAGTTGATGTCAGTAGACGCTGACACCTTCGCTTCACTTTACTTCATCCCTAACAGGCACATGGTGCTGGCAGGGATCCAGTTCTGCCACCCATGGCCTTGCCTCTTGTGCTGTACTCGCGTTTCCCCGGTGTCACCAGTTAAAATGGGATTCCTCGCAGTGTGACCTGTTGGTTGCTGGGTTTGGGATGAGCCCTGCGTGTTTGTCACTGCACAGGGGGTGCGTCTGCCCCATTTTCTCTTTCGGGGTGACGTTCTAAAACAGCAGTCTCAGACCTCAGAGTGCCTTTTGACTCTCCACCCATTGTTTTCTCGCTCCTTAGAGTCGTGTTTAGTTAAACTTCACTTCTCCAAATATTTCCATATTCCAGAGCAAAACCAGTACATGGAACCCAGGCCTAATCCATACCATGCCTGCCATTTTTACTAGACAACTGTGTTCTAATTTCTAACTTCTCGGTGTTTACAATCCAAATAACTCATATTTTTGTACCCTCCATGCCCTGCTGCAGCCCAACACCATTTGAAGTAAAACAGGCAGGTACAGACCCCGCTGGCACAGGCCAGGCCGTGACCAGGACGGAGTTCCAGGCGTGCTCCTCTCCTCCCTATTCCCGCTCTGGCAAAGGCCTCGGGGATGGAGGAGGTGGGAATCTGGGTCTGAAAGGGTTGCAGAAGAGCATGGCCCAGTTCCCAGTTCACCTCTCGACAGTCGGGGAGCTCCAGCACCACGACTGCCAGAGCCTCCTTGTCCCATTGCCCAACGTGTTGTGTCTAGACGCGTTCAGGTGGTTTTGGATCTGGGAATTCCTGGTTCCGTGCCCACCGCCCTCGCCTTGGCAGGAGCGGGGGAACCGGACTTTCTTGGATTGTCCTGCGCGTGCAGTCACAGCCCTGGCGCGCCGCCAACGCCTTTTCCAGAGGGACACGGCCAAGCGGAGAGGAAATGACAACCGCTAACAGTTCGCAGAGGGCTTAATTCTAAATGGAATTTCTAGGGACAAAGAAGAGGCGCTTCGGCAGCCCACCGGCCCGAACCTCCCCCCGGAGCCCGGCGGCTCCGGCGAGAACCCGGAGGGGTCCCCGCCGCGGGACATCGCCCCGCTGCCCCCCGGGGCAGGTCCGGGGGGGTGCGCTGTGCAACCCCCCCCCAGCCCCCGGCTCCGCGGATCCGCCGCGGGTTTTGCGAGCGGCAGCTCCGCGCCGGCGGCGGCCGGGGCCGGCCCGCTCCTCCTTTGTGACGGGGGGGAGGCTCCGCTCCGGGCCGGGCTGCGCTCCGCTCCGGGTTTGGCAGGCGGCCGCGGCGCTGGGTAAAATGGCAGCGCTGAGCCTCGTGTTGGACTGAGCCCGCTCGGCCGAGCAGAGTCGGAGCTCGCCCAGCCCGGCCCCGCCGCCGCTCGGCCCCGCTCCGGGGACGGCGCCCGCCCGCCCGCCGTGTCCCCCCTCCCTCCCTCCCGCCTCTCCCGCACCGGGAGCCCCGTCCCGGGTCCCCCCCCACCCCCCCTTTCCTCCTCCTTCCCCCCCACTCCCTCCTCCTCCCCTTTCTCCGCCGGCTGCAACCGAGGAGGTACAGCGGGGCCAGGCCCCGGGAAGCCCAGCCCAGCGGAGCCCTCCCCGCCTCGCCGAGCAGGCCGGGGGGGAATGAGCCCCCGCTGCCCTGAAGAGCCGCCCGCCGCCGCCTGAGCGGGGAGAGCAGAGCAGCGAGGCCTCACGCCGGCCGGCCAGGCAGGGAGCAGCTCGGGGGGACCGGTCCGGGGGGGTGGCTGGGTGGGGAGGGGGGGGATCATGGCTGCTCAGGTCGCCCCCGCCGCCGCCAGCAGCCTGGGCGCCCCGGCTCCATCCGAGCTGAAGAAAGCGGAGGCGCAGCAGCGGGATTGTCCCCCGGAGGAGGCGGGGGGTGAGGCGGCGGCGGCGGAGCGCGGCGAGAAGCAGGCGGAGAGCGAGGGCCCGTCGGGGAAGGAGCTGCAGGACGGGGCCGAGAGCAACGGAGGGGGCGCAGGGGCCGAGTCCGACCTGAAGAGCTCGAACGGGAACCCGGGCCCCAGGCCCGCCGCCGCCGCCACCCTGAACAATAACCTCCCGGAGCCGCCCGGTGGCGGCGGCGGCGGGAGCGACGGGGGTGGGGGGCCCCAGCCCCCCCCCCCCCCCCACCCGCAGCCCCCCCCGCCCCCTTCCCACCCGGCCGCCTTGCCCCCGCCAGCCTACGGCTTCGGGCAGCCCTACGGCCGGGGCGCCGCCGCCGCTGCCTTCCACCAACATGGCGGACAACAAAGCCCTGGCATGGCAGCGCTGCAGAGCGGGGGCCTGGAGCAGAACTACCCGGGGCCGGCGGGAGCCCCCGCGGGGCCGCCCCCTCCGCAGAACTCGCACGGCGCCGGGGCCGAGCACGGCTTCCCCAACCACCAGTACAACTCCTACTACGCGGCCGGGCGCAGCGCCGGCTCCTACCCGCCTCCCCCCCAGGCCTACGCCCTGAGCTCCCCCCGGGGCTCCGCGCCGCCGGCCGCCAAGTCCCCCGCGGCCGCCGCGGCCGCCGCCGCCTTCCAGCAGCAGCAGCAGCAGCGCTTCGGGGTCATGGGTCCCTCGGCCGCCGGCGGCGCGGGAGGAGGGGGCACCACCCCGCAGCCCACGGCCACCCCCACCCTGAACCAGCTCCTCACCTCCCCCAGCTCCGCCCGCGCCTACCAGGGGTACCCCGGGGGCGACTATAGCGCCGGGCCGCAGGACGGGGCGGCCGCCGCCAAGGGCGCCGCCGACATGGTCTCGCAGTACGGCGGGGGCAGCGGCCAGGGCTGGGGAGCAGCGGCCAGCGGGGCCCCGCCGAGGAGCCACCACGCGCCCATGAGCCCCGGGAGCAGCGGCGGAGGCGGCGGGGGACAGACCCTCGGCAGGAGCCAGCAGGTACCGGGCCGGGCCGCGCGGGGCCGGGCGTGGGGGGCACGGGCACGGGGCGTGGGGGGGTCGCGGGGCTCGGTGGGCTCGGGGCGGCGGCGGCGGCGGTTGTCCCGCGGGTCCCCCCGCCGGGCCGGCGCTGCCGGGCGCTGCCATTGTCTGTGCTGCTCGCTCGCTCTATAAAATGGCTGCCTCGCCGCCTTCCCTTCCTCCTCTCCCTCCCCAGCCTTTGTGCGGGGGTCCCCGGCCGGCCCGCACGCCGGGGGTCCCCGCCGGCCCCGGGGGGCTGCGGCGGGTGGCAGCGGGTC
>JAWWLV010000070.1:5655330-5686857 GCA_035041135.1 Platyrinchus mystaceus
TGTAGATAAAATGTGGGCTAAAATGTTGGTTGAACTTTTCAAGCAGGTATTTTCCTACAGTTCGTTTCTTGTCAGTGTTCTGGTACAAATTTGGAAAAGGAGCTTATTTGGTCTCGGAAAACGAATTTCACTTGATTCCACAGGCTGCTGATACGTCGTGAATTAATAATATCTGATTAAGTAGCCCTATAAAATGGAATTATTAATGATTAGTTGTTCTGAGAATTAGTTGAACTTGAGGAGGTACAAACAGTGCATATGGAAAGTGAACCAACAACTCCCCCGTCCCAAAAACCAAATGACTTTCCCCCCAACCCTTTTTGTGCCAAGGATTGTTGGACTCAAACTGACAATTCCTTTTTGTTGGTTTGGTTTGTTTTTCCCCCTGCTGGAAAAAGAACTTATCTAATGAAAAAAGCTTCCACGTGTCATCTGTGCTGCCCACAAGAAACAGTTGCTTAATAACAACACTTCAGCCCTAAATTACAGCCTCCTTTGGCTGTGTACTCCTAAATTCCATGGGTTGGGAGAATTTAAAGCTTTGTGTCTTCTCTTTGTCTTGCACAGCGACGAGCAGAGCGGGTCCTTCCCACCCAACTTCTGAGAAACTCTGGGAGAGCAGGAGCTGAGGGGGACTCAGCTGACAAAAACCCCACAGGGAACATGTCCTGGTGTGGGCTGGGAGAAGAGGATGTGGGAAGAGCACGGGGGGTTCCTCCACTTGGGAATCCTTGGGGTTGTCAACCCCCAGTTTGGGCCTGAGAAGCAGGATGGTGCCTTTAATTCCTGATGCTCCTCAGGAATCCTGAACGATGCCATGAGGAGGGTTTCATCGCTCTGCTCGTCAGGGAAGGCAAAGTAATTTGTGGCGTGAAAGTTGTTTGGGTGGAACGTTCCCTGTAGTAAAATGAGTGTAGTCACACCAGGTGGACCCTGGTGATGAGTAACCCTGATGGAACTTTACTCACAGCCTGGCCCAGGGAGCTGGTGCTGAGTGGGAGCCCACTGAAAACAAGGATGCTCCACGTTTTTTGGGGACAGAGAGAGAGGACTTGGCGTTTTTTCCGGATGACCTTTCCAGCTGGGAAACACGGAGTGGGATCAGGAGATCAGGATGGCTGTGTGGGATGAGCAATCCGTGGGAATGACTCGTAAGAAACCAGGCCAGGGATCCTAGTTTTCAATTTTTCCAGCTCTCCCATGGATTTGTTTCCACCCCCTTTCCCCTCAGAGCATGTGGCAGCTCTTAATAATACACTGTTTTCCCCCAGTGTTTTGGGATTTAAAGGAAATTGCTTGAGAGAAAGGATTTCCCTGCCTTAAATAGATGGGCATTTCTCGTGGCACATGCTTTGGCTACAACAAAGTGTCTCCTGTAATGGGAGCAGCCTTTTGGATCACATTAAACATTGACATCTTGGATAACCTCCTCATAGGTGCCCTGACATCTCTGGGCCTCTGTTTTAAATTCAGTGAAAGCAGTTTAAAAATCATATGTTAATAAAAAAAAAAAAAAAAAGCTTTTGGGCCTGTTGCCATACAATAGCTCTTTTTTGTTGACTTAGATTTCAACTTTAGTAGCAAGTGAGGCATGAAAAATGTTGTTGGAAATATGGTTTTTAAACTAAATTGGCACCAAATGGCTCTGTGCTGCCAATGAGCTGTGATGTCTTGGAATGGGAAATTGGGACCTGGCTCCTGTTGGCTCGTGCAGGGTTTTTCCTTGCTTTGCATTGTGAAGTCAGGAGCCCTCGAGTTGTGTGCTGTGCACTGGAGCTTTCCAACAAAGAGGAGTGTGGTGCATCTTCTTTTCTCTGAATGAGTGATTTTTAGGGCTTGGCTGTTTTAGAAAAAGCAGGAAAATCGTGCTAGTTTGATTTTTTTTTGTTGATGTTGTTAATTCTGGTGTGGACACTGGAGGTTTTGTCTTTTTAAACAGTCTGAAATAAACTAAGAGTTGCCTGATTCTCTTAAAATCTCTTGTTTCCTGCAGTATCATCTCCTTGATGCCCAGTTTTGAGTTTTCCAGTGTTTTCAGGCAGGATGTGTGTAGGATACAGGACAATAAACCTCAATCCTGACTCTCAGCTGGAGCTTTTATTTTTTCCTGCCTTTATCACCCCCGGTTTACTGGGAAACCTGGGACAAACCACCTGATTGTTGTGGTGAAATGGGGTTAGCAGGGCTTGCCTACTGCCTTTTATGAAGTTTAATTGAATTGCCCTGTGAATCCTTATTTATTTTCTGGGTTAGGGGAGGGTTTCTACCTTTGGTGTCTCTCCTGTAATCATGTTGTTGGTTGCAAGACAGAAATGCGTTTTCTGGAAGGTTTTATGGTTGACTTTCATGCCTTTTTTTGGGCTTGATTGCTTAGCAGTTTCCTAAAACTGTCCAGTTTAATTCCTTTTACCTGCTACAACTTCTGTTTCCTGTTTTCTTTCAGCAAACCAGCACAGCTTCTTCCCTGTTCTTAAATAATATTAGAAACTGGGCTTGGGGGAGGCATGAGGATCAAATGTGCTGTTATAAAGTTGTGTCTTGCTGTTCTCATCAGCTTCCTGTGTCCATAATACTTTGGGTTTTTTCTATTGACTTATTTGAGAACTCTGGTCAGTACTGTGTTACAGAAGTGAGACCCTGTTCCATGAAGACTGTTTTAAAAAAACCCAGCAGCTTTCCTTCAGAGAGAAAATAATGTCTAAAATCAGGCTAAAAAGTGCAGCTGCTGGTTTTATTTGTTACCTCATTCACAACTTTTCCACCATTTTTCTCTCCCTACTCTTTTCAAAGGAACACCACCAGTCAGAAATCCTGTTTTTTACCCTGTGTGCTCTGGGTATTAAAATATTAGAGGAGAAAAGATGCCCTTTCCAGTTTTCACTCAGAGTATTTGAAATTCTTTGTCGAGTCAGTTTGGTTTCTTTTTCTTTTTGAATTGCAGCTACTGTGTGATGGATTGCTCTGGGGAAAAGCTCATCAGCGTGCCACTGCCCAATTCCTGACAGGAATGTTGGAAACTCTCAAGGAGCAGAGGCAGCAAAGCAAAAACTGAAGGCAGCAAAGTGGTGGAGGGAGGATGGAAAAGATAAACTTGTCAGTATTTAGCACTGCTCTTATGGCCACTGGCTTTTCCTTCTGGAAGAGCCCTTAAACCATCAGCAGGGACGGAAAATAATGTTTCCCCTTTTGTTCTGGTGGAAAAGAAAGGAAGGATAGCTTTTTGCTGGGAAAATAAGTTTTTGGGAAGTCCTGCAAAAGTGTTTTTTTTTTTTGGTGTCACGTGCTGATTTGAGAAAGTTCAGGCTTTAATTTATCTGGGGCTTATGAATGTGCAGTGGGAAAACTGTACTGGATGTCTGCTAGGCAGAGCCATAAATCTCCAGCTGGAAGTGAATGACAGGTGGGATTGGAGGAAAAAAAGCTGTTTTCTTTGGCACTCTGGGCCAGAACTGCCGTGTGCTGTGTCTGGGTCCCTCCTGCCTGCTCTGGGGTGACACCAGAGGAGCTGCTGCCTTTTTTTTTTGTTTTTTTCCTTCAGTGGCTGGAAAACAGGGAAGTTCCTCAGCTGGAGAGAGGCTGGGTGTGCTTTCTGGGAGCTCAGGAGGACCCTGCTGTGTTGCTAAACCTATTCCAGTAAAATTCCAACCCTAAATTTAATGTCGTCCCCGCTGCTCGCGGTTCCTCAGGCCGAGGTTCTGCAGGAGCTGCATTTCAGGCAGCCTTTTGTTTCTCCCCTGGTACTCAGAGGAGAAATGTGGGGTCTGAAGTTCTCACAGGGGCTGTTCCTCAGTGGGAGCAGCTGAGATGCTCCCAAGAGAACGTGCCAAGGTGAGGCACCAGGGCTGGGACGGGGTGGAGAGTGGGATATGGGCCTTCCCCTGTGCTTTGAGGCCAGTTTTCCTCCCTGGTTTTAGCTGAGTAGACCCTTTCACTGCAGTTTTGTGCTTAAAGCAGCGCCCAGGCCTGGAACAGGAGGAGCTGCTTCTCTCAGGACTCAGCTCCTGTACATATTTTACCAGTTCCACATCTTAATCAGATGATAATGTACATTAACATATGGATGAGGGAGGGGTTCCCAGTTCTTACTCCTCCATGCACCTGCACTCCCAGTGTTGTAACTCAGCAGTTCAGTCCTGCAGCTTGAGCATTTTTGAGTTTTTTTTTTTCCCCAAGAGCATTCCCAGGTTTGCCACAGTGACTTTCTGGAGTATTTCTGAGTTTAAGTGACAGCTCAGTAAGTATTTACACAACGTGGGCATGAGCTTTCTGTAGTGACATGTAAAGGATGCTGCATAATGACAGGTAAACTTCATAAAAGCTGCTTCAGAATTTCTCAGCAGATATTTTTTTTTTTTTGCTTTATGTGTTCAGAGTGAAATGATAACTGTAGCTGGAATCTTAATTTCTTTCTGGGAGAAAAAAGGGGCAAAAGTGGGTAGGAGCAAATAAGGCAGGGGCTTGGTTCATTCTGTAGGTGTGGTAAAGAAATTTATTTATGGGAGGGTGAGAGAGTGGAAATTGAGAGTGTGTGTGTTAATTCCTATGAAATTCCCGTGAAAAATCAGTTTGTGTAAATAACTCTGAAAAAGCTGCTGCTCCATTACAGTTATTGGCGTTTCATGCAATAACCAGCATGTCATTATTTCCTTAAGTCAGCTCTAGTAATTGAAACTCTTTCAAGGACAAATTCAATTGCTATTAACTTTTTATTTTGTTCCCCCCCCCCCTTTTTTTTTTAACTTCCTCTTTCTCCTGGATAATTAACATTGGTTCAAGAAGCTCCAATTCAGACTTGGGGAGTAGTTTTTGGAGAATCTGTGGGGAACCCCGATGCAGTTGACGTCTCCTCTGTGTGGAGCAGAAGCTGCTGCTTGCCCTGTGTTTTGTAGGTGCACTTGGCTCTGTGGTGAACCAGAGGGGGCCAGATATGCCCTTTTTTTTGGTGGGATGTGATGGTGACACCCTGGATGTGGCTGGGAGGAGAGAGGGTTTTGGTGGTCACCAAGGTAGCAGCGACTTTCCATCCTGAGAGATTCTGTGACTCTTCTCTCAGAGAGAAATTCTTGAAGTTTGGAGGACTCTGGAATTTCCCCCGGGGGAGGATGAATGGGTTAAACAAGTACTTTCCCCCCTCCTCCACTCACTTGTGAAATTTCATTCAGGTCTGACTGAGAGAAACCCTGAAAATCACCGTTTCCCTTGTGATGTCAGCACGTTTTGGCACCCTGCCCGTGAATAACCAGCAGGAATGTTTGAGAAGCTGGGTCCAGGCCACAGCTCCAGCTGCACCTCCAGACCTGGTGGGGGTCCTGCTCTTCCCTGCCCCAGCTGGGACTGAGCTTTGGGAAACGCTCAGGCTGGGACACGACAGAGTGTGGGCAGTGGGTTTGCACCTTCTCACCCTGTCAGTGCCCACAGCAGTGGTTTCAACAGTGTGAGTGTGGTTTGGGCAGCACAAGCCACAGGAGAGGGAGGGCACCTGCTCTGAAAATGGCCATTCTGGTTTGGGTTTCAGCACTGATTTAGGTCTTTTCGGTGAGGAGGATGTGCAGTGTGGTCTGTGCTGCCTGGCACATCTTGCTGTGTGTTCCTTTGTGGTGTTCTCTTTGCAGGTGATGATGTTTTCCTGGTTGAACAGAGGTCTGGATGCGGATTGGAAAGGTCATCAAGCCCCCTGTCCTGCTCCAGGGCAGGACCAGATATACCTGAGCACAGTCCAGGCAGCCACTAATGTGATGGAGCTGCCTCTGTGTCTCAGTGCTTTGCTGGATGTGAGGGAAATATTCCAACTCAAATCATCTTAATTGCATGTCTCTTGTTGTCCTTGGCTCTCTAGGCATGGAGAGCAGAGGCAGAAGTGTGGAGTAACCTGCTTTCAAACATGTGGCTTTCTGCCTGGCCCCTGTTTCCATGAGATAAACTCCCTAGTTAGGTTGCAAAATGTCTCCTGTGCTTCCAGGTTACTGTGCCAGGTGGGAATTGCATTGGAGGGATTGGACTGTCCTGCTTTGCCACCTGAACCCTAGCAGGGTCCCGGGGCTGACCGGGCTCGCTCTGGTCTCTGTGTGGGCTCCTTCCTGTTGGCTTGTTTGGAGTTTTGTACTTCATAACAGTCTGATGATGGATTTAAAGTCCAAGTGACTGTAGGACTATGCACCCTGTGCAAGTTTAGGAGGAGAGTCTGGTATTCATTAACTCTGTGTAAATAATTAAACCAGTGCCAGGCTAGAGGTGGTCTCCCCTCAGCCGTGTTCCTGGTGCAAGGGTTCGAACAAAAGTTCTTATCTCTGTGCAGAAGATCCTCTGAAACAGTGGAAGTGCTGGAATTAGTTACAACTTGGGGGTTTTCTTTCTTTAAATTGAATATCTCTGACTTTGCAGCTTGCATGGCTAATCAAGGAAAAGGTGTCCCATTCAAGGCCAGTTTACCAAGTGTGATCACGTGTTCCAGAAACTGCCTTTTTTTTTTTAAATGTGCTGTGGCTGCACGTGTTGTGTTGGTGTTCTGAGAAACCCTGGAGTCCTTCCTTCGGACTGTGTGGGTGGGTGGGGGGTTATTTTTTATTATAAAACCCCCCAAACTCATTACCTTACTGTTCTGTGGGTCATTTGGGGTGATTTCAGGGCTTTGGTTCCCCTGGGAAGGATTCAGGGCAGCTGCTGCGTGCAGCAGAGTTGAATATTAATTTTCTTCTTTAAATTATACGTGGACAATTGAACAGTGTTGTGATAGGAAGCATTTAAGTATCAAAGTATCTCCTGGTCTTTCAGGCTCTCATGATAGACCAGCAAGGCTCGTAGGAGCAGTTCTCCACGTCCCTGAAGCCTTTCCTGTGGGTGGGCACATGGGAAACCTTTGGAGAGGTGCTCAAAGCCATAGCTCAGGATCCAGGTTAATGCTCTCACTGCTGGATCAGACTTTCTCCTTGGCCATGTGCACCTAGAAGAGTTTTCACAGGGGTCACAGGTTGGAAGGGCCCTCTGGAGATCATCCAAGTCCAACCCCCTGCCAAGGCAGGGTCACCTGGAGCAGGTGACACAGGGATGTGTCCAGGTGGGTTTGGAATGTCTGCGGAGAGGGAGACTCCACACCCTCCCTGGGCAGCTGTTCCAGAGCTCTGCCACCCTCCATGGAAAGAAGTTCTACCTCCTGTTGAGGAAGTTTATGGCCATTGCTCCTTGTCCAGTCCTTGGGCACCACTGAACAGAGTTTGGCACCATCCTCTTGACAGTTTTCTTTGGCTTAAGGAAAAAGCATCTCCCTGGGAATGTGCTTTCTAGCTGCCTGTGGGGAAAACGTGTCTCTCCTGGAATAGGGCACATTAATGGGGAAGGGACTTCCAGAAGGGCTGGCCCTGGATGAGGGTTTGTGGTAGAATTGGCATAAACCCCCTTCTTGTTCATCTCTTGCTCTGGAGGAGAAGCAGAACACCTGACTGTCTGCTGCCTACTCTTGGGTGTGCAGAAGACACTGACAGAGTGATCCTATCCCAAGTTATCCTGTCTGCCTGTACTTGAAAGATCTTTCTAAGCCCCTTCCCTGTCCTTCCTGCTCGGTTCACGGGGCATGACGGCGTTGCAGAAGCTGTTTTCCACGTTAATTGTGATTGATTAGCTTGCAATCTAGGACAAGATTTCCTTTGAAAAGCTCTATGCTGATTTGGTGTCAGGAATTAAAATCAGATGAAGTGATTAGTGTTCCATGAGACATCCCAGAGCAATCCAGTGCTCCTCAGCTCTCAGCTGTGTTTCGGCCCTTAACCCTTCCATCCCTTTTCCTCCTTGGAGCTTGATGCTAAATCTGCTCAGGTGAATAACTCAGTAGGTGTGTTGTACCAGGAATCCAAGGTATAATTTGCTGCTGAGCTTCAGAGTGTAGCTTTACTGGCTGTAATGATGAATGCAGAACGTGTTGGGAGTGCACTGTGTCAAGGCCACAGCGATGCTCGTGCGGATCGGGGAGCAGGAATTAAGGTGAGCTTTAAATCTGATCACTCTGTAAATGGCAATAAACTGTTCGGAGTTGTCACTGCTGTCAAGGTACAGTCATGTCTCATCTTCCTTTTCTCCTATGAGTTGTCTTACAGTTTCTTGTTATACCTGTTCCTGAAACGAGGGAAGGCTTTGCAGTGTTGGCTGTTCCTCCTCCCCCCATGGCATTGGCACAGTTGGGAATTCTTGTATCTTCTCCCCAGCTCCAGCACACGCTGCTCATAACTCGCTCAGCAACTCCCCACCTTGTTCATTTTGCCTGGAAAGACATCTGGGTTTCTCTGGATGTGGGTGAAATAAAAGCCCAAGGACAGAAGGGAATGTGGGGCAGCAGAACCAGGCTTCAAAAAATCACTGTAACCAAGGCCTGGTGGGCTTTTCTTTTTTTCTTTTTTTATTATTAGCATTTTTAAATAACAACGACCTTGTGTCACTTGGGATCCGTGTTGGACTTGCCAAGTGTAAGTAACCTGAATCATGGCAGTGAAGGCTCCAGGAGTGTCTTCCCTGCTGTCTGGGAGCTTGGCTGCAGCTCCAAATTTCTTGCCTACGTTTCTTCCATCTCCCCCAACCTCCTCTTCCCAACGGAGGCGCGACAGCAGCTCTGCTTGCTGGATGCAAATAGATCTTTTGGGTATAAATACTGGAGATTGGTTGTGGTTTGCTATAGAGTTACCAAGCTCATCCCTGGTAAATGCAGATGGTAACTTGTCATTACTGCTATTTTAAATATTTTTGGTTCTGTGGAACCAAAGTGGAGGCTTGGAGGTTGAATTTTAAGGCTAAAATAAGAGAAGGCTCAATAAAACCCGCGAAAATAGCGCCCAAATTCGTCAGCTGCTGTAATGACAGGGGAAATAAAGTAACTTTCCTGTTTCCTATTAGCAAAACAAAACTTAGTTATCTTATTTTGTGTTGGATATAAAACACAGAGGGGTGAGAAGGGTTTGGGATTTACCAAGTTGTTTCCTAATGAGGTGACGCTGGGGCTGGTGCCAGTGCAGTACATGGTGTGTGGTGACACCTCCTGCCCTGCAACCCAGGGGTGTTTGAGACACTCTTGAGGTAATCAGTGGATGCTTATCCCATCCTCCTGGCTGGAATAAGGCTGTGCCTTTGGCCACTTAGAGCTGCCTGACCCACATAACCCCATCCCAGAGCAGAGGTGGTGTCCAAC
Source organism: Platyrinchus mystaceus (assembly GCA_035041135.1). Lineage (NCBI taxonomy): Eukaryota > Metazoa > Chordata > Aves > Passeriformes > Tyrannidae > Platyrinchus > Platyrinchus mystaceus. The sequence goes on from JAWWLV010000070.1 coordinate 5,664,500, forward strand.
ACGGAGCTGTGAGTTTGAGTTCTGGGAGATGAGCGTGGTGGAGCCACACAGGCTTTGTGTTCTCTTAAACTGGGGCTGCCTGTCTCTTCCACAGCTTCATCCCAAACCTCAGGCTTCTTGGATCATTTTGGTCTTCCATAACACACACTTTTAAATAAGTTCAGGTGTTCTGCAGGAGCAGGGGAGAGCCTGTGTAATGCTGAGACGTGGCTTGGAGCAGCTACAGGCCCTGACACGCAGCTCCTGGTGGAGCAGCAGCTGCTGTGGGGAAGGTGGAACTCTGCAAACTGGGATGGGGCACTTCTGACAGCTGTACCTCTCTCCCACAGTGCTGTGTGTGGAAGGAGAGTTAGGAGCATGGAGCCCTGACCTGATCCTGAGAGGCTCCTTGGTTAAGCTCACACCAACCCAGCGTGGGAAGAGGTCATTCATGGGAGTTTGTCTGTCCAGTTGAGTCTGTTCAGCCTCCGTTTATTCTGGTGTAAAATGAGACAGATTTGCAAAGTGATGAGATATTCAAATACAGTCGGAGCTTTCAGACAGACACAAGTGGGTAGAAACCTGTGCTGCTGCATTTTGTGGCTGAAGAGCTAGAAAGAATTTTTTTAGAAGGCTGGGAGGCTGTGCTTGGAGGTGTCTTATCAACTCTGGAGTGTGCACCAGCACCCATCAGATTTCTGTGCAGAGAGGGTTTTTAATGAATTGATAAAACCAGGTTTATTCTAGCAAGTAAACTCTAGTGAACCTCTTGCACTGGCTCTTCCTTCAGACCTAAAGTTTTGGAAAACATCCACTGCGTTCAGTAGCAAAAGGCATCTGTCCATAAGATCAGCACTGCTTGTTTTAAAGGAAATGGGGGTTCTGGGGAATTAGCTGGGTGATTGAAGTTTGCCACAAGTTGCTGTGTCTGATTGTATTTATGGGGCACCTGGAGACCTTTCAGGTTTTCAGTAGTGCTTGGAGCAAATATTTTGTGAGTCTCTGGTGATCTGGAACAGCCGCTCTCGTACTGATGGGACTGAGATCACTTCAGAAGGGGTGACACTCAGTGTAATTCTGCTCTTCCATCCCAGCCCTTCCTCCTCTTGCTTTTTTTTTTTTATGGCTTGCTCTTGGCCCAGTCCCATTTCTGTGGTACAACATGAGCCTGCTTTGCTCCTTGCAGCGTGGAAGTCGGCCTGGAATGAAAACGCTGCAATGAGACACTTGAACGTCTTTTTGTTGACTTGCCTCCAGTTCATTAGAGCAGACGTAGGAGGTTGGCTAAGCTTAAAGCCTGATTTAATATTCAGGAAGGAAGTTTCTTTCCATCTTAAAAGGAGCAGCACCTCATTACAACTGTCACATGTTCCTTGGGATCATCTCCCATGGAGCTGAGGCGCAGTTTTCTTTACATCTTGGTGTTGCTCAGATTTTGGGAGGAGTCAGCAATGACACTTGGGGTAAGTTGGTTGAATAATGGGCTTCTTAAAGTGAGTTGAAGTCTGAGAGTGAGGGGTAGCTTGTTACTTAATTATTTGGATAGAAGGAAATTATGTTTTCGTCCCTAAATGTAAGTTGAAATTATTGGAGGAATTATATAGGAATTGTATAGAGATGACACTGTCTGAATACCAAACTGCATCACCTGACCCTGACTGGCTGGGAAATGCCTGAAAATTTCACTGGTCTGCAGATACTGTAAAAGAATTGCAATCCTTTGTTAATTTTGGCTGTAGTTAAGTCAGTAAATGGTGTTTGTCAGTCTCTTGCAGTGGTAAAAGAACCATGTAAATGGTTCTCAGCTCTTCCTCCCACATCAGGGTCTGATAAAGAAGGAACTGATGGCCCAGCCAAGTTGCCCAGGCTGGACTGTCAGGAACAGAGTGTGTCTTGCAGCCATGCCATGGGCAGGCTCAGGCTTTGGGCTGTTCTCTGACCCAGAGCCCCTGCAAAGGCCTCACACTGTGGTATCTTGGAACAACGTGGATGTTCAGTCACGGAATCAGAGAATGGGTCAGGTTTCAAGGGACCACAGTGGGTCAGCTGGTCCCACCTCCCTGCTCAGGGTCATCCCAGAGCACAGGGCACAGGATTGTGTCCAGACAGCTCTGGAATATCTCCAGTGAGGGAGACTCCACACCCTCTCTGGGCAGCCTATTCAGTGCTTGGTCACTGCACAGGAAAGAACTTCTTCCTCCTGTTCAGGTGGAGCTTCCTGGGCATCATTTTCTGCCCAGGGCAGATGGGCAGAATGATGGGGATCGTTTCTGTTGCCTCTTGTCCCATTGCTGGGCACCCCCTGGTCCACCCTCTGCCCCCTCCCTTCAGGTACTTACAGACACATCATACCATTGTGGTGCTGGCAAGAGAAAGATGGAGGCAAAGGGAATGAATCCTCTGTTTGTTGCCTGATTTTCAGGAGGAGGGGGATCCCTTGTGCTGTTTCTGCAGGGATGTGCACCAGGCCTGCAGATTGGAGAGGTGTCCATGAGGAGCTGTCCTGTTGCTTGTGCATCCCAGGAGGAGGAGGAGGGTGCTGTGAGAGGGCAAGGTTTGCATAAACACAGAGCAGAGTTTCCCCCTCTCCCAGGTCGGCCCATCTCAGTGTTTACAGCACAAATCTTGCTTCAGGTCCTTTTGCATGACAGCTTTTCACAAAAAGTCCAGAAAAAAGTCCTGTTCTGCCTCAGAGTAGATCCTGAAGATTGCAGAAAACCAGTTGTGTGTCATCTTTAGATATGATAGTGGTTGAAATATTGTATCAAGGGTCCTGAGAGACACCTGAATAATGTGGTGTGATAACCAACGTGGCCACGTGTCAGAGAGAACAACTGACTGAGGAAGGGAACTGAGATCCAGAGCCTCAGTAAGCTGGATTTGTAGAATTTGTTAAGGCTGGTTTAAAGTCAGGCTGGGAAGGAAAGATGAGATCAGTGAATGCACTTGGTTTGAAACACAGGCAGGCTTGGCACTTTCCCACCCTCCAGTTTTTAATAAAATGAAAAATAAGATAACTCTGCTTGTACTTGGGCACAAACACCGTGCTCCTGTAGGGTTATTTCCAGTGAGGGTTTGAGGGGTGACTCTCATTTCACTTCCCTACCACATCACCTTCTTCTGATTGCCTTCTTTCAGGGATAAAATGTTCCATAATGATACATCCTGTAAGCAAAACTCTGGCCAGTTTTAATCAATTACAAGAATATTAGTAAGAGCCATGCCTGGGAAAGTCCTCCGAGATGTGTGGACTGGGCTCTTGCTGAGAAATGTTAATGGGTAATTACTGGATTGTGTTTAGCAGGGAGATACAGGTCACAGGATGGCTGCTGGGAGAGACTCATCCTTCTTCCAGTGATACAACTTAGCATCTGGATTTGCAGCAGATCTCCCCAAAGTGGTGTAATAAATGATTGAGGAGAGGATGAACACTGTGAACAGGGCAGATTTTAAGTTTGCAGGAGCTCCAGGTAGAAGCAGGTGCCTGAAGTAATTTAGAAAACGTCCTGTTGTCCTTCTGTGTTGGTGTCCTGAGCTTATTCTGAGGTCTGGGTGTTAGGAGGAGTTTAGAGGAATAGAAAGTGTCTTTGGTCAAACTCTGACCTACTGGAAAAGTCAGAAGAAAAACCTTCCAGTTGCAGAACTGAAACTGTCAAGCAGAGGTCAGTTATTTTGGCAACCAGTACTTTAGTCTGCACTGGCCATTGGTAATGAGATGATGATAAATCAAATCACCTGCTGGTTATGCACCCAAATCTAAGTTAGATCCTGGGATTCGTGGGGGCGAGAGGGGAGTTTTATTTTTCTGTGTATTTGTCCTGCAAGTTTGTGAGGGACGAGTGTTTGTAACGCTGTGCTGCGTTCCACAAGTCAGGTTTTGATACTCCCAGGCTTATGGGTGTGAGCCAGAGCATCCCATCCTGCTTCCTGAACGGAGTGCTGTTCCCAAAGCCATGGTGCTGCCCCGCAGGGAAGGTGAGGAGGGTCACTGGTGGGTGCTGAGCAGGGCCAGCTTGGGCTCAGTGTGCTGTCCTGCTGGTGCTGAGGGACCAAGGGAAGTTAATGGATTTCTCAAGTTTAAAAAGGGAGGGGGAAAAGCAGAAAAGGAGAACTGTGCATTTCTGTGACGATGTTCACGGGAAAACAAACTTGTCGTTTAAACTGTCCTGGTGAGATGGTGGATACACCTCAGTGCAGTGTTTACCACGAGGTTTTCTAGGTGTTTTCTTTTGGGAGCATCTTCATCTACTACAGGAGGATCTTTCTTTTCCCTTTAACCTCCCCTCAGCCTCTTGTGTCTCTCTTGAAAAGCAGACCACCATGGGAAGAGGGGCAATGGAGCGTGACCCGGCACACTGGCCCTTCAGAAGGCTATAAAAGGCAGCGAGTTCAGGCTGGGGTGTTGACCTTAGCACAGCCAGTTGCACCTTAAATAGATCAGATGAAAGTGCCCCTCACTGGAAGATGAACTGTGTTTGCTCCCGAACGGGGATGGTTGTTAGTTTGTGCTCGTTTCTCTGGTTATGGAGGAGTTGGAGTCACTTGTGTGTGGAGTTTCAGAAGAGACAGATGGGTGTGAAAGTGTCTGAAGTGCAAACATGAGAGTGACCAGCTCAAAGTAGGGTTTTCTGGAGCCTCTTGTGTTGCTCATTGGATGTTGTTGTGTCCCACCTCTCTGTTAGTTGTGCTTTGGGTGATGTTGTGGCATTGCCCTGGTTGTGTGTTGGCAGAAGGGAGTAACTGCTGGTGCCAACTGGTGGAATTGCCACAGCCTGGTTGATTTTGGTGGATCTCCAAGGCTTTGTGCCAGCTTTGGGCAACACCTCCCCTGTGTTTCATGCTTGTTATGAGACCTGTGCTTTGTGAGCACTTAATGGACGTGAAAAATGGGGTTTGTCTTGCTCAATGCACTGGTGCCTTGATGCTGCAGGCAGTGTAACTCTCACAGTGCCCCTTGGGCATAAAAATGTGGCAGAGGTTTGGTTGAGGGGGAGGGTTTAGAGGTGGGAGATGGAATCTCCTGTCCCTGGAAGCAGTGTGGATGCAGTGTTGGAGGTTGAGACCTCCAGGACCTGACCCAGGTCGTGGCAACCTGAGCTCTTGGTAACTCCAGAGGATGCAGAACATACTAGAAATGGCAAAGGTCAGTGCAGCCTCTTGGCTTTGATTAGGGATAGTTTTTAGAGATATTAATGCTGGGTTGATAAAGCCTTGTGATCAAGACAAAATATTCTTTCCCAAGTGATTCTCTGTTTCCCTTGACTCTCCTGTGGAGGTTCCCCTGCCTGCCTTGGCATGGTTGGTGTTTTTCAATGGGATGGAAGGCACTGGAAAACTGATTTTGAACCCCGGTGTGTTCCTGAGCCATTGTAGGTGTTCCCAGCCTGTTACGGTGCTGCTGCTGTCGCTGCTTTTCTGCTTCGTCCAGGTCATTGGTTTTGGTAGGAACGGCACAGGACAGTTGGGGGAGCAGGGGTAGTTTTAGTCCCTTGCCTGGTTTCAGTGATTAAATCCAATATAACCACAATCCCAGCCAGTGAATTCCTGGGGAAAACACCTCCCCTTTCCCAGCGTTGTCCACCACTAATGCAGTTTTCATGGCCAGCACAGCGACGTGCTTTGTAACTCCACTGGCTGCCGAGACCACTTGTCCTTCCTTGCCTTTCGGTGGCGAGGGCTTGGAGACACGAGTTGAGAGCTTGCTCTTCTACCAGACCCAGTTTCTTCACTTCAGTAAGATCCCATGTGGATCCAGGCTGGGGCAGGTGAGCAGTTTGTCCCCCTGCAGGACTGGGTTATCCCCGACCGGCGCCGCTCAGCATCTTCTCAGCTCCGCAACTTCCAGCGCCCCGGGCTGCGGTGATCCCTGTTCTCCAGCCAGACTGACGGTGGTCAGGGAGCAGCTGCTGCCTCTCACTGGATTCCCCAGGCCTGGCCTGGCTCGTCTTTGTACCGGTGGCCAAACAATAGTTGGTGCTGGCGGGGCCATGTGGCGCGTCACGTGCGGGGCTGTTGCTGCCGGGGTCCTTCCCATCTGTTCCCGGCTCTTTCTGGGTTATCCGGCGCGGGTCCAAGTCCTCACAGGCAGCCAGCTCCGCGTGGCCAGAGATTACAGAGCACTAACCTTCCTGGCAGGAGTTGGTGTGGCTTTGCTTTTTATGCAGATTAGCCATGTGCTTCTCACTTCAAGGCGTTTCCACAGGAAAAGACGTTTCCTGTGTTTGGTTCTGGGTGGGCGGCTCCGGCTCCAGTGCCGGCCGGGGCTGAGCCGGGCTTGGGAGAGAGGGATTACGGCGCGTGGCCCCCCCTTCCCCTTCCACCTCCACTGCTACGTCACCACAACACAACCACACGCGCTCTCATACTGTTGGTGTCATTCATTCAGTGCCAAGATTGCTTTAAAAAATTCCCTTGGCCCCAGTTCAAACAGGAGTACAGCTGGGATGTGTTAGATTTTAGGCAGTCTGCCCTCAATTTGAGATGAGTTATAAATAGCAGTGCCGACTTCCTTAACTACCACTCTCCGAGGTAAAATGCAGGTTAATGACTGTGGGAATCAATTAGGGCTTCTCTCGGTTAAACAGCCAGGAATGCTTTTTATTATTTTTTTATCACGAAAAACGGACAACGGAGCTGGTCAGGAAAAGGTTTAAGAGCCAAGGTGAGGGCTTAGGGCTTTTCTCTTGTTTTTTTGGCATTCTTATTTTTTGGGGGGGGAGGCAGATGAGGAAACCAGTTGTGGCCAACACCAACACCCCACATTTGCCAATATTGAATGATGCTGATTTGGAACTGGAGAGTTCAGTAAATGACTCTCCTTCCTTTTCTTCCTCTGGCCTAATAAAATAGAAATACGTAATAAGGTAATCGGGAAGGTCAGAATTCCATTTTTCTGTACAGCTGTGGAGGGTTTGGCTCTTGCTTCCAAAGTGGGATTTGCCTCTTCCCTTTACTCATTTTCCTGCTGGGACCAATAGCAAGTCCCCTCCAATTTAACCAAACTACTCATTCAAGAGGCCAAATTTCTCTTCTACCAGCCAAAATCTGAAAAGAATTGTTGTGGAATCCTCTTTTCTGCTTAAAGCTCTTTTTTTGTGGTTGGTTTTTTTTGTTGTTGTTTGGAAGAAGAGCTGATTTCCCTGTGCTGTTTCATTTTAGGGGTCTGACACCCTTCACATCACACATAGTGATTTGAAGAGCTTTTGAGCTCAGCAGTTTAAGCTCACTCTGGGCTTGCTGTTACGACCTCTTTAGCCTAGAAATACCTGAAATTTTCCCAAAAGCTCAGCAGTTTCCCTGGAGCACCAGCGTTGGGTCGCTCTCATGACACACAGAACCACCCAGCTCTCTTCTCAGAAGTTTGACTGGTGGCAGGACAATATTTTGCCAAGTTTTGGTACTTGACAGTGTTACACAACAGCAGAGATAGAGGGATTGAGGGAGAATAGAAGCAATTTCTATGAATGCAGGGAGGTGTAAGCAGGGGGTCTGGACTTCAGTGATCAAGGAGCAACACTTTCTCTCAATTATGTCTCTCTGTGGCAGGGCCTTTGCTTTTGAAGTGTAATCACAGTAATCTACTCCTGTGGTTTCCTATTGAAAGGATTTCCCATGTATCAGTCCAGAGAAGAATTTCCAGCCTTTTGCAGTCGGGAGTTTGGTATTTCCTTATTTATCCTGAAGTGTTCTTCGCGGGCATCGCTTCCTCTGGGCCCAGCTCGTGTGACAGGGGTACACAAAGGGGCTGTGCAGCCCCTCTGCTCCTCCCAACACCTTCACAGGAGCTCTTGGATCAATCCCCACATCCCTGCTTTTCAACCTCTTTTCTTTTCATGAGGCACATGTAGTTAAACTACCTGAAAGGACTGAGGTAGCAGATTCAAGGAGGCTTCCTGATGGTTGGCTCTTTGAGCCAGAGCAACAATACCAAGTGGAGAGCAGTTAAAGCCCCAAGTCAGCAAGAGAGGGATGTGGGATATTTTGAATTAGTGGGATATTTGGAAGGAGGAAACAACACGTTGCAGCGTTTGAGATGCAGCCCCGGGGAGCACAAATTAGCCTGTTGGCTTGCAGGAGTGTGTGTGTAGGAAATAGTTCCTTCATTAGAGATTAATTGGCGTTTACATTTCTTCTGTTGATAGAATTTTATCTGTAAGGCTGCAATTTAGATGCTCTTCATGTTTGTTTTTAGCATCTTCTCTGTGCTGGGGCCTGGTGGAAGGGTGGCAGTTTGAGGCACTGTTGTGTCCTCCTACGCTGAGCAATCAAGGTGATGGCTGGGTCACATCCTGGAAATATCTTTGGGGTTTGTGTTTTGGGTTTTTTTCTCTTCCCTCTCTTCTTTTTTTTTCTTTCTTTTAATGTCTGCATAAACAGTTCCAAAAGTTTCTTGGGAGTTTTTTAGCAGTCGTCGTGCTTCCTGTAGGAGTCACGAAAAAGTGAATCCTCACCTTGTTCCTCTCTTTCCTGAAGGAGATGGTTGGTGTTGTGGGTGACCACAGACAAGAAAATCAGTGCAGGAGGTGGCAGCATGTGGTGTGAGTGTATTTAAAAAAAAAAAGTAATAAAAAAAAAGAAAAATCCCTCAAAAGGAATGTATTTGAGAAGCTGCCTCTACAGGTGAGTTATAACCAGGAGGAAGCAAGTAACAGACGGAAAAGATGCTGAAATATTTAGTCAGTAAACCTCAAAGTTGCACTTTATCAGGTGGAAGGAAGGATGTGTGTGTTTGGGGGTGGTGAGAGAGAGGTTGAAGTCAAAAGCCAGGGGCTGGGAAACCTCCTGGTGGCCCTGTTTTTACATACCAAAGAAGATAATGTGTGGGGGGAGAAGATGTCAGTAATGTAAGGTGATACCCACAAGGCAGGACTTGGGGAAGCATTAGCAACAATTGCTGGGAAGATGTAAACACGATTTGCATCCTTTAGGGTGTGGGGGGGCTCCACATGGGTGCTCCATTCAGGACAGAGTCCTGCAGCTCTGAGGATTCCAACCAGAGCCATCAAAGAGCTCTTTTTTTTTCTGCCCCCATGAATGGGAGCTGCTTTTCAGAGCCTGGCACGGAACCCTCTGTGGGCTCTGGGTGGGGAGAACAGGGATCTGGGGCCTCCTTGGAGAAGGAGCCTGGAGTCCTGCAGCCTGTGTTACTCCTCAGCAGCAGCATCTGTGGTAACTGGAACACAAAACATGACATGCAACTTCTTCAGAACTGTTTTAGCATCAGTATGGAGGAGAACGGGAACATCAGCTCAGCTGAGCGTGGAAGGGCATCCAAAATCCGCCTCTGTAGGGAGAATCACAGCAGTGCCATGCACAGGGTCGTTTGGGAACAGGTTCCACAGGATGACAGATGCTGTGTTTGCAGGGATGTTTGCTTTACCACCCCTGACAGAGCTCAGGGAGCATCTGGACAAGGCTCACATGGTGTGACTCGTGGGGGTGTCCTGGGCAGGGAGTTGGACTCCATGATCCCTGTGGGTCCCTTCCAGCTCAGCATATCCTATGATTCTGTGGGTGTCTGCAGCTGGGCTGGAGTAGAGTAGAGGACTTGGACCTGGTTCTTAACTGATTTGTGCCATATTGGTGCAGGGAGCCCAGTTTCCATCGAGTGTGCAAGCCCCCCTTTTCCCAAGAACGGGGTGCTTTTCCTGCCATCCCCATTAAATCCCTCTCATGGCCCAGCTCCTGTTGCCCCACCAGAGCACCATTAACTCCCCGTGGTGCCCCTCTGGCTCGGTGTTGCTGTGGGCTCGGGGCTGAGGCTCTGCTGGCAGCCAAACTCAGCAGACAGCTGGTCAAACAAATGTTCACAGGGTCTGTGTGCTGGGGCTTCAAGCTGTGCTGGCTCTTGGGGTAGGATTTTCTGAAGTGTAGCATACTGCAAGAACTTTTTTTTTTTTTTTTATCCCTGGGAGGGTGGATTCTGCAAACATAAGTGAAATCCTGTTCTGGTCTCCGGGATTCTTTGGGGTTTCCAGCCGGAGCTGGCTGTGTGTGATATTTGCTTGTGCAGACTTGTAGTGCCACTCCTCAAGCACCTGAGCTCAGCAAGAGAGGGTGGATCTGTACAAATACCACCCCAGGGCTCGTGGCAGGAAGGGATGGTGTAATAGAGAGTCCATTGTCATGGTGATCTGGTGGAAAACATCTAATTGGTATTAGTTAGGTCACCAGGAGATCAGGGAAGGATTCCCATTCAGTCCAAGTGGTGGAGGTTAAGGACTGTGCTGGGATTCACTTAGAGGTCACCACGCCAAAACAGCCCTTCCTTTAGTGTAGGAATAACACTGCCAAGGTAAAAAAAAAAACAAAACCAAACCTCTGTTTTGAGGTTTATAGTCTTGAGGTTTATGGTGCTTTCAGGAAATCTGATTGACTATTCCCACCTCTTGGCTCCAGGCAGGGGTAGCACAGATTAGGAAGTCCAGGGAAAGTTGCATTTATTCTTGTCTCATGCTCTAAAGCTCAGGGAGCTGACTTTCAAGGCTGACAAATTTTTTTGTGTGCATCTGAATAAATTCGATTCAGAACTCTTTATTCTACAAAAGGCAGCAGGCACAAAGCACATGTAAAAAAAAATATATGCAAAAATGAAACTGCTGTGGATGTTGGTAGCACTGCCCGGTGTTACTACATCGGTGTGGATTAATTGAAATGCCTAAGTGTAAATTAACAGCCTGTAGTGTTTTGGGAGACCTTGTTATACGTGAAAGAAACAGTATTTCTTGTGAATATTTAAATTTCCAGCCTAAATTTACCTCGTTTTGGAATATCTGGACGTTAAACTACTGCCTGCTATGGGGAAAAGCTGCTTACACTGATAATTCATCTTTCTTAATGATCCTCCTTCCCTGTCCTGCCACAGGAGATATGTCAGCATTAAATGACTTCTCGTTGGGTTTGTTCTTGGCGAAACATCTGTGGGTTTGAAAGGACAGCAGGAATCCTGCTGTAATTCCAACTGTAATGTTGGGAGTTCAGCAGCTGGGAAGGGGGAGCTGAGCAGCTTCTTCCCTGCGCCGACCTGTTGATATTTTCTTCTGGGGTTTTTTTGGGAAGTTGGGAGCGATTCCTGCGAGTATCTGGATGTACATCACGTGTCCCAACTTGCCTTGCAGCCCTCGAGCCCGATGGATCAGATGGGGAAGATGAGGCCACAACCCTACGGAGGGAACAACCCCTACACACAACAGCAGGGACCTCAGGCGGGGCCACAGCAAGGACACGGCTACCCAGGACAGCCCTATGGGCCACAGACCCCCCAGAGATATCCCATGGGAATGCAAAGCAGGACGCAAAGTACGATGGGCAGCATCTCATATGCACAGCAGGTAGAGCACACCTGGTCTCGTGTAGTCTGTGTTACAGCAGGGAAGAGAACAACAAAGCGCCGCGTCTGCCGAAGGGATCGCGTTATTTCGGCAAAGCGGCGTTTCCTTGGGCTGCATTTTGCCCCCCACACCCGGGTCCAGGACCTGTGGGATCCTCCTCTCCAAGGGAAGCAGCAGCAGAGCAGTGAATCCAACAGGGGAAAAATAAATAGCGAGGGGAGGGAGATCCTCTTTCCGCTGTGCTGTGTTAAAGACACAGCTGTTCTTTGCAGAAGAAATGACTTCAGGTCAGTTTTGGCTCATTACATGATCCGAGTGGCGCCTGCTGGACTGTTTGCAGGATTCAAGAGACAATTCTTATTTATTTTTTTTTTTATTGGAGCAAGCAGTTTTTTTCCTTTCAGTTTTGAAGGGTGGTCAGATGGAGATCCCTAAAAACTTAGCTATTAAAATTTTGCTGCTGCCAAGAATAACGTCACACGCAAGTGACTTCTGCTGTTGTCTGGGAAATACGTAGGTGTTGGCATTTCCAGTACGTTCCCAGTTAACTGCTCTGCACAGGTTTCTGAATTTTTACTTCTTGAGCATAACCTTTGTGTGTGTGTGTGTGTTTGTGAAATACCTTTGTAACTGGCATAACTCCATCCTCTTCCTCTGCAGATGCCTCCCTACGGGCAGCAGGGCCCCAGCGCGTATGGGCAGCAAAGCCAGACTCCCTATTACAACCAGCAAAGCCCTCACCCCCAGCAGCAGCAGCCTCCATACTCCCAGCAGCCTCCATCCCAGACCCCTCACTCTCAGCCTTCTTATCAGCAGCAGCAACAGCCTCAATCCCAAGCTCCGCAGCTCCAGCCATCGCAGCCGGCGTATTCCCAGCAGCAATCCCAGCCGCCCCATCAGCAGTCCCCGACTCCGTACCCCCAGCAGCAATCCACAGCCCAGCAGCACCCCCAGAGCCAGCCCCCCTACTCCCAGCAGCAGTCACAGTCACCCTACCAGCAGCAGCAAACCCAGCAATCGGCTTCCTCAGCCCTCTCCCAACAGTCCTCGTCGTACCCTCAGTCCCAGCCGCCGCAGCCGCAGTCTGCGTATTCCCAGCAACGCTTCCCCCCTCCTCAGGTGGGTCATCTCCTGCTTTTTTTTGTTTGTTTGTTTGTTTTTTTAACCTTCTGCAAGTGATTTTTATAAAAAAAAAAAAATAAAAAATTGGGCAAATCCTTTTGATTTGTGAGTTAAAATCAGTTAAACGAGTCAACAAGTTGGGTGGGAGGGTGTGATCAGAGCTGGGCCGACTTCTCTGGTGTCTCAGGTGTGGTGATAAGCCTGAGAAAAATGCTGCTGGTTGGCAATTCAGGAAGAATTTGTTCATGGAGAGGGTTGTCAGGCACTGGAATTGCTCAGGGAGTCCCCAGTCCCTGAAGGTGTTCGGGGAACAACTCGGTGCTCTGGTCTGGTTGACAAGGTGGGGATTGGTCAGAGGTGGGACTCGATGACCTTGGAGGTCTTTTCCAACCTCAGTGGTTCTGTGAGTACCAGTGTAAAGGATTCCACAATGGAATGGCTTTCACCTGCAGTTCTCCAGGTGGTCCCAGAGCTACTTGTTTTAGCACAGTGGCAGAGCACAGTTTGCAGAGCGACACGAGGGTGGTGATTGGAAGAGTTTGCTCTTAAATGTAAAACTTGGCTTTAGGGAGGAGAAACAAAGCTGGCTGGGACCTTTCAGCAAACACTGCCACGCATCCAAGGCAGCTGTTGAAAAGTGGAAGGTTTTAATTGACTTGCCTTGTGTATGTAATGAGGTGCTTGGCGAGACGTTAGAAGGTGAAGAAGTGAAATGAGAAGATCCCAGGACAGCCTCTGATCTCTGGGATCTGTTGCAAGGGAAAGCTGGAGAATTACTGTTCAGTCATGATTTAGACTTGTACTCCCAACTCTGTAGCAGCTGGGCAGTGTTTGTGTGCAAATCTTTGCTGTCTTACCTCCTGTTTTGATCAAATGTCACCGAGGGAACACAAATCCTCCACCATGTGAGAACGTACCAGAGTGATTCCAACAGAAGCTTTGTTGCATTCCTATTTGTATTTTTTTTTGGTGTTCCTTGATGTTTCAGGAGTTATCTCAAGACTCATTTGGGTCCCAGGCATCATCTGCTCCCTCAATGGCTTCCAGTAAAGGGCAAGAAGACATGAACTTGAATCTTCAGTCCAGACCTTCCAGCCTGCCGGTGAGTGGAGGGAACGGGGTGAGGGCAATCAGAAGCACAGCAGGATAAATTAGCACTGGTAGTATTCCACATGGAAATGGGAATGATAGAGGCTGCCTGTGCTTTTTACTAAGTCATTAGCTTCTGGCTTCCCACTGGAGATTGAATGTAATTTACAAAAGTAATGGATTTGAGAGGGAAGTTTAACCCTGAGTACTCTGCTCGGCAGGTTCTACCTAAAACATTTCATTTTTGGAGCTGTCTGTTTGCAGTGGCTGAAGTACCTGACCTCTGTCAGAGTAGGACCTGACTTTCAGGGGAAACTGTCTCATTTTTATTTTGTTTTCCTGCTCCTTAGCTCATTGTGGCACTAGTGGTTGGCAGCCAGGAGCACCATTCCTTTTCTGTCTCGTTGGATCCTTATATTGCTGATTTAAGCTTCTTTGGTCCAATCTGACTGAACAGTTGGTGAAAAAGACAAGTTTATTAGTACCTGGAGTGAGGAAGATCAGTCCCATGTAGCTCCTTCCTTGACAGATGGAGAATTATATTTCCTTTTGCATCCTAAATCTGCTTGCTGGATGTACAGTGACCAGTTGGGGATGAGATTAGTGCCCAGTGTTCAGCAGTTTTTGGACCAGAGTAGTTTGACTTTGGGTTAAAGCATCAAGAAAATGGAGAAGGATTAAAAGTTTAGATTAGTTTGCACAACTTGGTCTGTGCCTCTGACTTGGAGGAAAAGTTTGGAGCTGCTGAGTTCTGATTTTACTGGTTGCATGAATTCTACCCAGTAGGAAGTGAGTGAGCTTTTATTTTTTTATGTAGCCACTGGCTAAGTCAGTGTTTGGAGCTGCAGTTGGATTGGCCAGAGGAGTGAGCTGTGTGTATAACCAAGTTATTTTTGCTCCCAGCAATGAGAACAGCTTTGTTGTGAGCCCCTTGAAATAATTCCTTTGGATTGTGGGTACAAATTGTCACCCAAAATACAGAGTGATTCTAGTTCTGACCACCTAATGGGAGTAGTTGTGGGTTGTTGCCGTTTTCTTCCCTCTCTTATTTTTTATTTTTTTTTTTTTTGCCTTTTGGACCCTGCTTACAAAGATTTAATTTGTTCTGAGGCCTGGGGGAAAAAAAAATCTTTTAAAATAGCATGTTTCTTTCCACTCTGCCTCTCCACAAGTTCTTCCATGTGACCCATCTTCTGGCGAGGAACGTTGGAAAAGTGAAGTGAAGTAATTGAAGAAATTGCTGTAGCTTGGAACGGTGGGAAGTCCTGTTCAGTGGCATTGTTGATGGAGCCTTCCTGAACCCTACTGATCCCCCTGACTTGGATTATAGGAATTTGTAGCTCTGCTTCTCAGAAGTGGCTCCTTCTCAGCACCAAGTGGGAGTTTGTTTTATACCTTGTGGTTAAATATATTTGGCCCTTTTCAAGTTGTCCCTTCTCCCAGGCAGTCTAAGAAAAGGAATTCATCTCTGCTGCAAGAGTGAAGGAACCCAGGAATGGGGGAATAAATGGTTTTCCTGGCCTTATCACCAAATAATTTGCATTTAAGAAATCCAGCAGTCTTCAGCTTACTGTTGTATTTTGGGCCTTTTCTTTCTTGGTAGGCAAAACTCAAAAAAAAAAAAAAAAGAGGCTCCCTGCAGAAAAATCACTTTTATTCTTGTACTTGTTCCACAATTCCTTCTCACCTGGTTTGGATCTTGCAGGACAAGAGCAGCCACCAACTGAGAAAGGCCTCAGACAGGGATGCTGTGGGGTGGTTTAAAGGCAGGACCTCTGAGATGCTGGAAGCCAAATCCTTGTTTTCAGTGATCAATCTCCTGCCCAAAGTTTGGCCTGGGGATGCTCAGGAGCACAAGAGCTTCATGGAAGTGCACCATCAATTTCTTTTTATCTTCCTGATATTGCTCAGTCTGTCTGGTTTAGAAGTTTTTATCCTGCTCAGGAGGATTCCTAGATCCCTGTTTTGCCATTATGGATGACTTACAGAAGCAGAGTTAGTTTGTGGGCTTTTAATTTTTTTTTTTTTCTCTCCTAGTTCTGAGCCCTTTTCCAAACCTCAGTGGGCACTGTGGAATTGCTCACTGGGTATCTTGGAATCAGGGCAAATCATGCCATGCATCATCTTTAATTAAACATGTATCAGCCCCAGCAGGAAAAGGAGGTTCCTGCTTTTTGGGTTCTTGGAAGAAAGTATGAAATTTATGTATCCAGTGCCTTTGTGAGGCCTTTACACATTGATATTGTAGATCAATGTTCACTTTGGAATTCTAAGCAATATTTCTTTGGCTGATCCATCACCCTTTCAGGAGGTGGTGATCTCCTGGCAGGGACACTATCAGGTTGTTCAACTCCTGTGGCTTTACAGGAGGGGCCTGAGGAATGTCACGTTGACTGTTCTGGGTGGGGGCTTCAAGATCCCTTCCCAGTAATGATTTCTGTGCCACTGACTGAGCTCATATGAGCTCACTGATGCCTTTTAAAGAGGAATGCATCCCTGTGAGTGTCCTGGCTGTTCTTCCTTCCTGTAGCAGGCAAGGTGAGGAATTTCTATGTAAAATTCCCTGCTTCCCAAGGGAACCTCTGCCAGGATTGCAGCCAAACCAAACTTAGATTGCAATTGCATGGGAGAAGTGAAGTGCAGTCTTTTGTGTCTGGGTGTAACAGAGGAATAGTCATCCTTAGGATAAAACCATTTCTCCCAGGAGATTCCCAAGTCTCTTCTCCTTAGCAAAAAAAAAATTCCTCCTGGCGAGTGTTACCCAGTTTATTTGGTGTCTTTACCGTTTGAAGTTTGGCTTCTGAGGCTGAAGGAGTCAAACATTTCCAGCTCTGAACTGCCCTCAGTCATGGAAGGTGCTGGCAGCAAGTCTGGGAGAAGCAAATTGGGTGCTGGAACATCCCTTTGGGTTTGGATTTCAGATCAGTTCTGCTGCAAAGTTCTTTGGAGTTTCAGGTTTGTTGGGAGGGATTTTGTGTCTCACTGTGGAATGTGGAACGTGGAACTTTGCCCCAGTCTCTGGGGCTTTGAAGGAGTTGGGGGCAAGTTCCTGATGGCTTTGAGATGGATGAGGGCTGGAGGCAGCTGTTCCCACCAGGCTGTTCATTCCTTCCCAGCCACAGCTGGGTATCTGTGGTGTTTGAGCTTCCAGGTTAGCCCCAAAAGCCATTTTTAAAGCAAGTCTGTGTGCACTGGCTTATATTTGCTTTTCACTGGAGCTGCTGGGATTTCTTCAGTGAAGTTTTCCTACATGTGGAGCCCAAAACCTGTGTGAGAGGTGTTTCAGCATTTCAGTAGGAAAGGTTTTGCTTAGAGTGGGACTTGGGGCCAAACCAGGAGGGTTTTGGAGGTCCTGACACTGCAAGGTTATGTTTGAATTTTTGTGGCAGCAAACTGGGACAGCTTGAGCAAAAGTTCCAGAATTTCCTCCCCAGAATGTCCTTAGTTTGGTCAGTGTACTGGATATTCTGAGGGAGAAACCCTATCCATGTTCTGGGCAGTTTATATTCATCTTGCTGTAGAGTGGGAATACTTTCAACTTCAGTATTTTGCACTATTGGAAAACTGTTTGGTTTATTAGTGGTGTTTCACTTCGGTTCATGTCTGACTTTAAGTCTGGAAAGTGTCTTGTCAATGGTAGAAAGGATTATAACCAGCTGAAAACATTCCTGATCCATGCTTAACTTCCAAACCTGCATTTTGGCCTTGGGTCTCTGCAGGGTGGATTTAACCAAACTAGGATTTGTGGGGAGGGGAGAGGAATGAGGCTGCAGAGTTTTGGCAGGGCCTGTCTGTGAACATCCCCAGCAGTTGTGGGGTGGTTTTGGTTTGATTATCTCTTCCTTTCTAAGTCAAGTAGTTACTGAATTTGGACCCTGGAGGTTGTCACGGAAGCACAATTTGAATTTTCCATTCTTAACAACTGGTCATTTCAGCTTGTGCTCTGGGAGTGCTTGAAGTGGAATAAAGTTGAGCTCTGTCAGCTGCGTCCCCTGACCTGGAAATAATCAATGCAACAGGCTGAAATGCAGCAAAAAACTGTCTCAGAGCTGCTGTGGAGGGAGGGAGGAGCAGCCTGTTCTTTGAGCTTAAAATGAATAATTTTGACAATTTTTTCAGGGGAGAGGGAGAAAGAGCCTTTTATAGTTGAATCTGCTGGTCACTTCAAGTACTTTTTTTTTTTTCCCCTCTCCTTTTTTCTCTTTCCATATGGGACTTCCTGCTTCTGTTTGGTTTGTATTTGGCCTTTTGAGCTGGTCTTATTGCTTGCCTTAGGAGAGGGATTAGCAGTGTGTGCATTTCAAAGCAGGGCAGTGCTGTGGGGCCTGGGCAGCACAGTGGATATGCAGATAAACCCACCAGCACCCCCAGGCTTTTCCCCAGGAGCACAAGACCCGAAATTCTGGTGGTGGATGTCCTTGCATTCCAGTCTGTGCCGAAATTCTGGTGGTGGATATCCCTGCATTCCAGTCTGTGCCGAAATTCTGGTGGTGGATATCCCTGCATTCCAGTCTGTGCTGATCTGAACGTTAATAACGGTGATGGGGTAGTTAAAAATGTGGTTTTCCCTGGTCAGTGCTCCTCTGCCTGAGATTTTTTTGAGTCTGTGGCTGTGGCCACTGTTGTGTGGTTTCTTGAGAAGGTTGTACCCTTCTCCCCCTGCCCCCCCCCGCCCCAATTTTTTACATCTGTCTAATAGTGCAGAGCACGGGGTGCTGCTCCAGAGCCACCCTGACCTTCCAGCCGCTCCGGTTTCCGGGGTTGCTTTGCTGTGCGTCCATGTGGCGATTTTCTCCTCTCCCACCCCTTCCTCTGGGTCTGAACGGTGTTCGGGGGGGGGAACTCCCCACCCCACACCCCACACCGCACTGCCTGGAGCCCGTCACCCTCTCCAGCCGCGAGCATCCCCTCGGAGCTGCGCCGGAGCTGCGCTATGCTCGATGCCGGGCTCGTTTCCTGTTTCTATTCTGGTCTGGAGCAGCTCAGCTCTGCTTCCTGCCCGCCCGCCTCGCTCAGATTCCCCGAGCCCCCGGCCCTTCCTTCGCTTCCCAGCCATTCCGACCCGGCTGGAAGCGGAGCCGGCGATCCCGGAGCGGGTGGTGGGAGCGGCCGGCGGCTCCCTCGGCACGGAACGCGCTCCTGTTCTTTTCCCCTTGTCCTTCCAGGCCCGGCCGCAGTGATTAGGCAGGTCGGTGCTGCAGCAGGAAATCGCTGCAGGATGACCAGTTCTGGTCTCAGATCCCGAACAATGCTCCGTGTTCCGTGGCCGGAGGATCCCGAGCCGCTCCCGCGCCGTGGCCGGAGCTCAGACCTCGCAGGGTGACCCTCTGCTCTCCTCCTTGTGGGGCTGGGAAATCATTTTTTTTTTTTCACTTCCTTTTTGCTGCTGATTTGGTGTCATTGGAGACCCTTTAAAAGGGGTGGAAGCCTCTTGTCAGTGTGGTGTTGGACGTAGGATCCTCATCCTCTTCCCTTTCCATCAAAACTTAACCCTGCCAGAGGTCTCACCCCGTGCTGGGGAGGGAGAGTGTTGGTGTGACCTTCATCTGCTGTGTGGAGCAGTTGCAGGGGTGAAAAAAGGTGTTTAGCACGGTGTTTAAGCACTGCCACACCTGAGCTTTTGCTCTACAGGAATCATTTCCCTCTTGAAATCTTAATATTGATTTGTCTTGGAGATGAGTGGGATCATAAATGCCATGGAGAAAGCTCTTTCCACGTGGTGCCCAAATGTGGGGCATGGCAGGAATCCAAGGCTTCGGCTGCCCCGTGCCCTTCCCACAGCCAGGATGGGCTTGGATGGGTCATGCCAGGATTCCAAACCAGCCCTGCTGTTGGAGGAGGAGCTTTATGGTTGGTTTTATTACAGTTTTGAATTAGGTCTTACACAGGAAAACAGAAACCTTTATTTAAAGGGGGGGGGGGAAGGTTTAATTTCCTGAAATGACAAGCAGTGACATCTCTAGGAATTGACTGTTCTGGCACCCTGACCCTGAGGGGAGCACCGGGCAGACGTCAGTGCCTGGCCTGGGCCAGGTTTCCATGGATATCTTACCTCTTCCCATGCACATTCCCTGCTCAGAGCCAGAGTGAGAGGAGAATTTCCTTGATTCTTTCCAAACATGTCTCCTGTGTCTCCATCCCACATGGATCAGTGGTACCAGGGCATGGGGGTGGCATTGCAGAAAGGAGCTTGATGGGAGGGGGTTTCCCTGGAGATGCTCCAGTGTCAGGGGCTCAGCCCTGTTGCTCCATCTCCACCTCCCCACAGGTGTGACAGACTTTGGGAAGGAGCTGCCAGCTTCCAGCTGTCTCTTAGAATCATGGAATAGTTTGGGTTGGAAGGGACCTTAAAGCGCATCTTGTTCCAGCCAGTGAAACAACCACCAGGATTCATCAGGCTTGCAAATAGCAGAGACCTTAGAAATCTTGTTCCCTCCTAAAACCTTCCTTCCTTCCGCTTTTTCAGAAATTAGTTGCATCACTGTTAATTGTCTCAGAGGCTGATAAGAATACTAAAAGCTGATTTATCTTAAAATCCAAAGTATTGGATGAGCAGGGGCCTTTTGAATTTGGTAATAATTTCAGCCTCCTGCCTTTGCTGTACCTCGTTGCCCACCCTGACTCGGGTGGTTGGCGCCGGTGGCACAATCACATGCTGGGATGACTAAATGCTTTGGAGTCCAAATGTGTGGAACACATCAGAGCCTGGAAAGAGCCTTCCAGAGAAGCACTTCTGGGGAATGGGAATATCCTCATGGCTGGCAACGAGAGGGTTGCTTCCTGCCTCTTCCGTGATTCCGTGTTTTATGTGATCTGGGGTTCGTCTTCGGACTGAAGGAGGAGGCTTAAAAACCTCTGGATGGAAGACAAAAGCTCTTTGAATAAATGGGTTGTGGTTTGGTCAGCTGAGGCCTGTACTAATTTCCCTCCTGCACTTGCCTTCCCAAGACCAACCTTTCCAAATGATGGGATCAACTTGTAGGCTCCTTAATCCCCTCACTGTCCAGAAAACCAGTAAGATCATCCTCTGGTCCTGCTGCCATGTTGCTGCTTGTTGTGCCTGGGATCCTCCTGCTTCATTCCTGCAGCTTGTTTTGGAGTCAGTGTTGCTGTAGAAGCTGGAGGTTTTATCCTTTCTCTTCCGGATGGATTGGAAAACTTCTGGGATAGCTTGAAGTGACGCTGCTCTGCCAAGCAAAATCCGGCATTTACCTCCTGCCTTGGGTATTTGGTGTTGTATCAACATCTGGATAAAGCTGGGAGTGCTTTTAGCAGCTGAGCAGCCTCCAAAGGGTTAAATGGAAACTCCTCTGTCCATTTTTGCTGTTGCACCTCCCGGGCTCCTGTGGAAGAGCTCAGCACCCAGCGCTCTCCGGGTGGGAATGCTGCCCTTCCACATGGCGGGCTTTCCCTTCAGCGACATCTTGTTCCGTGGATGAATCACGTTACTCCTTCCCCACTTTGTGCTGCAACTACAGCTCTGAATCTCCGCTCTCCGAAGACCGAGAAGATGAGATATTTTTTTTTTTTTTTAGTCTGCTCAGCGCTCGGAGAGGGTGAAAAACCCTCTTGCCCTCCATTTTTTTTAATATATTTTTATTTTATTTGGAGGGAGAAGAGAAGGAGGGGTGGCACAGGGTATAGGAGCAGGAGATGTGATTAAAGCTCCTGCCGAGTGGATCTGTGGGAGTGGAGTATCGACCTCTGAAAAATCAATGGCTGCTGCGGTAGCAGTGCCGGCTGTTCCGCCAGGCTCCCATTGCAGGAATGTAGTAAAGCCAGCAGCACTTCCCTCTGTCCTCCTCCCTGCTTTATTTTGTACCTGCTCTCTGCCAGCAGACCAGACTCACCTAGATTTACTGAGCTGGATTAGAACAGCAGCTTATTTTTGCAGTCAGACTAAAATTCCTCGTGTGCCACCGAGCCCCTCCTCCTGACAGCCTCCTCTCCGAATGCTCCTTTCCCTGCAGTGCAGCTCGAGCCTGCAGCTTCTCCCAGTTTGTCTAAAGCCAGCCTGGAAGAATGAGCTTTTCAGCTTCCTTTTTTTGAGCAGGGAAACTGCAGGAATCTCTCTGGCATGTTCTAGTCCCCATCTTGGGTTTGTAATTGTCAGCACTGATGCCTGAGAGGAGCTAAAACTCCTCGGAAGGGGAGGGAATATGGACCCTGTGGCACAGGTTGAAGCCTTGCTAGTGTTGCCTCCCTAATATTTGTTTTAGTGGGCAGGTGTTTTCCCCTTGAAGTTGTAAAGTCTAGCACTTATTTCCTCTCCCCAAGGACTGAGTGGATGAGTAAGTGGCACATAAGGACTCGAAGGTCCTTATGGCACCTTCAGTTTTGTACCAAGATCTTGATTTTTTTTTTTTTTCCCTTTTGCAGAACCTGAGAACTGTCTGGTTTCTTGTTGCTCATACCAGAGGTTGAGCTTCCAGGGATGTATCTGAGGGGCCAAACCCAGTGATTTCACTGCATAAATAAATCCCTTTGTTCCTCCTGATTGCTGATCTTGTCCCATTTTGAAGTGGGATGCAAGAGAAGAGGCAAGGCCATGAATTTACAGAGTTCCATAAAACATGAAAGTGTAGTGGGCAGCTTGTGCTGGCTTGGCAGTGAGCTTCCTTCTGGGAATTCCCAGGAGATTTTGAGCCAGGATAAAGTCATCCTTCCCTGTTCAATTTAAAACCAAGCTTTTCAGCTCCTCACAGAGTAAGGGGTAAGAACCACATGGCAGTGGAGGAAGCTGTGCATGGTCAGGGGTCACTGGCTCATTTTGCTGGGCTTTGGTTATATTTGATTAGTCTTTAGTCATCTTGGGCAGCTTGGGAATGTGGATGGACA
>JAWWLV010000070.1:5686957-5712400 GCA_035041135.1 Platyrinchus mystaceus
TGGCTCATTTTGCTGGGCTTTGGTTATATTTGATTAGTCTTTAGTCATCTTGGGCAGCTTGGGAATGTGGATGGACACGTGTATGAGCACAGAATCAGTAACAGGTAAACTGGCAGATTAAAAAATACGGGGTTTTGGGTTCTACCCCTCTCTTCCCAAAGTATGGCAGGGGACAGAGCAAAGGGGAACAGAGTGTTGCCAGAAAGGTTCTAGGTGTGGTGAGGGGTTTTACTGGAAAGGCATCCTGGTCTGTCACATGTGTAGAACCCTCAGGTTGGCTTTGCCAGGTGTCCTCTTGGATGTGCTGTGTGGGTGTGTGGTGTGAGTGGAGCACGGGGAGGTCTCCAGGCTGCTCCCTGTTGGGACACAGCGCTTTGTGGAGCATGAGGTGCAGGATTCAGTTGGCCTGTGCTGCTATCCATGTCCCCAAAATAGCAGGGAGATCCTGCCAGTCAGCTGTGTGATTGTTGTGATAGAGAGAATTGAGGTATTTTGGGTGTGGAAGTAAAGGGGGAAGGAAAGGACAAGGTTGTGATTTTTAAGTGTTGGTAGTTCTTGAGTCAGTGGAAAAGCAACTGCAGAGAGAAAGAACTTGTAATAGAAAGTGGGGATTTCAATTAGAGGAATAAAGAGGCCTTTTCCCTTTCAGAAGGAATTGAGGAATACATTTATCCATTGTTCTCTGGTCTTGCTTGTGAGCATCTTTATGGAAATAACTGGCCTTACAGAATTTATAAGCTGCACCACATGCTCGTCTCCAGACCATAATTTCCTTGAGTGCTGTCTGGTGATCTGATAGCGCTGGATCATTCCACCCTGCCTGAGCTCCTTCCCTCTTCCCCCACACTTCCCACGTGCACTGAGGCTGGGGATGGGCAGGGAAGGCTATTCCATTTGCTTTCTGGTCAGTCTTCCTGCTCTTCCAGATCAGTGGGGTGGGCCAGAGCGGAGCCTTGAATCTCTCTTCTCCTCTGGGATTTTATTACCTTGATCTTAAGTATTTCTCGCCGTTTCATCTTTTTGTTTGTTTAACAAATGAGCTCATATCAGATAGTGGGGTGGTGGTTCCTCTTGTCAGATAAAAGAACCCCGGCTGTTTCCAGCACAAACCAACCCCGCTCCCTCTTGTCGGCCGTGCCGGGACTCGCAGCCCTTTCCCTGGGATGGATGAACTCCCCTGCCCCCCCTTCCTCCGGGGAGCAGATTGTGCAGATTCCAGGCATGGGTTTGTTGTGGTGTGAAAGGGAGGTGTTGCTGCTGAGCCCTTGTTTGTCAGCAGCACTGACAGACCCGTGCTGGCACCGGCCAGGCTTGGGCATCCAGTCGCAGCTGGAACGGTTATCGTTCCAGGGTCCCCGTGGGCTTCCGCTATCAGGTCACATCCCAAAATAACACTGGGCAGTATTTCAAGCGAAGAAACTCAGGCTTTTGGGGCTGCAGCCAGCCTGGAGTGTGAGATTCTGTGTGAAATAGTTGGAATCCCTCCAGCGTTTTTGATCTGCATGGCAGATGAGCAATAAAATGCATAAAAAACACATTGGAAACACGTGAGGAAATTCTCCAGACCCTGACGTTTCCTCTGAGTTGGCAGAGTTACTGCTGCTGAGCCTCACCTCCTGTCTCAGCTCTGTTGGCTGTGCTGGGGGAGGAGGGAAGGGGAGAGCCCTTCTCCTGCTGCTGCTGTGTCTTTCCAGGTCTCCTCCTGATGCTCCGTGGGAGGCAAATAAAACCTCCCAGGCCCTCTCCTCTTGGGCTTCATCCAGAACCCACCGACGGCAGCAGCAGGTCTCCATTATTTCCAGGAGGTTTTGGTTTTTTTAAGGCTTCTCTGCCTTTAAAACAGGCTGGAGAGAGTTGGAGAGATGTTGTTTCCCCCTGGTTTTGGGGATATCAGAGCTGGAGGGTGTCTTTCAGGTTTAAGTTTAAAGCTTGATGCTTGGTGTCCTGAGATAACTTGATAGGAGGAAACCAGTTCCTCACTGATGAGCTGCTTGCCCTCAGACATTCCAGCCCCTGTTTGCTCCTTTCCCTTGCAGGAGTTTCCCCTCTGAGAAACTCAGTCCTGAATAACACACTCAGAAAATGCTGCTCTGCTGGCATAACCCTTCTTTGCTGGGAAATGACTTTATTGTTGGAATTCATAAAACTTACAGATCTTTAGAGGTGAAAGTCACTTTATGAGTTACTTTATTTTTGTGGTTGTGTTTCAACTCCTGTCCCAACAGCCATGAAAGGGGGATGTGTAATTTACTTTTAACTCATTTAAACTGATAATGTTAAGAGTCTGATCCACAGCTAAAGGTCTGCTGTTCCTCTGTGGGGTCCCTGATGGTATGTCAGCAATGCAGAGGGGCCCTCACTCTCTCAAAACCCACCCAGTATTCACCTGCTTAATTAAAACTGGATGTTTTTCAATGACTTATGCTTTGATGCATAGAATGGTCAAAGACATCAGCTTCAAAGATCATTATCTAGTTACTTAGGAGGTAATTTTCAAACAGATTTTAATGCTACTTCATCTTATGTCTTGCAGATATTTTCATGTCTGGCGTTACCAAGTCTTCCCCTCTTAGTCTGCCCAGTTCATGTATGAATATTGCTCAGACCATGGAGCAGACAGTGACCTCCACACATCCTGAGGTCCTTCCATCCAAAGCCTTCTCTCTTGCCTCTTGGAGAAGCACTTACACTCCTGATGAAGGAAGGAGACTCACATTTCACTTTGCATCCTCGCTCTGTATCTGTCCTCTCATGCCAGTGTTTGTCTCAGATGTACATTGATGTGTTGTTTGTTTTTTTTTTTCCTTTGAGCCTAAAAATCCCTCATCTCCACAGCTCTGGGCTCTGCCCCTCTGCTCCCAAGGTTTAGCTGCTCTGAAATTCCACACCACATCAGCTCATGGTGGTGGGGATTTTAAAGCTGCAGATGGGTCTGGCCTCCAACTTTCATTTCAGTGATGAGGAAAACGGTGTTTGGATGCATTTGGTGGCTCAGACTAAAACTACCTTAATGTATTTAAGGGACATACCAGTATTTCCATCCAGTTTTAGGCTGGGCTGACTTGTTTCTGGACATTCTGATCCCTTCATTGACTCTGAGGGGAATCTCATAGTGTGTCTTGTACTGGGGGCTGCAGTTGGATGCAGTGGGTCTCAGGGAAAGGACTGTTTTGCTCTTGATTGTTTGTGTTGGTTTTGATGCTTTTTAATGCAAAATGTTGGAAATAATGTTTCTTTACTCCCACTTCAGATGGTTTCTGCAGTAGGAATGTGGGATTTATCAAAGTTGTCCGGGGAAAAACACCCAAATAGCTGCATGAAGGAGCTTTTGATGCTACAATAGGAAAGTAGTGAAAATTGCAGGAGATCTCAGACACTATTTTTAGGCTTTTTCTGCAGTTTTTTAGCTTTCATTGAGATAAAACAAAGCTTTTTTTTTTTTTCCTCAGGAAGATAATACTTGAGCAGTAAGCAAATGTACCTCTGAGGCTGTGGTGCAGGAAATGAGCTCTCCAACAGAAGCAGTGATGGAAGGGGAGGGAGGACACGCATGAACCAAGTCATCCCACCGAGTGACTGGGGTTTTCAGCTCCAGTGTAGCATTTGTTAGAAGCATTTTGATTAAATTCCACTAAAGTAGAGGAGATTTCCCCACTGCAGCAGCTGAGGGTGGTGCTGATGCCCAGCTCTCCCCTCTGTCCCGAATGTCACTGTCCCACAGGGGTGGTGAGGTGGTTGGGCATCTCCCAGGTTGGTTTTTATTCTTCTGTGACTCCACTCTGCTTCCAGTCTTTACCATCCTCTTCCTGGGATGTGGTGGCCTGTTGTTCACCAGCTTTGGATGACAGGGATGTGCTGTGAGAGCCTTTCCACACATCACCTGGCAGACAGGTGTTAGGAGTGATAGCTCTGCTCCCAAAGGCTGATAAGCTGCAGTGTCTCGTGTCCCAGCTCCTCCTGCACTGCTGGAGCTGGGAAGACGTGACCTGAACTGCTGCTGAACCAGGAATTGTCCAGTCAGTGTAAATGAGAACGGGGTGTCCAAGTGATTTATCAGTTGGCTCAGCCTTTCTGTGTGAGGTTTTAAATGACTTGGGCTCTGCTGGTGCTGCTCAGCTGAATTCTCTCTGGGGGGAGATGATCTGTGATACCTTCAGGGCTCAGCCCAGAGTCTTTCTGATCCAGGGTTGATTACTCTGGAAGACTTATGAAGGACAGGTGAAGTCCTGGTAAACTCTGATCTCCCACTTCTTCACCTGCCAGTGATCCTTTGAACCTCTGGCAGAGATTTTATCTTATCACTGGAATGGTTACAGCTTCCCAGCTTTCTGTTCAAATATGCCACCACTTCCTCTGGCTTGGGCTGTTCCTGACTCATTCACTGCAGGCCAAGCCTGAACAGCTGATGCACCTTGTTATCAACCAGCCAGTACAACTGGGCATGTTGGATCTGCCCATCATCTTCTTGGAATTATCTCCATTCTCACACTTGCCAGCTGATTTCTGATGCTGTCACTTGGCTGCTGTGGCAATTGGAGGTTTCAGCTGTCTCAGGCTTTTTTGTGCTTTTCTTCTCCCAAGGTGGATACATGCAGGAGGAGAAGGGTGTTTTCTAGCCTTGCCTTCAAGAAAAGCTGAACTTTACAGGTTGATGCAGTAACTGCTAATTTTTGCTGTCCTTGAAGAAAGGGAAGTGGGAACCCTGAAGAGTATTTTATGGTTTTCTTTTAAATCTCTGTTTAGTTTGTTTTTATCCATCTCAAGTGAGTAGTTTCCAAGCTCATAGGAGGTTTATGAATTAATTATGGTGAGGCAGGAGTTTTCTGTCTTTCAGAGGCTGAGCCACATTTCTCTTCCAAGCCACGATCACATGGACTGTCTCCCGTGTTTGCAGTTTTACGTGTGCTGTTGATGCATTCTTTAATTTCCCACCTCTAAACTGAATTTAAGATAAAGCAAGTAGGAGAATTAGCCAATTGTTTGGACCATCAGCAAAGCAACCCAGGAACTCCTGGGTTCAGACAGGCAGCAGGATAAGACATGTCTGGCAGTTACCTCAGTCTGCAGCAGCCTTTGGTGCTGACAGTAACATGAACTGAGTTCATTGATTTCTGTTTGTAACATGCCTAAGGGAGAAACGCTCTTCCTTAGTGGGATGTGAGAGAACAGTCCCATGTCTTTGTGTTTTAGCCTGATGTGTTTCTCTGTGCCTTGCAGGACCTGTCTGGTTCCATAGATGACCTGCCCATGGGTACCGAAGGAGCCCTGAGCCCTGGCGTAAGCACATCAGGGATTTCCAGCAGTCAAGGAGAGCAGAGTAACCCAGCTCAGTCTCCTTTCTCGCCACATACCTCTCCTCACCTGCCAGGCATCAGAGGACCCTCCCCATCCCCAGTTGGATCTCCAGCCAGTGTTGCTCAGTCCCGCTCCGGGCCGCTCTCACCTGCTGCAGTTCCAGGTAACGCTGCCTGGCACGTGAACTACGGTGCCCAGTGGGGAGGAACTGCCCAGTGTCAGCACTGTGTGGTTACTGAGGCCCTCTGAGCTCATTTATTTGCTTTGGGATGTCTGTAGCTGCTTGAGGATGGGTGGGAATGGCTGGTAAACCACCGGTGTCACTTCGCTGGCTTAACGCGGCCCATCTCGCTTTGGTTTTCCCCTCGCTGTGGCCCATTATCCCCTCATCCTGGGGTTGTTTGGGGTTCTGGGATCAAGCTCTGGTGCCTGCTGGGTTTGTGGTGTGCAGTTTGTGATGAGCACTCTCCTGTTTGTGGCACAGGCAATCAGATGCCGCCCCGACCGCCCAGTGGCCAGTCGGACACCATCCTGCATCCTTCCATGAACCAGTCCAGCATCGCCCAGGATCGAGGTGTGTGACACAGCCTGATATGAAATTGTAGAGCCAGATGTGTAACTAAAAACCACCTGTCCTGCTGACACATATTCTGTGCTGAGAGAGCATTTAAAAGCTGCCCCAGGTTTATAACCTCTGGGTGTTGAGACAACTTGCAGTAAATTACTGTTACTGGTTGTTTGGCCTCTGAATGTTCCATCCAAGCTGCTATTTTGGCTTGGAAGATGTTTTCTCTGGCTTTTCAACATGTTTTTCTGTGCATGTTCTTGCCCAACAACCAATGATCTTTTAGTTTTCAAAACAAGAGGTGCTTGCAACAATATTGTGGGGCTTTTCCCTCTAAGAGAATAAGATTTCTTGGGGGGGGAAAATGCCTGTGAAAAATTTCAGCTCTCCTGGCTGAAGGTACAGAGTTGTCACCCTGAGAAAACAAACGAGCAAACAAAAGCCACCACCAAGAAGCCCCCAGGATTTGCAGAGCCCCTCTGGCTTCTGCTGTGACACTGAGGGTTATTTCTGGCTAAAACAGGAAATCACCTGCTCAGATAACCCCGACTCCTCAATGCAACCCCTAAAACCCCTTCAGGCTGTTGCTGGAAGGATTTTGTTAGTCCTGGGCGGGCGTTGCTTTGCTTAGAACATGTACTAATAACTTGCTCCATTCCCCTGTGCCCAGGTTACATGCAGAGGAACCCCCAGATGCCCCAGTACAGCTCCCCCCAGCCTGGCTCAGCCTTATCCCCCCGGCAGTCCTCCGGGGCCCAGATGCACGCCGGGATGGGGCCGTACCAGCAGAACTCCATGGGAAGCTACGGACCCCAGGGTGGGCAGTACGGACCTCAAGGTGGGAACTGAGCTCAGCAAAGGACTCTCTGTGTCCTGACATCTTGTCTTTGAAGTCCCAGGTTGCCTGAGTCCATCCCTGGAAGTGTTCGAGTCCAGGCTGGATGGAGCAACCTGGTGTAGTGGAAGGTGTCCCTGCCCAAACCACTCCATGATTCTGTGATAAATGTTTTGATTTGTCTCCTCTTAGTGTGTGGGTGATGAAAACCAGCAGGCTTTGTTCCTGCTGAGGTTGATGGAATACTTTGCTTTCTTGGATTGTTTTATTTCTAAATGTAGGATCCTTCCTCCTTGTTTAAAAATTTGCAGGTAATCCTGTGTAATAGCGACAAAGGGCCAGTTCTCTTTGGAGAGGAAGAAAATGGAGTGTTGCCTGTTTTGCAAAGGGTTAAATGAGGGTTTTTACATCCTGTCCTGGACCATTTGGCTCATTGTGTTGGGTTGAGGTTTGGGAGAGTTTCAGGCAGCTTCTGAATCGATGTTGTTGCTTGGCTGTGTCAAAACACATTTTACGTGGCTTATATCCAAGTGCTTTGACTTCGTGTTGAGGTGTGAACACTCCCCCTCATCTCTGTTAGTGATCTTTAAATATTTGCTGATAGGAGATTTTTATGGTGATTCATAAACTTAACTAGTTGAGTGATGTTGCCTTCCCTTCTTTGTTTTTTTTATCATCTCCTCAGGAGGTTATCCCAGGCAGCCAAACTACAACGCCATGTCCAATGCCAACTACCCCAGCCCGGGCATGGCAGGGAGCATGAACCCCATGGCAGCAGGGAGCCAGATGCACGGGCAGACGGGTGTGCCCCCCTACAGCGGGATCCCCCCGGGCAGGATGAGCCACTCAGCCATGGGGAACAGGCCCTACGGACCCAACATGGCCAACATGCCCCCCCAGGTGGGCACCGGGATGTGCCCCCCGCCCGCCGGCATGAACCGCAAAGCACAAGAGGCGGCGGCTGCTGCCATGCACGCTGCTGCCAACTCCATCCAGAACAGGTAAGGGGGGAGATTCCCACCCCATAAATCCCCCCCCTCTGTCAGATCTGGCTTTTGGAGGTGTGCGGGGAATAACCCGGATTTGGGGTAACGCGGAAAGGAGCTCCCGGGAAGGTTTGTCCCGCTTGGAGACGTTGTGGTCAGGCTGAAGTGTTGAAAAGGGAGAGCATAAAGCTTGGACAAGCAGTGTGTTGGAATGCCCAGAGAAGCTGGGGCTGCTCCATCCCTGGAAGTGTCCAAGGCCAGGTTGGACAGGGCTTGGAGCAACCTGGGCTAGTGGAAGGTGTCCCTGCCCATGGCTAAATGATCTTTAAGGTCCCTTCCAACCCAAACCATCCCATGATTTTATACATCACTTATGACATGCTTGGGGGATTTTTAATGACCATGGGTGAAATTATTTAACTGTGAGATCTCTTCAGCTGTTTTGGCTTTTTTGTGTCCTGGTCTCCTCTGTTCCACGAGTGACTCAGAGATGCTCTGTGTGTGGTGCAGCCCCTAAATCCAGCAGCCACCCAGCTGTCTGATCCAAGGCATTGCTTGTCCAGTGTAGGGAACTTCTTCCTTTTAGGGCCTTGATGAGCAGCTGTGGGAAAGGAGCTGGAATTCAGCTCTGAACTTTGTACTATTTTCTGTGGTTGGTTTTTTTTTTTAATTTATTGCCCATTGCAGAGTAGGTGTGTGTGGCCTTCCCAGTGCCATGAGAGCCATGAATGTGCTTCTAAATTGGGTTCCCCTGAAGCTGGTGGATATATTTGTTGTCTGACTGGGCACTGTGCTCTTTATCCTGCCCCAGAGGCTGTTTCTGCAAACTACTGCTGTTACCTATGACTGCCAGGGGCCCCAAAACCCCAATATGGGCACCAAGACATGTCCCTTTGAGTAACAAGTTTGAGCCACAGTTGTGTTAGGAGGTTTTCTTATACATGCAGAATACTCTTGTGTGTGGGGTAAGGAAAGAGAGAAATAAGGAAAAATTATCTATACAAATAGATGAAGGTATGAAAATGTGCCAGGGGAGGGTCAGGTTGGATCTCAGGAAAAGGTTCTTCCCCCAGAGGGTGGTTGGGCAGAGCTCCAGGAGTGTTTGGACAACGCTCTCAGGGATAGGATGGGATCATTGGGGTGTCCTGTGCAGGGCCAGGAGATGGACTGGATGGGTCCCCTCCCAGCTCAGGACATTCCATGATGCTATGATTCTAAATCCTGTATTCTCACTTGAATGCCCAGGGCTGCAGTGTCTGCAGATTGAAGGCAATTTAACAACTGAAATGAGGGTCAGTTTAGGAATGCAGGAGAGCAGGATTAAGGGTGAAAATGCTCAGAACTCAAGTCCCACTTTCTGAGTGGTTTGGATCCCTTTTTTTTTGAGCTCAGGCCTAGTTCTGAGCTTTACAAGAGCTGGAAAAACTGTTTGGAGCAAGTAACTTCTCAAGGTCCTGTTTAACTTTCTTCTAGCAAAGTGCTTCCTTAGGGGACAAGATCTCAGTGTTTAATATGTGGACTAAGTGTCTGTTTCTTCCTTGCCTTCTCTAGGCCTCCTGGTTATCCCAACATGAATCAAGGGGGCATGATGGGCACTGGACCTCCTTATGGACAGGGAATTAACAGTATGGCTGGCATGATAAACCCCCAGGGCCCACCCTACCCCATGGGTGGGAATATGGCCAACAACTCTGCAGGTAAGCCAGGGCTTTAGGATTTCATTGATTCCATTGCACTGGGCTGAATGAAAATCAGTGTTAAAGATTCCTTTTAACTCCCCAGGGATGGCAGCAAGTCCTGAAATGATGGGACTTGGGGACGTCAAATTAACACCTGCAACTAAAATGAACAACAAGGCAGATGGGACGCCAAAAGCAGAATCCAAGTCAAAGGTAAAATGCTTTGGGTTTTGTTTTTAATGACTCCCATCCTCTCCAGCATCCAGGGAAATAAAACCACTGCATCTTCACTTGGGTTGAGCGGTGCATCTATCTAGTAGCGTGAGAGATGAAGGGGAGCGTTTCCCAGCCCTTTGGGAGTCATTGATTTCACTTGTAAAACAATTTAGTATTAGAAATTATCACCTGCCACAGTGAAACTGCCAAAAGCAGCATAAACAAACCTGGGTTTGTTGCTGGTGTGGGCTGGGAGCGAGTCAGCTCTCACCTCTCAGCTGGGACATGGTACACTAAAGAGTTAGTTGTTTCACAAACAAACCTCTTACTAATCCTGTATTAAAGCCAGAAGAGGGAGGCAAACAAGTTCTTCAGGGAGTGTTTTTCTTTGCATTGCTGCTACCAGTTTCAAAAGAACCACCAAAAAAGCAGTTTCTGAGCCCGTCTCCTCCTTTGCTACTTGAGGGAGAGTAAATGCTCTGCAGGTTTGATCCCTGTGCCAGCAGCAGCCTGCAGGAAGATCCAGGAGATCTCTCACTTCTACTCCTGTATTCTGGAATCTGCCTTTCTTATTTATGGCAAACAAGGACTTGAATGCTCTTGGGCTGGGAGATGCCAGAGGCCACAAATCAGGGCTGTTCTGTCCTGGTCTGTGCTGTTGGATTATCTCGTGTGCCATGAACACTTTTTGGGTTCATCTAGAACGTGGCCATGTTTGAAGATCAGTTCTGGTTTGGAAGTTC
This sequence comes from Platyrinchus mystaceus, assembly GCA_035041135.1. Lineage (NCBI taxonomy): Eukaryota > Metazoa > Chordata > Aves > Passeriformes > Tyrannidae > Platyrinchus > Platyrinchus mystaceus. The sequence goes on from JAWWLV010000070.1 coordinate 5,697,277, forward strand.
ATTTTTAATTAAGGATTTGTAATGCCACAAGGAATCTCGTCTGTAGTTGAATTATAATTTTCCTATCTATTTAGCAAATGAGGATTGAGGTGGTTCTCTTTGTCTTCTTGAGTTTTTTTGGGTTTCTGGAGCATTCCTGAAACCTTTCACTGTTTCAAAATTCCCATCTTCTGTGAATTCCCTGAGGAGCAGCTGGTTTTGTGATGCCTTTACTGATTAATCCTGGATCTGAAACAAGCATAAGTCTAGCATAAACATGTTCCCAACACAACAGCAGCACTTTGAGCTCTTACCTTCCTGCTTCCTGAAACCATCTTGGGTGTGAAGGAGCTGCCCTTGCGCTGCTCAGTCCTGATATCTCTTTCCTTCTCCCAGAAGTCCAGTTCCTCTACTACAACCAACGAGAAGATCACCAAACTCTACGAGCTGGGCGGGGAGCCCGAGAGGAAGCTGTGGGTGGATCGTTACCTGGCCTTCACCGAGGAGAAGGCCATGGGAATGACCAACCTGCCAGCAGTGGGCAGGAAACCCTTGGACCTTTACCGGCTCTACATCTCCGTGAAGGAGATTGGAGGGTTGACTCAGGTGAGTGTCCACAGCCAGGGAGGGGACTGGTGCTCCTGTTCAGAGCTGCTGCCACTCAGAGTTAGTTTGTAGCCAGAGGTAAGCTGTGAATTCCCATTTAGCCTTGCTTGTTTCCTTAAATAAAACCCTGCATCCTCTGAGTGAGCCAGATGTTTGCTCTCCCGTTGTCTGGGTGAGAGCAGTTTTCCCTTTTCCAGTGCAAAGATTGGTGGCACTGTCTTTGCATCTGGCTGTCAGCTGACCTCGTGACCTGTTTGATTTGCAGTCTGTCCCTGTTTGAAAAGTTTTCTGTAGGTGATGAAGAGAGTTTGGCCCTCGTTGCTTTCCCTGTGTGAGCTGGGAAGTGTCGATTTCTCCCCAGAAAACCTCTTGGAGGAGAATTAGCTGGGGTTTTGAGCTTAGAGCCTCTTGTTTGGTTGTGCAGGTCAACAAGAACAAGAAATGGCGCGAGTTGGCCACAAATCTCAACGTGGGCACGTCCAGCAGTGCAGCCAGTTCCTTGAAGAAGCAGTACATCCAGTGTCTCTATGCCTTTGAGTGCAAGATTGAGAGAGGAGAAGACCCCCCTCCTGATATCTTTGCAGCTGCTGATTCAAAGAAGTCTCAGACTAAGATACAACCTCCATCTCCAGGTGAGTTCAGATGCTGGTTTAAGGTGTGCAGTGTCTGTGTGAACTGGAGGATCTCTGGCACTGGACACCCCACCCCACATGCTGTGGGTCCAAACTTCCACAAAGCCCCCAGATGTTCTCTGGTTGTGTAGAATAAATACTTTGCTAATGTGGGAGTGAACGAAATCAGGAGTAAGTTGAGGCTCTCAGAATAGTTCAGGTTTTCTGTGTCCAACCTCTGTACTAAAGAAAAAGGAAAACCTAAAAACATCTACATACACCTCTCTGTTTTCTGCTACACCTCTGCCTGGGGAGAATCTGGTGGAGAGAGAGGTCTGGAGTTTTCCCTGCAAGGTGATCTCTGCATATTCCAACAGCAGCCCTTGTGTGACTTCTCAGCCTTGAGGACTTGCTGAAAATGTGATGGTTTTGACCACGCCAGTGGTAACTTCAGGGAGCAGCTGGATGTGGGTGTGAACTCCTCTTCCTCAGGAATTCCTTCTTTCTGCCTTCAGCAGGAGTCAGGGAGGACCTTCTGAGGCTTTGTGCACAGAGAGCACTGTAGGCCCTCTACAAGTTGGATGCTTTAGGAATCAAGCCCTTTAAAATTAACAACTTCTGTTGTTTCAGATTCGATGGGGAGCTCCAGTTTCTGCATATTTAAGCATAATGTTCAATTTTGTTTAACAAAAAAAAAAGAAAGAACACATCCAGGCCAGCCTTGCACGTTGTACTCTTTGGTCTTTGGAAAGTCTGATCCTTTCTGTCTCATTTGCATTGAGTTCATTGCTTGAATTGCTGCTGAACTTGCCAACCCTTCTTTAAGCTTGAGTTTTCCAGTTTGCCTTATAACTAAAAGCCTTCAGATGCTTTTTCTGGTCAGGAGCCTGCTCATGTAGGTGAAATAAAAACTTGGTCTGCTTTGAAGTTCCTATAATGTTTGCAAAAAAATACCTTTTTGGTTCTGAAACTTGGCACCATCTTTGTCTGGCTCCTGAGGAGTGGAATAATGAACCTGCTTGGACTGTACTACGGTTGTCCCAGCGCTGCTAAACCCTTGGTTGGCTTGTCCCAATATTCTGTTGGCCACACCACCTTTCTCTCTCCTCTGAGTGGTGCTTTTTTACAAAACTAAATCATGTCTTGTCACTGGTCAGGAAACCTGTCCCAGTGGACCTTCAACCTTGGTGTGTTCTGCAAGATAAAGCAACTTCTGTGCCATTAGACTGAACTTCTGTCCAAAGTGGTTTCTGAGTTCTACACCACAAATCTATCCCTACTTTCTTTCCAAAAGCTCTTTCTTACCCCCCTGAGGCAGCAGAACAAAGATGTTAAGAGCATTTGGAGTTTGTTTGGAGAGAGCCGAGACTTTCAGGAAGCCACTTAAGACTCGGTGTAGCTCTAGGTGTGTGTCAGGGTGGATTAGGTGGTGCATCAGTTTTTATTTTGATTTAGCTAATGTGGTGGTATGTGAAGGTCCTGGCTCTGCCTTCTGGGCTGAGCTTCAGCACATCAGCAGAAGGAATTTGCAGGGTTGGTGTCCCAAACTGTGCACATTTGACTCCTGCCATGAGAGGACTCAGCTGTATTTCCGATTTAAACTGTTCTCCCTGCTTGTCTTGCTCCAGACTCCTACAACTGGGAATATGCAGAGGCAGCACTGAAGCTTGGCTGGCCACTCTGATCCTTTAAGTGGAATCACTCAGTGTGTCCATGCTCCTCTTTCCTTTTCTTCCTCTCTCTTACTCCCCTGGATGAGCAGGAACTGGGGTGTAGGGCACGACACAAAGTACTCAACCCCAGCTCCAGGCTGAAGAGCCTTGGAGTATTGAGTCCCAGTGGACACTACTTTTCCAGGGCCCAGTGTCCTCCAGATTCACACACACAGTCCTGTCTCCAAGGAATCACCTGGATGGAGAATAACTTCCCTGTTTATAAACCCAGTGGACAACAAGGGGACATTCTGAAGGCCCATCAGAAAGGCTGAAAGGCTCAGTTGTCCCACACAGACATGGTTTGCTCTCCTTGCAGACTGTACAACCTGTTGGCATTGGCTTCCTCTTCGTTTCTGCCAAATTAACTCCTGCAGAACTTTGGCAATGAATTCTCCATTAACCACTTTCTGAGGCTGCAGGGGTGCCAGAGCTCTTCCCAGGCAGTGTCCCTCCCACCCCTCAAACCCCACAAGTGTTCACGGAGACCGGTGGCTGGGAGGGATTGGGAATTGCCTCGTGGGCACTCGGGTTTCCTGAAAACCTTCCAGGGTTCCTGCTCGCAGACACAGCCTGTCCCTGGAGGGGGAGGAGGCACCACCAGTCCTCGCTGGGTTTTTAATTCCCAGAGCGTGGAACTGGCCCCGCTCCAACTGTGTGTAAACTTGTGAGTGGGAGGGACGGCGGGAGGTGGGGACAAACACCAAATGGCAGCGACGCAGGGAATGTCTCGGGGCCTCTTCCTGCCGGTGCCAGCAGCACAAACGGAGCCGGGAGTGAATTCCTGGGGGAAGCGAGTGCAGCGAAGGAGGGCCCGTGAATGAAACTCCCCGCGGAGCTCCCGCTGCCCTTCCCTCTCTCCGAGACCTCCCCGTGCCGGGAGGGACTCACGGAGTTGAGGACAGGGTGCCAGGAAGGTGGGGTGTAAACAAACATGCCCTGGACGTGACCTCGGAGGATTTTAATGAATAGCTGAAATGACTCATCAACCAGCAGGGCTGGAGCTGAGGGATATCGGGTGCTGGGGACGGTAACTAATGGAAACATTAATTAAGAGTTCAGCTCTTGCCAGCTGCGAGGAGCGGCTGAACCTGAGCTGACACTGTCACAGCGATCCAGGGCCGGCGGAGCTCCTCGAGCTCCCAGCACAGCTGGATTACACACAGCCCGGGATGTTTGATGAAAGCTCACTGGAGCGTAGAGCAGGGAGGCAGGGACCTTGCAGGGGAACTTGCTGGACGGGTTTTGTCGTTCAGTGAAAGATCCGGCATCTCCGGCATTCCCTGTTCCAGGAATCCTTGGGGGCGGTGCGTGAATTAACCCCTCTGGAAGGGCAGAGCAGCCTTGTTCAGAGTTACTCGGTGGCTTCAGCTGATGTCCCGGGGTTTCCATCTCTAAGGAAGATCCTGAGGCTTCCAGGAGAGGGGCTCAAACCCACCACCCTCCTGGGTGGAGAGGGTGTGAAGGTGACGTGTCAGTGGTTCCTTGCCAGGAAGCGCCATATTCCTGCCTCGTGGTGCATTCCAGGGCATCAACCTCCGATGGGATAGCTTGGGAAGCACCTCACAGTGCCACGGTGGTGGCACCACGTGTAAAAGGGAGTGTGGTTGAGGATGAGGCACAGGGCAGTGGTCACAGCACCAGGCCTGACAGAGCTCAGGGATGATACTCTCAGGCACGTGGTGTGGCTCCTGGGGCTGGGCCTGTGCAGGGCTGAGGGTTGGACTCGATGATCCTTGTGGGTCCCTTCCAACTCAGCATATTCTGTGAGAAGGAACATGTTCTCTCAGCTTTAGGTTGCTGTACATGGTTCTTCCAGGAAACCTGTCCCAGCCTGTCCTTGAAACATTGAGCTCCTTGTGCTTTTTTTGGCCCTATTTCACCTGTCTCTTCCTTCAAGGAACTCTCTGTTCTTGGGGCTGATGGTTCTGGGAGGCCCCGGGTTGCGTCCCCAGGGGACAAAGCTGCTCACACCACGTTTCTCCTCTTGCAGCGGGTTCAGGGTCCATGCAGGGTCCTCAGACACCTCAGTCCACCAGCAGCTCCATGGCAGAAGGAGGAGACTTGAAGCCACCAACTCCAGCGTCGACGCCACACAGTCAGATGCCCCCTTTGCCAGGCATCAGGTAGGGAACCATCGCTCCCTCTTCCCCCGTTGGGTGGGACCTGTCAACGTGGGGTCACCTCTGGTTGTCACTGCAGGTGGCTGGGGACTGTTTTGGTGGGACTCCGTTGCTCTGCTCCCTCATTCGTGGCTCACAGCAACATTGTGTGTGAATATTCATTGATTTGGGGATGGGGTCAGAGGACAGTGCTGAAGAAAGGCAGTTTCTTGTGACTCTGGAGGAGCAGGACTGTGTTCCTTCTAGGGGACAGCAACACCTGAGAGGCAGCACGTGAGGCAAAACTATCCTGAGGAGCACCGTGGACCTCTCTAACCTGGTGTTTGTGGGGCTTTTTTTTCTTGAACCAGGAGTAACTCCGTGGGCCTTCAGGATGCCTTTGCAGATGGCAGTGATCCTACGTTCCAGAAAAGGAACTCCATGACTCCAAATCCAGGGTACCAGCCCAGCATGAATACCTCTGACATGATGGGTCGCATGTCTTACGAGCCAAATAAAGATCCCTACAGCGGTATGAGGAAAGGTGAGCAAGTCCTTGTGTTGTCTCCACTTTCTCCTTGAGTACTGATCCCTGTTAGCTGGCTGCACTCTGGAATGGGCTGTAGGAAATCTGCTTCCCCAGAGAACGGCGGTTTGACTCTTTGAGGTGGGGGTGCCTGCATTAACTGGTTCTTCTCCTGGTATTCCAGCTCCAGGAAGCGATCCCTTCATGTCCTCAGGGCAGGGCCCCAACAGTGGTATGGGTGACCCTTACAACCGTGCTGCAGGCCCAGGGATGGGTAACATGGCCATGGGACAGCGGCAGCACTATTCCTACGGAGGTCCTTACGACAGAGTGAGGTGGGTACCGGGACCTGGAGACATCCTGAGGTGCCTCGTTGGGTGATCATCCCTTGCTCTTCACTGCTGTGACTTTGGAGGAGCCAAGAGGGGAATCTAAGTGAGTTGTGGGGGGTTTTTCCCTCTGTTTCCGTGCAGGACGGAGCCCGGCATGGGACCTGAGGGCAACCTGGGAACGGGAACTCCGCAGCCAAACATCATGCCTTCCACCCCGGAGTCGGGGATGTACTCTCCCAGCCGCTACCCACAGCAGCAGCAGCAGCAGCAAAGGTCTGTGTGGGGTGCTGCCCTTCCCAGTGGGAGAGCTCTAAGGCTCTGACAGCCACAATTAATGCCTCTGTTTCTTCTCCAGACATGATTCCTATGGCAATCAATTCTCCACTCAAGGCACATCCTCGGGCAGCCCCTTCCCAAGCCAGCAAACCACCATGTATCAGCAGCAGCAGCAGGTGAGGCATCACAGGGTGTCTGGTTTGTTCAGCTGAGAGACATAAGAGTTTTTATCTGTGAACTTTGTGAAGAAAGGAGGTGAAAACTCTTCTGGTTGCTCTATGAATGTGTAGAATTAAATACCCTACTAGGGAATCACACAGTGGTTTGGGTTGGAAGGGACCTTAAAGCTCATCTCATTCCAACCCCCTGCCATGGGCAGGGACACCTTTCACCAGACCAGGTTGCTCCAAGCCCCATCCAGCCTGGCCTTATACAGGAGGTTGTATAAATTGGAAACAATTTAAAGAAGTTTTAATTAGCATTCTCAGTGTTGTGTTAGCAAAACAGTGTTCTGAGAATGGAGGTTGTTTGCATACCCTGGTCAGGCAGCAGGAGATGAGGAAGCTTTGCTGGGCACCTCTGCCCCTCTGGAGCTTTCTGAATCCAGTCCTGTTTTTGTAACACCTTTGGTCCAAATGATGAGTTTATTTGGAGCAGCTCCTGGATTTTTCTGGGGAGGTGCTTCAGCTGGATTATTTTGCACAACCTAGAGGACATTTTTGTGTCTATCCCTTTCTGAGCCTGCAGCCAGAGGCTTCAGACTCCGCTCCCCAGCTGCCTCTTCCTCGCTGTTCCCAAACCCACCAGGTTTGTTTCAGGACAGTTTGAGTGAACGTGTATCCCTTCCCATAATCCTTACATATAACTTGCTCTTTGTATCCGTGCCAGGACCCATAATGTTTTCCTGATAATTTTAAGTCCTCTGGTTTAGGAGAGTATAGAGAGGGCACTCAGTGAGCTGTGCTAAGAATAATTCCAACTGCTCTGCAGTTTGGCTCTGCAACCAGAGCCACGGGGCTCAGAGCCAAGAGTTCGAGTTACTCTGGAACTTGTCATCTTTGAAGCCCTAGAGCTCCATCTGAAGCCAGTCATGACCGTGGAGTGTCTGAATCCCCTCTACAGCAGCTCCAGCACAGACCTTGGAGGCGAGAGAGATCCTGGATTTTAATTTGGTCTCCACCATTGACTGTTTCCTGCATTTTCACTTAAAAGAATGAGGAGGGAGAATCCTTCTTGCTCCTTTCAGCAACGTGTTTTGAAATCCACAGGAAAGGAAGAAGCAGGAAGTAGAACAGTTTTTAATACATTTTGTTTGATGCTTCAGCAGAAACCTGGGAAATATGAAAGAATTAGGGTCTGATGAAATTCCTGGATGTGGAAGGAAGCAAGTGCTGGTGCCTGGTTTGGTTTGTGGTGAATTCATTGTGGAGCTGAGTCTTTTCTGCAGGAAAGTCCTTTCTGTGGGCAGACTCCTGCCCTCAGGGCATCCTTGTAGAATCCACAAGGAAACTACCCAGCCAGCCACAAGGAATTGGCCTTGGCTTGTGAAAGGGAATGACTGATCCAGCTTCATGTTGGATATGGCCAACAGTGAGACAAAGCCTCTCCCAGGCCATGCCACAGGCCAGATCCTCTGGCTCTGAGGACTCTCCCCACTGAGGTTTGGGTTGTTTGTGTCACAGGATACCAATAAACCAATAAAGGTTGGAAAAGACCTCCGAGATCATCAAGTCCAACTGTGCCCGATCCCCACCTTGTCCCCCGGCCCAGAGCACTGAGTGCCACATCCTTGGACACTTCCAAGGACGGGGACTCCACCACCTCCCTGGGCAGCCCCTGCAATGCCTGACCACCCTTTCAGTGGAACAGCCCTCCCTGAATTTCCAATCTCACGTTGTCCATGCCTTTCTCCTCCCCGCAGAACTACAAGCGGCCGATGGACGGGAGCTACGGCCTCCCCGCCAAGCGCCACGAAGGGGAGATGTACAACGTCCCCTACAGTGCCGGGCAGGGCCAGGCCCAGCAGCAGCTGCCTCCAGCACAGCCCCAGCAGCCCAGCCAGCAGCCTCCTGCACAGCCATCCCCCCAGCAGGACCTGTATAACCAGTATGGGAGCACGTACCCCGCTGCCGACCGCCGGGCCGCCGGAGGGCCGCAGAACCAGTTCCCCTTCCAATTCGGCAGAGACAGGGTCTCGGCTCCCCCGGGCTCCACTGCTCAGCAGAACATGCCTCCTCAGATGATGGGTGGCCCCATCCAGTCCGCTCCCGAGGGTCCCCAGCAAGGGGCCATGTGGCAGGGGCGCAACGAGATGGGGTACAGCTTCCCCAACCGGCCGAGCACGGGCTCCGCGCCCCAGGGCCCCGCCTATCACGGAGTGACTCGAACAGATGAAATTCTGCATTCAGACCAGAGGGTCAACCACGAGGGACCATGGCCTTCCCACGGGAACAGGCAACCTCCTTACGGTCCCTCTGCCCCCGTGCCCCCAATGACCAGGCCCCCCCAGTCTAACTACCAGACCCCCCCCAGCATGCAGAATCACATTCCTCAGGTATCCAGCCCAGCACCTCTGCCCAGACCTCTGGAGAATCGCACTTCTCCGAGTAAATCTCCGTTCCTGCACTCGGGGATGAAGATGCAGAAGGCAGGACCGCCTGTTCCTGCCTCACACGTAACACCAGCAGCTGTCCAGCCTCCCATGATCCGACGAGACATCACCTTCCCGCCGGGATCAGTAGAAGCCACGCAACCCGTGTTGAAGCAGAGGAGGCGGCTAACAGCAAAAGATATCGGTGAGGAAACCCCTGCTTTCCTGCCTTGACCCTTTGGTACAGCCCTGCCAAGCAGAAGGGCCCTGCTGGCTTTGAACAAGCTGTATTTTTGCACGTTAATGGTATTTTCAGCCCTCGTTTTGGCATCGCCTGCGGGCGCATTGCTGGTACGCACAGTCTGTGCATCGTCTTAACCAGGCTCTGCTCTTCACGGGTCCAAAAAGCAGTATCAAGTATCTCCTTTTTGTTTTGAGACTCCAGGAGCTGGAAGTATCATGTGTTTATGTTACAGGAACTCCTGAAGCCTGGAGAGTGATGATGTCTCTGAAGTCCGGGCTGCTGGCTGAAAGTACGTGGGCCTTAGATACCATAAACATCCTGCTCTATGATGACAACAGCATAATGACCTTCAACCTCAGCCAGGTGGGTGCAGATGCTCTTTGGGGCAGGTCTTTGAAGTGCTAATTCTGTAGGGGTTTCTGTCAGTGAGATGGCAACAAGCAGCTCGTGCAGAGTGCCGGGCATCCCTGTACCTGGGGAGTGTTCCAGGTGGGAAGAGAGCGTGGGGTCTGGGCAGCTGTGAGCTTGGTCACTCACTGCCCTGTGTGATTTATGTGTGTGTTGGTGTGAAATCTCCTCAGCAGTGCTGGAAAGACCCTCCCTGTGACTTAACCAGGAGGGAGGTACAACCTCAAGAGCACGTGGCTGTGTGCAGGGGGGCAGCTTGGATACTCACAGTCAGTATCTGCTTTTGTCCCTTCTCTCAAGGGACAAAAAACTCTTGTTTTGCGCCATTTATTGCCAGCATGAAAAGAACCGTTAATTAACAGCGCTGTTTAAACTCTCAGCCCTGCTTATGTTGACCTGAGTTGTTTTCTGATCACTGTTCCTTCCTCCCCTCCTGTTTTTCTCCCCCCTTGTAGCTGCCAGGCTTGCTGGAGCTCTTGGTGGAGTATTTCCGGCGCTGCCTGATCGAGATCTTTGGAATCCTGAAGGAATACGAGGTAGGAGACCCAGGGCAAAGAACACTATTAGATCCCGAAAGGTTCTGCAAATCTTCAGCTTCTTCTCCTGAAGAAGGGGAGGAGGACGACGAGCCACGGAGCCTGAACTGCGAGGAGGAGGAAGAGGACGAGGAAGAGGAGGAGGCCGCGTTCGCGAGCAAGGACAAAGTACCTCCGGAGAGCAGCGAGGAAAAACTAGTCAGTAAATTTGACAAGCTTCCAGTGAAGGTGGTGCAGAAAAACGACCCGTTTGTGGTAGATTATTCTGACAAGCTGGGCCGGGTGCAGGAGTTCGACAGCGGGCTCCTGCACTGGCGGATCGGCGGCGGAGACACCACCGAGCACATCCAGACCCACTTCGAGAGCAAGACGGAGCTGCCCCTGACTCACAAACGAGCTTCCTGCTCCTCTGCCTTGAGGAAACGTTCAGCAGCTGAGAGCAACCCGAGCACCAGGGAAGGAGAGGCTCCTCTGTCCGACAGCTCCTCGGAGAAGAGGATAACTGCCACCATGGACGACATGCTGTCGGCACGCCCGGGCTCCCTGGCAGGGGAGGAGGAGGAGGTCAAAGCTTTAGAAACGGCGAAGGAGAGCAGCAAGTTTCCCTTTGTCATTAGTCCAGCTCAGAGCCACAGGAATATCAAAATCCTGGAGGATGAACCCCACAGTAAGGACGAGACGCCGCTCTGCACCCTCCTGGACTGGCAGGACTCTCTGGCCAAGCGCTGCATCTGCGTCTCGAACATCATCAGGAGTTTATCGTTCGTGCCGGGCAATGACTTTGAAATGTCCAAACACCCCGGGCTGCTGCTGATTCTAGGGAAACTGATCCTCTTACACCACAAGCACCCAGAACGCAAACAGGCACCCCTGACCTACGAGAAGGAGGAGGAGCAGGACCAAGGGGTGAGCTGCAACAAGGTGGAGTGGTGGTGGGACTGTTTGGAGATGCTGCGTGAAAATACACTGGTCACGTTGGCCAACATTTCCGGGCAGCTGGACCTCTCCCCTTACCCGGAAAGCATCTGTTTGCCTATCCTGGATGGACTCCTCCACTGGGCCGTGTGTCCGTCAGCAGAGGCCCAGGATCCCTTCCCAACCCTGGGGCCCAACGCTGTCCTCTCCCCTCAGAGACTGGTTTTGGAAACACTCAGCAAACTCAGCATCCAGGACAACAACGTGGATTTGATCCTGGCGACTCCCCCCTTCAGCCGCCTGGAGAAGCTGTACAGCACCATGGTGCGCTTCCTCAGTGACAGAAAGAACCCGGTGTGCCGGGAGATGGCCGTGGTACTGCTGGCCAACCTGGCACAGGGGGACAGCCTGGCGGCGAGGGCCATCGCCGTGCAGAAGGGCAGCATTGGCAACCTGCTGGGCTTCCTGGAGGACAGCCTGGCCGCCACGCAGTTCCAGCAGAGCCAGGCCGGGCTGATGCACATGCAGAACCCGCCCTTCGAGTCGACGAGCGTGGACATGATGCGCCGAGCCGCCCGGGCCCTGCTGGCCCTGGCCAAGGTGGACGAGAACCACTCGGAGTTCACGTTGTACGAGTCGCGGCTGTTGGACATCTCCGTGTCGCCTTTGATGAACTCTTTGGTTTCACAAGTTATTTGTGACGTACTGTTTTTAATTGGCCAGTCATGACAGCTGTGGGATCCGAGACCCCGTGTGCGTGTGCGTGAGTGGAGAACTTAGAAAAAAAACTGACTGTTTGCCCTTTATTTATGCAAAACCACCTCAGAATCCACTGTCTGCCCTGCGCTGTCCTGCTTCTCCCTCGGGGAAAAGATGTCCCCGGCCCCTCTCCCCTTCCCCCTGCCCTTCAAAATTTGTCCTGAAATCCCTTATTAAAGGAGACAAAGTTCTGTCTACATAGAAGACTTTTTTTATTTTAACCAAAGTTACTGTCGTTTACAGTGAGTTTGGGGAAAAACGACTTGCCGTGTTATCCCATTGACAGGCACCACTTTCATAACTGTTTTTAAATGGTAAAAAAACTCTGAAGGACAAAAAAAAAAAAAAAAGTGACTGCTGAACTCTGTGTGGTTTATCGTTGTACATTCACAATCTTGCAGGAACCAAGAAGTTACCAGTTGTGAACAGACCTTGTCCAAGGGAGGCCTGTGCAGTAGCGTGTAGAACTCCATGTACTGTACACCTTAAACTGTAAACATACTGTAATAATGTCTCACATGGATTAAAAAAAACAAAAAAAAAAAGAAGAAAAAAAAAAAGAAAACGCTGGATCAGCAGCAAGCTGTAGTTTTTAAAAATGTTTTTAGTTAATGTTGAGGAGAAAAAAAAAAAAAAGGCTTTTCCCCCAAAGTATAATGTGTGAACCTACAACACCCTGACCTCTTTCTCTCTTCCTCCTTGATTGTATGAATAACCCTGAGATCACCTCTTAGAACTGGTTTTAACCTTTAGCTGCAGCCCGAGAGCTGCCACGTGTGTATATATATATGACGTTGTACATTGCACATACCCTGAGACTCCTGCAGTTTTGTCCCCCTCTCCCCACCCCTTTATAGTATGACGAGTTAACGAGTTGATGACCTGCAAAAGCGAGACACAATTATTTAATCTCTTGCCAGACATCCCTCCCTGGAGGATGCTGTACAGGTCTCTGTGTATAAAGTCATTGCTGTCTCAGCAGCCAATCAACTTATAGTTTATTTTTTCCTGTTTTTGTTTTCTTTCTAATCGAGGTGTGAAAAAGTTCTAGGTTCAGTTGAAGTTCCTGATGAAGAAACACAATTGAGATTTTTCAGTGATGAATTCTGCATATTTGTATTTCAGACGATGTAGCTAAAAACTTGATGTAAATTCCTCCCTTTTTTCCTTTTTTGGCTTAATGAATATCATTTATTCAGTATGAAATCTTTATACTATATGTTCCACGTGTTAAGAATAAATGTACATTAAATCTTGGTAAGATGTTTGTAAGGGTTTTTTTTATTGGCAGGACAGGGAGGGAAGTTCAGTGCTGCCAGTGATGGTGCAGATCAGCTCCTCCTTTCCCCACACAGGACCTCAAGGGTCCTGCAAGGTGCAGCAGTGTCAGGTGATGGCAAAGTCCTGCCTTGCTCAGGAGATGCTGCACGGTCTGACTTTGCTTTCTCTGGGCTTTGTATCAGTGATGGAATTTTTCCTTAAGGCTCAGGATTTACAGCACGAGGTGAAGCCGTGGCAGAGAGAGAAATCCCAGGGTGAGAAAGGCCTTGCTGGGAAGGGAAGGCAGTTCCCTCTCAGCTCTGAAAATGGAAAATTGTTCACATTTTTCACATTTTCTTGGAAGTGTGGGGTGGACTCTGACTTCCTTCCGAGGCTGGGGGTTTCCAGAGGACAGAGCTCCGAGGCCCTTCAGCAAATAGCCAAAGTTCAGGCTCTTTGGATGAGGATCTGGATGTTTTTAGGGGTTTGGAAGTAGTGGGTATTTTATTTAGCCTAAAGCTTTATCCTCAGGGTAGTTACGACTGCTCTGAGCCCATTAAAGAAAAAGAAGCTTTTTCTAAAAAGGCAAATGTAATTTCTGTTCAAAAATTCACCCTGTTTTATCTCCTAGTCCTCTCCTAGGAAGCTCTCGGTTCCTTCATTCCTTAGACTTCAGATTCCTGGGAGTGACTGTGCCAAAATCAAACAGACCCTCTCCTGAACAGTCTTGTCTATCAGCAGGAATTGCAGGAGCTCTTTGCCTGGCAGGAGAGTCCTTCAAATGGATTTCATAAAAGGCAGGAATGGTGCTGGGCTTCCTTGGCTTTAAAAAACACTGGGAACCAAGTGTGGGGTAAGAATTCTGCTGGACATCATTGCCATTCTGTGATGCTGCTGTTGATTCAAAACCCAGCTTCTCTGATAATTTAGTTCTGTGTTCCAGGAGCTTTGTTTGACCTGATTAAATGAATGTAAAAAGTTTTTCTTCTTTCCCCAAACAGAGAGGACCCAGCAGTGAGGTTGGAGCAGGTAATGTGAGCAGCCTCTGGTACATCTTCTGTGTTCCTGTTGTGGTGGGTTTAATCCCGAGTGAATGCTGGTTTTGGGAGGGAAAGGAGAGTCAGGAGTGGTGCTAAACACCCATTTTAACAGTATTTATGCACCCAGTTCATCTGAGGGGAGTAATTCTGCTCCCCCAGCACTTGTGTGCAGACACAGACACTTCTAAAGTCGTGAAAAAATGGCATAGATGAGAAATCAGTAAAATGAGATTAAACAATTCCCAGTTCCCAGTGTGTAACTGGGACTGTTGTGGGAGCCACCCCTGACCTCCAGCTCAGCTGGGCTGCCTCCACTGCCAACCTTTGATGCTTTGGCCTGATTTGTACCCAAAGCTCTCCGTTCCTGCAGGAATTCCTTGAAGCATCTTGATCCTGACCACTCTGTCATCCATTTTTGCCAGCAAAGGAGAAAACTTGAGTCCTTCCCAAGCCTGATCCCTGATTAGAAGCACTCAGGGAGTCTCTGCTGTGGACTCAGCTGGTTGTGATGGTTTCTCCTTCGTTGCTGTGCCAGTTACAGCCAGGCCCAGACCACGTTGGTTGGGCTGAAAGGAAATCTCCTGGCTCTGTCACCCCGTGGACAAGATCCTGAGGGAAACCTGCCTGCTGTCCTGGAATAGAAATTAATGCAATAACCCCCACAGGGTGCCAGGCAGGGCTGGGTGATGTTGGTTAATGTGTTTTGGCAGAGCACGGGCTTTGAGGTCAGGGTTGGTGCAGCTCCAGGAGCCAGGGCTGGGAATAGTGATGGATCCATCCTGGGGCTGGGAACAGTGATGGATCCATCCTGGGGCTGGGAACAGTGATGGATCCATCCTGGGGCTGGGAATAGTGATGGATCCATCCTGGGGCTGGGAACAGTGATGGATCCATTCCTGAGCTCCTCGTGCCCATGTCCTGCTTCTCGACCCGGCATGAAGGAATCACAGGAATGAAGGAGAAACCGCCACCACGAGCTGAGTCCTGAAGGGAGACATCCCGAGTGCTTTAAATCAGGGGGCTGGCGTGGGGAGAACTCGCTCATCCCTGATCTCCCATCCCGATCCCTCATCCCTGATCCCCGATCCCTCATCCCTGATCTCCCATCCCGATCCCTCATCCCCGATCTCCCATCCTGATCCCTCATCCCTGATCTCCCATCCCGATCCCTCATCCCTGATCCCCGATCCCTCATCCCTGATCGCCCATCCCGATCCCTCATCCCTGA